>WAAE01015423.1:152306-559109 GCA_013400495.1 Nicator chloris
CCCCCCCCCCCCCCCCCAGTAGCCTAGTAGTCTGTCAAGGGGAGTGTGTGCTGGAGCAACTGTCCTTGGAATTGCTGCAAATATTTCTGTGATTTTGTGAAGGGAGTGGAGGGAAGTATTGGAATGTAATAGCCTGAGGAAAAACGCTTTGCTGCCTAAAACCTCTGAACGCTTCACAGACTGATCTAGGAGCTGGTGCTCTGCCAGATCCTATTTTTAAGCAATTAGGTTTATGAAGTTATGCTTCTCTAGCAGTATCACACAAGCATAGGGCCTGGGAAGGGAGTGGGGACCACACGTGCAAGCATATAACTTTTTGGGGAAAAATATAAAAGTAAGTTAGGTGCCATGTTTCCTAGCAAAGGTCAAATATTTAGTGAGACTCAACAGCTCCAGCCCTGGTGTGTTTCTGTCCTCCTGAATTACACAGTCTATTAAAAGTAGGATCTGCTGCTTTCCTTGAATACATACTTATTTTTCTTTCTACTAATGCTTTCAAACAAGTTGCTGTTTCAGACAGAAATATTAGGACTTTTCCTAGGGCAATGAGGAAACTCCATCAGCTGGGGCATGTAAAGGAACTAGAAAATATGCCAAAAGAAGCCCTGTGTTAACTCACTGGGAATGAGTTAATTGCTGTGTACTTTTGATTTCTGCCTTGTCTAAAGGCACCCACACATGCAGGCAAAACTGATCAAAAGAGTTTCTGTGAGTGTAACAGTAATTTTTCTGTTTACAAAATACACTTCATGTAAATGAAATTAAGGAGACAGAAAAAAATAGCAGGAAGATGAAATAAAATCCACAGGAATCACTGCTGCTGCCTAAACACCAGTAATGTTATTAACAGTTCCAAATTCAACAGTTTTAGACAGAATCTGTCTTAGTTCATGCAGGCTGGAAAGCTCAGTTTACTTAGTGTGTCCTCATTTTCTGATTTCCAGCAACAAATGTTGTTTTCTGAGATTTTTCCAAATTCTAGGATAAAAAATAATGTTTTGACACGACAATGGGAGAGCATTGCTGCATTAATAGTTCATGTAACTCTGCCTACTCAGAATTTCTTTAAAGTGTGGAGTCCTTAGTAAAACATAAACTGGTGTTTCTTTCCCAGACTGAATTTCAGAAACAATACTCATCATGGACTGAAATAGTTTTTGGACTCTATTAAGTTTAATTTTCTGCCCCACCCTCCTTAATTTCTGTAATGCAAAATAATCCAGTAGGAAATCTTTAATTCATCGTTTTGTTCTGTCCAGCATTATTTACCACTAGTATTTATGGGTTTTGTAACATTCTATTCTTAAGAGTTGGTCTTGGGACCACAAATGTTTAGTAACAAATGCATTTTCTACTAGGAACTAGAAGTTAAAAGCCTTTCCAAAATGGTCATTTTCCCATTCTGAAAATGTCCAGCAGTACCGTGCTTACACTTGAACATATTCTGCAGTATCAGAGGGTGAGGCAGACACAGCAATTAGATATTTCCTGAGTGTTACAAAAAATAATCAGCATGTCTTTTATTTCTGATCTGTTTCTTGCCTGAACAACTGTTTATAAACTGCAATGCTTATTTTATGGGCAAAGAATATATTGGCAAAAAGTAATTTTTGCCAGTGGAGCTATTGGAAGACAACCTCTATTCTCTTTGGTTGTGTAAATCTGGACTAACTTTGGAGGCCAGCAGAATAATTCCAGATTTGTGCCGGTCAGAGAGAGGAATTGGTCAGATTTTTGGTGTGATATGAACAGAGGAAGATATTGAGCATAGGACTGGTTGTAGGGACAGTTGCCTGGGGGCAGGATTAGGCACACAGCCTTTTTTAGGCTGTTTCACCATTAGCAGTTTGTACTTGCTGTGGTTTAAGCCCAGCCAGCAGCTCATCCCCACTCAGGCACTCACTCACTGCCTTCCGAGTGGGCTGGGGAGAGAGTCGGAAGAGTGGAAGTGAGAAAACTCGTGGGTTGAGATAAAGACAGTTTAATAGGGAAAGCAAAAGCCACACACACAAGCAAAGCAAATCAAGGAATTATTCAGTGCTTCCCCTGGGCAAGCAGGTGCTCAGCCATCCCCAGGGAAGAAGGGCTCTATCACGCCCAGTGGTGACTTGAGAAGGCATCCCACCACCACTGCAAACATCTGCCCCTCCCTTCTTCTTCCCTCAGTTTTCTATACTGAACATGATGCTGCATGGGCTGGCCTGTCCCTGTGTTGGGGTCAGCTGCCCTGGCTGTGTCACATCCCAGCTCCTTGTGCACCCCCAGGCTGCTCACTGGTGGGGTGGGGTGAGGAGCAGAAAAGGCCTTGACTCTGTGTAGGCACTGCTTAGCAATAATGGAAACATCTCTCTATTATCAACACTGCTTCCAGACCAAATCCAAAGCACAGTCTCCTACTAGATACCACAAAGAAATGAACTTTACCCCAGCCAAACCCAGCACCCTGTTACCACACAGGGTTCTGTGCTAAGGGACGTACAGTTTTGTTCAGGTGTGTTTAGCCTGAGCCCCTGTTTTGGAGATTTCAAAACAAGGGGGGTTTGCACATTTGTTATATTTATGAGCAGAACAGAAAGCCTCAAAAAAATATAGTTATTACAAAATTCAGCTGATAATGAAGGTAGTTATACTTCGGCATGTTTAAAATAATGTTAATTGTATACAGTGATTCATAAGCTAGATGAAGCTGAATAAGCATTCCCCTATTTGAAGGAATGACAGTGGGCATTGTGATCTTTGGGGAATCATTCATCCTGGCAGTTACAGGAGTCTAGGTAAAATCTGTATTTCATATAGAATCTGCTTTATCTGATCTAGGACATGATGTCCTGGAAGGAAGGTGTGAAAATTACTTTAAGCTGTTTCTGGAGTGTTATGACTGGTGTCAGATGTAGGTTAGTGCAGAGAAGAGAAGTTGTATAAAACTTGGAAATTGATCCTACTCATAACGAGTTCCATTTCTGCATATTGATCAAAATATTGCTGTCCTTTCCTCCCTCTCTCCTTTCCCCTCTCCAGGCTAAACACTGCACTGAACTGAGTAGCTTGGATGAGTTCTCGTGCCATCCTGGCATACTGGAAAACTGCTAAAACCATGAGGAACTCCCCAGTTGTATCCAGTTGACTAAACCACAGGCACCCCTTTTCTGTGTAGCGCATAGTTCGCTTTGTAGTCATGCCTTATCTTCTTTAAAGAACAGGGAGTATCTGAATATAGATGTTATTTAGGTTTAATACTTCTTTGGAACTGCTTCTGTGCCATTAGGGGCATGGAGGTCTTACTCCTAATCTAGAGCATAGATCAGTGGCTTTTTGTCTTGGAGGACATAAACACTGTCAGCAGGATGAAGTGAGCTGAGATGCTGTTCAGTAGCCTGGAGCAGGGATTTATTGCAGGTTTTCATGACCTTTGCATCTTTTCATTACCTTTTACAAGGTAAATACCTTCAGCTACAAAAAAAGAGGACAGCACATTGTATTATGTTTTCTGATGCTGAATTCATGATCCCTCTTTGATTTCTTCTGTATATATTTTTTTCTTTTTCAGCAGATATTTGGCAATCACTGTTTTTCAATTTCTTTCACGTTTGGCCATCTGGAGCTGAGCAGAGCTTTAGTCACACACGTTAGCTGTGTGAAGTGGAGCAATGTAGCATCTAGGGGACACATTCAGCTCTAAAGTCAGCACAACTTTATTAGCAAAGTTACATAGGGTTGCATTGGGTCAGTCAGGTGGCTGAATACTGAGAAATGCCTTGGTGTTTTCTCAGCACTGAGGGAGCTCGGTGTGAAGATGCCCGAGTTAAATTGCTGCACACCAGTCAAATAATTTCCAGTTTTGTTTCTATCCTGGTTAAACCAAATAGAAAGTATTTCTCTCTTGGTAATGCTCTGTAGGGCACTTGGGACCTGCAAATGGCCCAGAGCTAGTGCTGACAGAGCCTGTACTTTTAGGCTGCATTTAGGATGCATGTTATTCCCTAGATGTCTCCCCAAGCACTGTGTTCCTGTAGCCCTCTGCTCCAGCTTTTCCAGAAGGGAGGGCTCCAAAATCAGAAGTTAGTGAGTACAGTGGTATTAGGTGGTTGATTGATTCACTGTTGGCTTGTGGGTTGACTTTGTGTCCTGGGTGCAGGGGATGGCATTAGATACAGTGGACAAGCTTCCTTGTGTAACAGTACCTTTTTTCCCTTGAAAATGAGGCTGTCAACACACTTTTGGACAAAAGTGTATATTCCACAACATTATTATTGGTGAGATTTCCTCCTTCCATGACTGTGATGTCATGCTTTTCTCTGGGTTGCATGAACAGCCCATAAGTGCTTTTTGTATCTCCTGGAACAAGGCAGTGATGGGCTTGTGTCTGCATCTGCTGACTCTAGAGAATCTTGTATTCTTCTCCATCTTGGGTTGGGCTGAACCATTTGAGCTCGAAGCTGTGTTTCAGTTGTATCTCCATGTAAGGAGTACATACCTGTACACACCTGTCATACCTGTACATACCTGTCACAGTGCTTTACCTCTACTAAGTTGTCCCCATGAGTGTTTTGATAGAACCAGAAGGAGACTGTCAGGGTTTCTTGAAGACAGAGTCTGATTAGGAGACTGGGAATTGTGCCATTTACAGGAGTGTGAACTCCATTTCTGTTGCTGAAGTCCAGGTAGGCAGGAATCAAAGCCTTCTGTTGCTGCTTGTCTACACATCAGGGGTGTGACTGTAGCTTGCCGTATGCCACATGACATATCTTTAATTTGGGTGGTTTGGGGAGCAGAACAAAGGAAGTCACAGTGGCTCAATTGCCAGCAAAGAATCTGTGTGTTTTGGTGAATAGGCTGAGCTGAAATCCCAATCACCATGACTGAATTGCTGTTATTTCCCAGGCTCCATAGGAGTATGGCTGCTGCTGCCATGATTATGCCTTTGATGTGGTTTTAGACAAGCCCCTGAGAATAATTTCAGAATTCTTCTATCCTCCTTGCTTCCATTCTTGCAAATTGCTGCCCAGTGTGCTGTCCAGTCTGTCATTGAACATTTTCTCCATGTGTGGCATAGCTGTACAGAATGAAAACCAGCAGGATTATAAATGTTTATAGTGTCAGGTGTTACCTCGATTTTGTTAACATGTAGTTTAGCTAACACCTGGTGACTTTCTCTCCTCTTGACCTTTTGGTTTCCCTGCTGAAGACAGCTGCTCACTAACAGCTGTGTTGGTCCATTTTACAGAGCTTTGAGGATTACTGATTTTAATGAACAATACAGTAGAGGAACTTCATTAAATCAGTGTTCCCTCATTCGGTGACCAGGCTCTTTAATAATTAAAATGGTTGCCCATAGTGGTTTTCTGCCTTTCCTGATGTCCAAAAGAAACATTCTTGACTTGACACAGGTGCTTCTATTACTGTGCAGATGATCTGAGGGCTGAGTTTAACCATTGCCATATGGTGGGGTCAGGAGCTGCAGAACATCTTCCCTTTTCAACTGCTCTGAGAAATGTTCAGGGACATTGCAGAAACTGCTTTGTAAAATCACCTCCTTGGTATTTCCAAGATTTTCAGATTTGGTGTAGGAGAAATGTTAAGAAGAGCAAATTATGGGAGGTGAAGAATCCCAGAGGTAGTCCATATACAAAATCAGTGAGAAAACGTGGTCACACTTGTGCTACTGTTAGAGAAATCCATTTTAAAGTATCTGGCCGGCAGGCATTTTCTGAGACTTATATGTACCATCACAAATGGTATTGTCAGACTGGGTAATGGTAAATGCCTTGAAACCAGTAAGTTGGGGAATGAAAATAATTTAGTATTGTCAGACTGGGTAATGGTAAATGCCTTGAAATCAGTAAGTTGGGGAATTAAAATAATTTAGGCAGCAATCATGGAACACATTTTGAGCATGGCCTCTCCCCATCATGGCCATCTGTTGTCACCTGTAAGTTGGCCTCTTCCTTTGAGTGTGACGTGTCAAGTGAACAGAACTGCCTGCTGAGGATGTGGCACAAATGAGGTGGCTCAAGGCCTTGTGTGGCAACATTTACTCTCATGGTTTGAATTTATACTGGAGTTTGCTGTGTGAAGTGGCTTGCATCACTAGATTTTTTGGAATAAGTGAACCTGAATTTGTGTTTTACTAAGCAAGTATGTAATTTCAAATAGTTAGGTCTTTATAGCAAGTCACTGAGAGGATGTTCAATGGGATTCTGAGCACCACAATTAGGAAGTTTTGTCTATGCTGCCACTGATGCCAGTCAGAGCTGACCCTAGTTCTGTGACATTCCACTGCTAAGTACAGGTCAACTCAGCCTTTCCTCAATGCTCCAGTTTCTCTCCTGCTCTGGGGTTCAGCATTCCAGATTCCAATGGTTAGCATGATCTATGAGGGCAGGTGCAGGCTGTGATATGGGGGAGGTTATATAAGAAGAGGCTGGTGTATCCAAGGGGGGTAGAAGGCACAGGTGATAGCATAACCTAGCAATGCTGTGTTGTTCCTTCTCTGTCATTTAGTCCAGCACACTAAGCATGTCTCCCATTACATGTCTCCCATTAGGTGTGGGCTGATCCTTTGCATGGGACTGTAGTCAGTTTTTTATCCAAACACATATCCTTTTTGCTCAAATGTAGACAGGTATAAAAACCTACACTTGTGAATTAGAAATACAAATTCTTTTAAGTCCACTTAGCAGCCTAGGGAATGTCACAGTATTTCTAATACACTTTCCTGAAAAGATAAACAGATATTTAACCACAACATTTAATGATGTAAGTCTATTTATATCAAAGTGTCATGCGGTTATAGGGAAAAAGAGATTTTATTTTTTCTTTGAACAGCATAAGTCAAAAGACAAAATTTAGTTTTCCACATTTATGGCTTTAAATGGAGACAAGATTAGGAAAATCTCTGTGAAAGTATTTTTGCTCTTATCCACCCAGTTACAAATTGATATAACAGATGATCAACTTGGAGGCAAAGAACCTACTAAGGATAACTTACAACCAGAGATTTGTATGGAGGCTATGTTAGGGAGCAAAACAGGGCAGGTTTAAAGCTGTGTTTGGATGACCTTCAAATCCCATCTGCAGCTTCAAGTTTCAAACGTCAGCTGCAAGCAGATCATTGCACCAGAAACACTTAGGCAATAGAAGATCAAGAATGTCCTCTCTTTGCATTTGTTTCAGAGGAGAGAGAACTGTGTTGCCTCATTATGAGCTGATGTCTGTGGGTAGACTGATGTCTCTGGGAGGAATTGAGAAATCTTGCACACTGGGTCAGTGCATCAAGGGTGGAAATGGGAATATCTCCACTACATAAGACAAAAATATTAAAATCCACTATTTAATATAACTGCTTCAGTCTGGTGCTTGGGTTTATGCCATAAGCTGTGAATATCCACAGCTCAGAACCATGAACTTTTAGAAAGGGGCAGAAGAAAGCCAAAACTCCACTGGAGTAAAGCTAAGTATAGTCAGACAGCTTTATGGCTTCTTGCCTCCTGAACTGCACAATTCACCAGCAAATCCAAAAGGCAGGCTTAAGGGAGAAATCTGCCCCAATTCCTTGTGCACTTTCCTCTTGTGCTTTTGTTGCTTACATGAAAGAAATGGG
Organism: Nicator chloris; assembly: GCA_013400495.1. Classification (NCBI taxonomy): domain Eukaryota; kingdom Metazoa; phylum Chordata; class Aves; order Passeriformes; family Pycnonotidae; genus Nicator; species Nicator chloris. The sequence continues at coordinate 159,907 of WAAE01015423.1, forward strand.
GATAAAGGGAAGTATAATCAGGGCACTGTTACTTTAGAAGCAAAACCTTAGGTCAGAGGTTTCTGCTGGCCAGAACGATCCTGGAGTCGAGTGAAAACAAACTGAGCCTTAGCTGCCTCCAAGAGGCATTTGGCAGAACTGAAGGGTTGCTCAGAGAAGAAGCTGCTCTGAAGTGCCGTAAAAGCTTCAGAAGCTTTTAATTGTTACCACTGATGTCATTCAAGCCTGATTCCCACTGGAACTTCCTCTGTGTTAATTATGGTCCTGAGGATGATAACTTGGCAAATGCAGCTGCAGCGTTGCTGTTGTATCAGTTAATTAATCATCCAGGCTGGATTGGAAAGATGTGTTCTTTTACTCTCATTATAAACAGCTGTAGAGAAATGGAAAGGTTTTGAGGACTGAAAAGTCCTTTCCAGCTGTTTCACAGTGTGAGGGCTGCTGGATCCTCAGACTAGTGTGCTGGTCTTGGGTCCATGTTTTCAAAGGCATCAAAGTGGTGCTTGTTCCCAAAAAAGAAACATGAAACACATCAAACTCTGCAAAAGCAGGTCATCTTTGTCTCATCAGTACAACTATAGAAAAAGGCCTCATGAATTAAATTAATACACCTTTAATAATCCTTTTAAATTACTTGCACAGGTGAAGCAGACAGATTCTGTTAGAAATAAATTGAAGATACCCAGAGTGGCTTTCTTAGGCAAATGTAGAAGGGTTATTTCTGGGCTGGTTTTGGGACTAGTTTGCACACTAGTGATGCTGATTTCACTGTAGGTTATTAGTCTTTCCTTAGTGCCTCTTGCTGACCTGCTGCTTGAAGCTATGCACACATGTGAAATACAGCTCATAGGATTCCCTAGCAAAGCTGCAGCTATAAGAACATGGCCTTTGGAGTGACCTCTGCCAGTCCCTCCCTGCAGTGATCTGACTCTCAGAACTCTACCCCAGCCAAAACCAGCACAGTCTCTTTATCTGGTCCTGTTAATCATAGGGAATATTTATGGACTTTGCTGTCTGAAGTGCAGGCTGCAGCAGCTGAATGTTATTTCAGCTATACTTTGAAAGCCACTGAGGTGACATGTATTTACATTGCTGAACTGGGTCACTCCTTTTCTTTGTGTAATTTGCTTCTGAACATGCTTGAGAGCAGAAAAGACACTTTCCCAACACCATTATTTGGTTGTTTAGGCAGATAAAAGCCTCAAGCTGTTATGTGTAATGTGCCTCACAGATCCACATGGTGATGTTTTAAGGCAAAAATAACTTCTAGAAATGTCAATAGAGGTGAGAAATTATTATTTTTGAGCTTCTAAGTTAAACTAACTGCACTAAAGACATGTTCTTTGTATGTGGTGACAGGAAACAGTGATAAATATGCTGACATATTTGTAGGGATAAGGATACCCTACAATCTTGTAATTATGTTCTTCCTCATTTGTTAATCAACTGATTTCCATGGAATTCTAGTGGAGAGGGGAGAGCTGTGTTGTATTAGTAGGGCACTGCAGAATTTGGTTTGTGTCCAGTGATTTTTCATGACAGGCTCGTGGCTAAAATAGCTGTCTGTGTTGTCTGGGAGCACACCTGAGTCTGGAATGACCTTCCTGGTCTGATCTGGAAAAAGCTCTTGCAGTGCTTTGTGCTTGGAATATTCCCCAAGATGTACTTAATCATGCTACAGATGACCTGTATTTGAAGCTAAAAATAAAAATAAGAGTGACCTGGCCTCCTGCCTTATAGGTACTTTGGTATTTGCTAGAAGGGCCCTGGTGTCTGTTGTTGCAAACCCAGAAATATTTGTAGATCTTATTAAGTCCAGACTTCCAAAAAGATATTGGAGAAAACTGGTGCTGCATTTCCTGAGCCTCTCATAATCCAGAGCTATCTTCATTTGCAGCTGTATTGCTTTAGATATGTCTTTCCTTCTAAACAATAATTTCACTCTATTAATATGAACATGATCAAGGTCAAGAGATTAAAAAGAAAAAAAAAAAAATTTCCAAGCCTTTGTCCCTTCTTTGACACTAATGTGATTCATGAAGGCAGTGATTTTCTCAGTACTGCCCTTTTTGGCTTGTTCGGTTGCATCCAGTTTCGGCCCCATGCAGTGAAATTGTACTTTATGCCTGAGGAAGCCTGACTCATAAGGTCACGGGGACTTTGATGGAGATACGTGAGAGAGCACTTGCCCAGCAGGTGAAGACACTGAAGATTCACACAGTGTGAAAATGCTGCCCAGATACATCCTTTGCAGCCAGACCACCTCAAGAGCCCGTGTCTGGCTGTGTTCCGTGGTAGTGCTTTGTCCAAGCAGAGTGTGGGACCACTGGCCATGACCAAAAATGTGCTGCCAACCCTGCCTTAATTCCTACAATTGTTTTTTTTTCCACTTGCTGTAGCGTGGTAGTGAGAATTAAACATAAAATGCTTTTCCCTTTGCTCCTTGTTTTAATCTTTTACTGTAGATGACTTTATGGTATGTTCTTACTCCTTTCATTAAAGTTTGAAAATGTCAGTTGCTGAAGGGAGAAATAGTTTTAGTCATGAAACTAATAATTGCAGTCTTTGTTAAAGATCTGGATTTTGATTATCAGAAATACACTTAACATGAAAAGTTTGCCATTTGAATTTAAGAACTCATTACAGAAAATTGGGGAAGAATAAAACCTTTTTGGTATTGTCGCAGCATTTCTTTTTTGGGGAAGAAAAAAATGTGATAAAATGTTTCATTTATCCAAAAAGATATATTACAAGGCTGATAAATTGTCTATGGATAGCTTTTAATGTTAATTGGAGAGAAAGCTTTGGTGATTTAGTGTGAAGGAGATACTTTTCTTTTGTGCAACTGCTGATAGATAAGGTGAATCTTGCTCTAAAAAAACCTTTTATATTATAAGATTTGCACTGGGAAGCCCAGCAAGGCTGGGGTGAATGATGAGCATTGTATCAAACACCATTTACACACTGAAAGATCAGTGCCTGCAGCCTTGCTAACCTAAATAGACAGGAGAAACAGAGAAGCAGTTTGTAGCCTTTATTTCATTACTTATTTATTAATAAATCAAGCTATATAAAGCCTTTTTGCTAATTTGTGCTCTAAGAGGTTGTTGTAAAGGATGTGTACTGGCAGGCAAATTGCCAAGAGTTCATCAGAGAAGCACAAACACAGTCCATCAAATGGATTAACCATGACATATATTATAGGTACATGTGAGATGTTGGAAAGTGAGTGACAGACTCTGAATCAAGTTAATAAAATTCACTTTGCATGGCAGAGTAGTTGGCTCTTTGTTGCAGCTAAATGGAGCTGTGCATATTTCAGGGAGTGCTTTTAATCAGAGGTATGTGCTGGTGGTGTGCTGCACTAGGAAGGTTCTGAGATACACCTTAATATGTCACCTTTTTAATTTTGCTGCCTTGATATTGCAGCCTGATACATGGAGAATCCATGTAAAACCAACATTTTAAATATATGTCTTTGGTTTATTCAGATCACAATGTTGAAATAAAACTGCACTTTGCCTGATTGTAAATCTAATGTTCCTGCTGATCTTTAGTGAAACAGCCAGAATCACGCAGACCATCAGTATCTATCAATCTATTGATTTGTCTATTTTTTCCTCAAAATCTGAAAGTATAAACTGATGTATGGAGGCTATTTACCATCCTCAGATGGTAGCCATGAATTTAGGTCAATTTTGAGTGCAAGTTCTGTCAGATCTTAAATGCGACAGCTTCTGGCAGAATGGGTCGAGGCAGGTACGTCTGAACAGAGAGTCCCACAAACCAGCTCCCTTCGTCCTTCAGGCACAACTGCTGATGGAGCTGGGGCAAAAGTCACACTGGCATTCATAGAACCATGGAATGTGAGGCTGGAATTACCTCTAAGATCACCAACCCAGCACTGCCAAGCCCGTCACTAAACTGTCCTCAAGTGCCACTTCCACGCGGATTTTAAATCCCTCCAGGGATGGTGACTCCACCACTGCCCTGGGCAGCCTGTTCAAGTGCTTGACAACCCTTTCAGTGAGGGAATTGTGCCTAATATCCAATCTAAACCTCCACTGCTGCTACTTGAGGCCATTCCCTCTCCGTTCCCTGGTCCTGTGAATTGTTGCTGGGTAGAAGAGCCCGGTGCCCATCTGGCTTCACCCTCCTGTCAGGGAGCTGTAGAGAGCCACCAGATCCCTCCTGAGCCTGGTTGTCTCCATGCTCCGCACCTCCAGCTCCCTCCCTGCTGCTCCTCAGACCCCGGCCCGTCTGGCAGTCCCGTTCCCGTGTCTCCAGCCCTCCGTGTCCTTCTCGCAGGGGTGGCCCGGGCGGTCCCGCTGCAGGCGGGGGCTGTGCTGCGGGATCCCGCTGTCCCGCCGGGAGCGCTCGGCCATCCCGGGCTGGGATGCTCCCACTGGGACCTGGCAGGAGTCGCGCCCTGCCTGGGAAAGGGGAAGGGGAGGTTCAGCACTGCCCGGCACTCCAGGCAGTGCCCCGGCCCCGGAGCCGCCCGCTCCGCTCCCCTTCAGCCATCACCGTTCGTGTCCTCTGCACCCAAAATTGCTGCCAGAAGGGTCGCAGCTTTTTGTTGCCGTTCATCTCGCATATCCCTGTTGAGCAGAACATCTTGTTCTTCCCTTCAAGTCCTTGTTCACCTGTAATTTTCCCGTCTTCTCCAAAGACACTCCTAGTTTCCTTTGTGGCATCAGATAAAATGTTATTCATAAACTACATGTACTGAATTTTCCTCACCTAAAATTAATTATCCAAAAGGATACAGGGCTACAGTCTGTTTTTTATAAACTTTTTTTTCAAAAAGGTTCTTCATTTAGATCTGAAACTCAGGTTTAGAATTGTTTGGATCTCTGTTTTCTGTTAATAATAACCAAAGTTGTTTCTTCTTGCATATTCTTATGATATGCCTCTTACTGAATAGATTAATAATGTGTTTTTTTCTTAAGCAGTTTGTGACTTTTTATGCTTCATTGTTCTAAGATCATCAGGTTCTACTGGTTTGAGTGTAGGCACTGAATGTAATGTGCCCTCGTTTAGTGGGAATTTCCCATTTTGTAGCTGTATCCTACTCAAATTTTTTCCTGTGTTACCTGTATGTTCAGCACTGGATATCAGTGAAAATCGAGGTGAAGGGATCATGTGGATATGAGACTGCACACACTGTCCTCTTAGTGTTGCACCAAACTTTCTGAGTCCACTTGGCTGGTTCTCTCTGGTTACTCTGAACAGTCATTGGGGCAAGTGTTTACCTGTGTAAATGTGGAGCCTGCCCACATCACTGCAGGAAGCTTTTGCATTGAATCTCAGCCTCCTCTGCGCCAATCTGCAAAGCTTCTGGGTCTCTGGACATTGTGAATAGTAGTTCACCAGGTTTGAACTTGTTTCACTAAATAGTTCCAGTCTTATGGTTGTATTTCACTCGGTTTAATCACCCTGCTTTCATGCTGTTCTTGTGTGTAACCAGTGCATCCCTTGGTAAGAAATGAAAGTGTTTTCTGGCTTGTTTGTAGACACTGATTTGATTGGCAGTAGCCATCCCCAAACTCCTGCTAGTTTTGCATTCCTGGCTATAAAATGGGTTTGAATGATAGAAAGGTGAAGTGACTTTTGGCCACTGTCAGACATTCTTGTGTCCAGAGGAGCTTGATGTCTGTGATTCAGTTTCTGAAGTCTTTTGGAACTGTATCTACAAGTGGCCTAGCCCTGGAGCAGGTGAGCTTTGGTCTTTTTTGACTCCACACATTACAGGATTTTAATTGCACTGTGTGAGCTCCTTTGAGCACCTCTGTTCTTCCAGCTGATGGCTCTGGAATTACAGGCTTCACCTGTAAAAGAAACAGGTAAGTCAATTCTTCTAGCAATAGGCTTATTTTATTTCACAGTGTACTAGATATGAGCAAGAACTTCAGGCTCTACAGATTTCTGCACATTTTTTCACATATTCAGTTTAGTCTTGGAGTGGGGAATCCACATCCCAGCTATTTTTTCAGTGTTGTGCTTTTTTTTGACCCTCCCAACTCATTTAATCCTTTCCCTTGGTGAAGAGGGTCAGTGTCCCAGGGTGGGAGTAATTTTCTACAGCATCTGTGTTTCTTCCCAGTTAACACCGAGGTGTCAGGGGTGAGCGTCAGCCTGGCTGGGCTGGGCTGTGCTGGTGCCCTCACCCTTCCCCTCTGTTGTGAAATTGCTCATGATTCCAGGGGAGAGAGCAAGGAAGCTGCAATGGAAAGGGAACACAGACACTTTGCTGGACTTCCCTATTCTTTACCTCTTGAGTTAGGCTTTCCATTGCTGAAGTTGTTCTGAGATACCAGGTAGTGTCGTACTGAAGCAATAGGCTGGGCAAGGTATCAAAGTACTTGTGTCTCTGTTGCTGTAGTGGTATTTTTTTCGTTGTTATATTTCCTTTTTCCTGTTACTATTCTTTGGTGTAATAAAAGCAGAAGAGAAAAAATATTCAGAGTTTCAATAAATAATTTATAACAGTTATAGGGTTTTTTTGGATCTAAGTGCATCCTGTTTCTATGCTTGTGGTGGAGAACAGTGTGAGAGGGCTGGTTAAAATCACTTATATTGCTTTTCCTGTTGTCAGTGTGAGTTGGTGGCCTGCTGAGATCCTTCTTCCTGTGCCCTCAGTTCTGTGTTAACAGGAGGGAAGCAAGCAGTATTTTTTTGGAACTCTTGGTTTGGTTAAACACACTGGCATGGATGGTATCCCTTTGCTCTGTCGTGCAGCCATTTAACAGTAAATTGTTCTTTCATTCCTCTCAGCAGTGCAGTCTGGAAACCTCCAACTGATTTGTTCCATTTTCCTGCCAGTGCACAATTTCAGTGGCAGTAAGGGAGCAGGTCCCTTTTTGTTTTGGGTAGAGAAATTTAAACTGCAAGACGGTTTCACAGCAATATGTTACATAATACTGCGCAAAGTGAAAAGTAATTAATGTGGAGGTGGAAAAGATACCCTTACTACTCAGTGCAAAGCTGGGTTGCCTTTCTGACAAAGATAGTTACCTCCTACCTCTTCATTTCCATGAGAGGCTCTGTCAGGATCCCAACGATAAGAAAAAGAAAATTGTAAAATTGTCTCTAGTCTTTAGCAGAATCTGGTGATACAAGCAAAGATTGAAGCTACATTATTCTGTCATCTCAGCTGCTTGATGTTTGGAAAGAGTGAGGAAATAAACAAGTGAGAAAATATCCAGTGCCCCCTCCTGAAGGCTGCAGAATTCTGCATTTTTCATCAGACCAGCCACATTCTCATCTCATGCTGCACTGGAGAAAATTTGACATAGCCTTGTGAAACTAATGAATTTTTCCAGTATGGCTAAAATAGCAGTGTTAGGGTTTATGGAAGTTAGGAAAACATCAGTCTGTTTATCTGCAGCTACTATTGTGTTACTGTTATTATTGCAGTGTAAAAGAGATTAAACTCTCCTGAAGATGTTCTCTGCCCAAGAAATTGCCGGACTGCTTAATTTTCTCTGTTATACACTTTCTTAAGAGGCCTGTCATAAAGATTTGGTTTGAAGTAATCTCAGGTTATATGAGGGTATAACAACAAGAACAGAGTCTGGCTAAACCTCCTAACTGATGCTGATCTGACTTAGACAATGTATAATCATAGATTAAAAATACCCTGAGCTTGGTTACATCCTAAAAATACTCTTCAAAGTTCTTAGCAGCTGTTACTAGAAATAGTTTACTATTGCCTAGGCGGTACAGTAGAAGCTGAAAATATAAAAACTAGGATTCCTTTTTTCTCTTAAATATTCATCATGAATACTCTGTGTTCAGATTAATATCTTTCAAGTCCTTGCTTTTTAGGCTGCTTAGAAGGATCAACATGCTGGGTTAAAGAAAATGGGGAATGTGGCGTATAAAAAATACTGTTCATTTCTAATGGTCAGGGGTACATGTTTTTCTGGAATATTTTGCAGTTCCAATTCCTTTGACTCAAACCAGAGAGTTCAGAAAAGAGAGACTAACATGATCTATGCTGGAAACCCATGATGAAAGACTAAACCCCCTGGGATTATTGTCTTAGGCACCGTTCTTCATCCTCTTTCTGTGTCATATCAGTTGCTAAAATTATAAATGGTATAGATAAGATAGATAAGAAACATCTATTTTTTTCATCTTAAAAATATCAGGGTGCTCAGTTAAATACAAATCACAGGAAACTTGTAGAAGGGAAAATAAGAGTGCTTGGTTAGACTTTTAAAATCCTTGCAACAGACTTTTGATGAAATCACTAAATTAATGAAATAAATGAAGAAATTGAGTCTGTGACACTAATCCATCCAAATTCCTAGTTTTAGTGAAATTAGAAAACTGTTGGTTCTGATGTCCTGTGTGTAAGGTGAGAGGTTGCTCACTATCTTAAGACCATGGTAAGACTGAGGAAGGTAAGGGAAGATGCTGTACCTGTATGTGGTATTGCACTGCTTTTTTTAACTTACAGGAGTTCGTCCTAGCAAACAGATTTTTGATACCTGCACCATGACCAGCCTTGGGCAGGGCACCTCAGCTTCTGGCACTGTTCAAACCTGAGCTGCATTTCTTTCTGAAATAAGTGCCAGTCCATATTCTCCTCTTGAGTAGGCTTCAAATCAGCTTTCTTTGTGGAACCCTGGAAACTGTGTAACTGTCGGCATCACCAGGAATGCTGTCCTAGGAGTTTGCTTTCCTGCAAAAACACTTTTGGTGTCCTATTAAAATTTAAAAGCATTGTCATTAGAGAATATTAACATCAGTGCAGTATTTTCTGGTCTGGAAAATTCTGTACATCACTTGCTTTTCTTCTCAAAGTTGAAGGTTTTCCTTTTCATTGTAAGAACTTACTGCAAAATCCAGAACAGCTATATATATGTGTTTATATAGTATTTACATTTAAAAAACAGCATTTTTTCTTGTCATATTGTTCCCCCAAAATCAAATTGGAGTATATGGTTTGGAAATGTCACTTACACTATTTTTGCCTTAGAACACATCTTTTAAGATATCTTGTATTTTTCACAGGTGTGCGCTCTGAACACAAATCCAGTTCACTCGTAGGCATCCTATAATCCTCTCATTTGCCAACCCTCTAAATTCACTAAAATAAACTATATTTTGTGAAAGTCTTGGCAAAAAAACCCAAAACCCTGTAGTATACTGTAAAAGCAGATGATGGCAAGCACGTTAATCACCTCTAGAACACATTGCTCAGGAATAGCAGCATTAATTTTGTTACCACCTTCCAAGTACATTCCCCCTTAGCCTGTGGAAAAGATAGTTGTGTTTGCAGAGCACAGACGTGGTGGACATGTGCACATGTGGGTGGACATGAATGTGACATCCCTGGCATGAGGCCCTGAGGGGCTGAATGTGCTGTGACTGCCATGTACAGCGCTGCACAGGCAGCTGCCACTGCCCACGGTGCAGGGGCTGCCAGAGGGATGGTCCAGAAACTGCCCAGAAATGGGATGCACAGGGCACTTGCTGGAGGTCTGAAGAGTCTTGGCAGTTGGTGAATTCTTCAGTCCCCTCCTGTCCCTCATTTCTGTTTCAATGCTGTGGACAAAGTGTGTTCTGGGCGATGTGAGACCTTTAACTTGTATCGCTGGTGTTCTTTTAGGAACATTTAAAAGTTTTCCATGTAGGGCTTCTAAGCTTCCAAATGTCATGAAGGTGAACTGGAGCAGAGAAGAGAAAAATGCAAAGTGTATTTTATTTACTTATATGTTCTTCTAGAGGTTAAATCTTCATTGAATTGTCTTGTGTGAAACGATTTTGGAAACCTGCTTTAGCTACTGGTCTGTACATATGATGTCTGTGTCAGAGAATTAATGTTGCCAATACAAGAAGTGAAATGAACAGGCAACAATGTCAACAATGTTGATTTACCTTTGATTTTCAAAGTAATTTTAATTACTACAATTTAATTTAATTAATACTATTATTCTTTTATTACCATCATTTATTACTATTTATCTAAGGGCCTCAAATTACAGCCATGTAAAGTGAGCATACATTTTCCATAACCTCTAGTTGACCTTTGTCTGATAGAAGGGAGAAGAGTGTTCTTTTCTGGACTGTTTTTGATGCAGAACTATTTAATATTCTTTTTAATCCTCTTCCTTAAACACTGTCCAGTGTTCTGGGTTTTTTTGTTTGTTTTATTTACTTACACATAAACTGTAAGTACAGTTAGCTTGCCATACTCTTCTAACCCGGGGAGAGCTGCCTCTAGTAGCAGTAACATCTTTGCCAAAAGATGACTTCACCATTAGCAAAATATTTGTAAGATTTGGGACACTTTACAAATAATTAGTGAAATTTGCAATGCTCTCTGGGATTCACTGGAGTGGAAGACTATAAACATTACATCTGCCATTTGCATCTGTTTCTTCTCATGGCAGTCTGTTTCTCACTTTGCAGCAAAGTAGAAGCTTCATGAGACCGGGGACCATGGTAGACACACCTCATTACAAGTAGCTGCAGTTGTTCTCTAAACTATGCAGCACATTAGGTAATCAATAATATCTTATATGTTCCTATTTTTAAAAATATTGAGATTCTTTTTTCTTAAACCATTGTGTTAAATTTCATATTCAAATGAGTGTAAGAAGCTTACCTTCTTTATTTTTGCAGCTGCATGCAAATGAATAGCATTTCTTTACTAGTTATAAAAGGGATTTGGCAAAAGGCAGACTGTACAGAAGCTGCATGGATAGGTGGTAAATGAGACTGATATTAGGAAGATATTTTATCCTTTGAAAGTGGTTTTTTGTTTTAAACCTTGCATTGCTTATGCCATCTTTATTTTATGCTTCTGAGTAATCATCAAAATCATACTTGAAAGAGGCCTAGACTTTTCTGGATTCTTTACAGCATGGACTCCATATCCTATACAACTAAAAAACCCATTTGCTTATTTAAAAGAGAATAATCTCCATGCAGTATTTTTTGAAGAAGATTTACTGCAGCAAATAATTTTTCCCTTTTGAAAGTTCAAAAGCCTGAGAGTTACAAAAATGATGTGTTTAATAATTGCCTTTTTGTTTTGAAAGCTATGAATTATTACTGCCATTTCAAAATCAAAGAGTAGTCATCTATGTTTTGCTATACAATTAAGTTTTAAAAAGTGACAGAAGCAGCCAAGGTAAAACCTTACAGTTTGTATAGGACAAAGAGGCAAATTGATGGGGTCAGCTAAGGAACAGAAATCCAGAAGGATTTAGGAGTATTCCCCTGCTCTCGGCTGTCTGGTTAAACTGGGCAGATATTCCTTATGAGGCTTTGTGTGTGGTTCCTAATGTTGTTTTATCTTGTCTGGAAAATTCACCTGATGAGTAAAGATGTACAAGTTTAATGCCAGATTTATAAGACTTCACTTTCTTCTGCTACAGTTCCCTTGCTGTTGCCCCACAGAGTTCCCAGGATGCCTGAAACAGGGAGGAGGATTAGATGGATGCTAGCATCACTTTTCTTCAATTCAGAACCACTGACTTGCCATTGTTGATGACTCTGACTTCTCTCTCATTTTAAAAATTGTGTCTTTTAATTGGAAGAAATGCAGCTTGCTTTAATGCATTGGTACTGAAGCACGTAGCTGCCATCAAGTGTGTGGCTCTGACATGTGTATAATAATACAGCATGGGGCTGGGACAATAGGGATAAGCCTGCATCTATTTTCTCTAAAGATTCAGGGTATTTTTTGGGATTTAGATTTTACTACTGCAAGCTGGGTTAAATAAATTTGGGTACTCTGGTAATTGGATTCTTCAGTGACAGTGCTGTATGAAGTTGTAAGGGAGTAGAGTGGCATTTTACAAATGAAAAAGACGGAGTACTGAAGTGTTTAAGTAAATACTCTCAAATTATTTTTCTGTCCATGTGTGAGGATTTTATCTTGAGTGTTGATTTAACAGGAATGGAATGGTGAGGGTGGGTCTTTTCTGTTCATTAACATAGACTTCAAAAAATAGTTGGCTAATTTTTTTAGGCTACCTAGTAAATTGAAGGACTATAGGTTTTTTGGGGTGCAAATTTTAGATAGAATTTGATTTTTGAGAGGTTACACACAGACCATCTTTAATCAGATAAAGCAAAAGATTCAGTTATTTGCCTGGTAATTCTGTTTTCCATTTCTGTTGCCATCCCTGTCTTGTTCCTTTACCACTCTGCATTGTCTGTTTTAAGCAGTTACAGGAACAGCCTCAGAAATGTCAGTATGGTGTTTTATTTGGTGAGCTTTCTAGGCACACTTCTCATCCAATCCTGTATAAAGATTCATTTACAGAAAAAGTAGTTTAAACCAAATACTTTTTAAAAGTATGGACTATGTATCTGGACCTGTCAGCCTTCTTTATATGAATAAATAATTCCTATTCAACTGAAACACTCTCTCAGAAATATCCTAAGATGAATCTGTACCTGTGAGCTGCATTCCTTATCAGCTTTACCTGAACACTTGCTGACTGCTGATAGGGTGAAAGGAGGAGCACTGACACATGTGTTTTCCTTAATGCAGATGAACCTCACCACCTCCCTTTTTTCCAGTGAAGGCAATAGGTACAAATGAGTTTGACTTTGAAACTGGCAATAGCAGCAGTGCTTAGAAGAGCTTTTAGAAATTGAGACTTCTATCAAATTACTGATGCAACAGAGTAGAAGAAAATAAAACTGTTTTCTCTTGAGGCCCCATCATGACAAATAGCATTTTACGTTCCCCAAGCTTGCTTCTTTCCTTCCTTGTTTAGTTTTTTCAAGAGGAGAAAGTTATTGCAAAGTACTGGTGTACCAAAGCCAGTCAGTCTGGAGGCAGCACTTGTAACAAGTGTTTGCCTGCCCGAAGACAATGTGGAAACACACACTTATGTACAGGAATAAACAGATGTGACAGGGAAAGGAAGAGAGAAAATTCATTCCATTACACCATTACACAGAATATATTAGTTTAAGCTTTTTGTTTTTAGCTCTCATCAGGGAATTTCTGTGAGGAAGGAATATGACATGCTTGGCCTGTCGGGGATGTTGATATTGGATATTTGTCAATTATACATTGCAGTGTAGCAGTGAGCTTCTTGTGAAGGTGCTGGTTGATACCATGTGAAATCAAGATTCTGACTGCATTGAAGTCCTGAAACCATTTCAGAGAGCTGTGATCAGATTTTAATGTTGTAGTTGTCACGTGTTTTCCTCATCCACATTTAACTGCTTGCTATATTTTTACATGTATCAGTAAGTTACTTAATACAGATAATAGGGTCTGGTTACTTAATTGTAGTACTTTCCACTTCTTATCTCAGTGTTGCAAGAAGTTGTATCCCATATAACAGACAGCTTCTAGTCTTAAATGTTTCCGTTTGCTTATACATTTACTGCATTCACCAGTTTGTTTCCTCGTTTTGTTACAATTTTACTGGTAGAAGTCATCCCACACAACGAGGCTGCCTTCCTTAGGCTGCGGACATGCAAGTAGAACACTCAGCAAAGTGACAGGTTGCCTTTGTTCTCACATCTCTTCATCTCTACTTTTCCTCCCTGGGATGTCTTCAGGTTTTTTTGTCTTGAAGAGGATAGGGGTACCCACATGTTTCTGAAAGTCAATATTGGACCTCTTTTCGTTCTATTACAAAATGTAGATGGAGAGTAAAACAAAGCAAAAAAGTTGTTCACCCTTAAAAATAATTATTTTAATCACAGAATGAAGTTCACAGGCTTCAGACAATATGCTGTGCTCTCAGGGTCTGGATTTACCCCCAGACAACACTGGATTGGCAAGTCCTATCTAACAGGACCTCTGAATGTGAAACCCCTCCTGCTCACCAAAGTGGGAGTTCTGTGTATCAGGACTTTGTGTCAGCCTACTTCACAGTGCACTAAAGGTTGTAAAGTTCTTTGAATTCTTTGGGACAGATGGTGCTATATGTGTAATTCAGAGGACAGTGTGGACGTGGCACACATTCTGTAAGGTAGGATAAAGTCTGGTCTGTTTCTCTTTTGTCTCCTGCACAAGTGTTACATAAGAACTTTCAGGAAAACTACAATTAAATAAGGCGAAGCACTTCAAGTACTTAGAGGTTTTTGTCAGTCTTAGTGTTAGACCTAAAGAAAGTTGAAACAACCATTGTTTTCCAGTGCACATTCATTTTAACATTTTATTATGGTGTGCCCAAGAATCCTCAAGAATTCTGACACAGGTGGGATTTGAGCTCAGACATCTTGGATGCCACTGCGAGCGTTTTGTCACCGCCTCCTTCTTGCTCTTCCCTGCTTCACTCCTGCTGCCTTTCTACTCACAGCTGTGTGCTGGTAATGTTGGCACTTCCACAACACCACCCAGTGAGCAAAGCTAAAGACAAGGAGAGAGAATCATGGTAGCCCCCTCGCATCACACACCCTCCATGTGCATGCACATTGCAAACCCAGAGTAACTGAAATAGGTGGAAACACAAGGACAAACTCGCCTCGGTTTCTGCTGTTCCAGGTTTCACTGACAGTACAGGTCAGTGCCTGGAGTCCCAAAGATGTACACTCATCTGAATTTCAAAGTAATTGGTGAAGCCTTCAGTTAACACAGGCACTGGGCTGATTTTCCTCAGGAAGTCATTGTCACACCGGCTGATCAGTGGAATGCTGCTCAGTTCCTCCACTGCTCATCGTTTTAGGTACACAAGCGATAAGTACAGCTTCTAACGAAGCTACTCCTCCAATGAGGCCAAAAGGTTGTCTGACTAATTCTGTTCATTTAGTAATGCTGTAAGAGAGTAGAAGGTGACTTAAAAATCGTGATCTTGGGGAAAATGTGACATTTGAGAAAGTGGGGAATATTATGGAAAATATTAGGAAGATGCTTGGCAAGCAGCGTGAGTTTCTTCTCAGCTTGTTTTGCCTCCCATCTGTCTGTTTCACTTTGTTCCACTCTGCAAATGTAACTTCCTTGCATTGTCAACTCGTGAAAGGGTGTTTGAAGGAAATCGTTCATAAAAACTTCATTAAAGGTTTGGGGGGAAATGGCAAGAGCAGTAAATCTGCCAAAACAAGTTATTCCTGTCCACAAGTGAGGCAGCTGGCAACCCTGGTTATAAGGAAAACCCTCAGTGCTCAGTGACTGCTACCAGATCCTTGAGCCTATTTCCAGCTCTGAAGACTTGTGTAGAATGCAGGGTGTTTTGGTTCACTGCTTTGAGCTCCTTCAGTAGTCTCTCTATGCAGCCTGCACTTGAGGAGAGGCTGGGGGCTGTGGAGTGCAGCTCAGATCACAGTTGGCAGCATCTGCAGCATTCCGCTGCCATTGCCTTTGGAGCGAGGCCCGACAGATGCGTCATTTGCTTCTGCTGCTTTTTCTGATGTGAGGGAATGAGACCCTGTCATTCCTGACACCCTGTGTTCCTTGTCCCTCGCTGACCTCCAGCCATAACCTAGCCTTCCCAGGGGACTGGGGGTGGGAGAAAGGCTGCCCCTGGCTATTCCAAGGGTTGCTTTTCTGATGTACACAAGGCTTTTGCTGCCAAATATTTGTGGGAAATACTGCACTTATCTGTAATGCTGTAATTGCTGATGTACCTGGCTGTGCTGTCCCATGTGCATCCGTACAGTGACCAATACAAAACCAGTTCTCTGGTAGTGGGATTTAGGGAATAGTGAACTGGGATGACAAAAGAATTTTAAATATGATAGATTTACCAGTTGTTCACTACTCCTGTCATTGGTCTGAGACCTTCTGGATGAGTTAAACGTGCTCAGAACTTTTGTGGATGTTACAGCCCTGGAGAAGAAGCTAAAATATGAATGAAACAATGCAAGTGGTCCAGGCAATCCAGTGTCTCTGTATTGCTTTCAGGTATTACTTGGATATTTTCTCTTTATCCAAAACAGTGAGTTTTACAGCCACAGTTACTTTGGTGTTAGAAGCAAGAATGTAACAGCCTTACATGAGAACATGTTATGTTACAGGAGGCTTAGTGTAATGACCAGGAAGATATTGCAGGAGTGTTTGTTTCTTTCCATTTGTCCTCTTGACTCATAGTTTGACACGGTCTGATGGAGAGACATAGGAACAATTAATCCAAACTAAATAAAGAAGTGAATTCAGAGTTAAAGGGGCTCTGATTGATCTTAATTTATTCTTGTAATGAGCTAACTGAAATTGATAAAGGTCACTCTTACTTATGAATGAGAGTGTCCACAAAAGGCTTTGAAGTAGTTTCTGTAATCCATTTCAGAAGTTAATTTCAATTAATTTTCTGAAATGTCTGCAGGCAGAAAACCCATTACAGTCTGTGTGTAAAGACTGCCAGCATTCAAAAATAATTCTGCCTGTCTACATCCTCAGTGCTACAGTAGGTAATTATTGTAAGGAGGGATCCACTGCAGTATCCCTCCCTATCTCAGTGGGTCATGTCCCCAGTGTCCAAGTTTCTCCTCTGTGGGAAACCATTGCCTCAAGCCTGCATCAGGGACTAAGGGCTCATTCTAAATCTGGTACATTTTGCCTACCTCCTACTCCCAGTGCAGTAATTTACATTTGCTTTCCCCTGGCTCTGATGTTTGCCACCTTCACCCACAGCTGAGAGAGCAAGTCTTTAAACACTTTTTCCAGCACTTAAGCCAGAATTTATTCTGTGGTTCAGCTGCTGGGTGAGACTAATGCCAGGTTCCCCAAGGAACGAATGCAGCACCTGGCCAGTGAGCTCCAGCTGTCTGGCTCTGTGCCTTGAGGGCCTCCTGTGCTGCCAGATCTTGCCAGTTAGTCCTGGCGTGTAATTTTTTGTTGTTGCTGTTGTTCTTATTAGTGACTCAGCCAAGATTGTTTTAAAAAAGCTGTCTCTCTTTTAAATTCAGGAAGGCTGTAAAAAAAGGAGGAAAGGATGGGTGCATGGGAACTGCTCTGAGCTATTTGTTATGTTTGCTCTCTAAATTACAGGTTGAATATCACTCTTATGTTGTGCCTGTGCCACTCTGCCACTCTGCCACATGGAAAAATTGAGAATATTCTGACAGGCTCCTTTCTCTGCTGGTCGAAGAAGGATGTTTGAACATCTCTTCAAATTCAGAGCCCTGTCATAGAGTATTTTAAAAGGTTTGTGCTGGTCACAGCCACTAATTTGGCATCACAGGAGATCTCTTTTATACCTGGACCCACCTGGAAAAGGTGTCTGCTTTTATGGGGTAGTTCTGAGGAATATACAGAGGTGGTTTTTTTAGTTTTCTGTCCTGTCTGTTGCTAAGTGCACTGACTTTCCCAGAGTCTTAGTCCCTTGCTATTGTTTCCACAATAGCGCTGCCACGGCTCTGAGAGGTCTGAGATCTGCTGCAATGAGATGGCACGTTAGGGTCACAACTAAAGAGCTGCTCTCCCTTGTCAGGGGCACCACCAAGCCACCAAGTGCTCTGGTACCTTCTGCCTTGCTTGTGAAGCCGTAGCTGCAGCAGGCTGAGCCCTTGCAGAGCTCTGTGTGGATGCTGTCCAGGAGCTGGAGCCGGCTGTGAAGCCGTTCCTGTGCCCGCGGTGCCCGGCTGTGCTGGCTGGCTGGCAGCAGCTGCCCTGTGCCAGCAGTGTCCCAGCCTGGCACGTGCCCCTCGCTTCCCAGCGTTCTCCTGGAGCATGGCAGGGCTTCTGGAGGTGGCTGTCATACTGTTCTGAGCACACACAGATCTTTCCTCACGTGTTTGAAAGGCAGAGGCATTTGTCCCCCGTTCTGGAATAGCTACCACCGTCAGGGAACACAGTGCTGTGTTCTAACCCCAGTGGGGCAACCAGGGACGTACCCTGGAGGTCACTTGGACAGGCAACAATGCAAGTTTGTTTGTCAGTCTGAGAGTATTTGTCTGCAGAGGCCTTACTGCTCCAGTGGGTAATGGGACTTACACAAGAAGTTTAAGTGAGAATTCAATTAAGGAAAGATTTGGAGCCATCCTCCCCTCAAGTAGATTTTTCCTTAAATAGAACTTCTTTATTCTGAGCTGCAAATAGGAGTTTCACTGCAGGCAGCTCTGAAATATGCATTTCAGCCTCTGTATTATTTAGTTCTAGGACAGAACAGTTAATTAGCTCTCCAAGGCACTGGAGCTATTTAAAATATTTCCCAGGTATTCCCAACTTGTCTCCTGTCAGCTTGCCTTACGGTAGTTTTATTCATAATGTGTATTTAAATTTATGAGAAGATGCCTTCACATTTGGGTGTGTGTGTTTGTGTTGGAAAGGAGCATGTGCTCTGGTATGGCAGAATTGAGTAGGAAGCAGTGCCTTGTAGAGAGTCAGGATTTATCATCTGCTTTAACTGCATTTTGTGCTGGAAGTTCTTTATTTTTTAAACAACTTCAATGGTACAGAAACACTTAGGCTATTTTTTCTCCTGATTTTGATGTATCCTTACCCAAAAGTAACATCATTTGCATACAAGAGCAGTGTTTTTAATTTCTGACCGTGTAAAATGCATATTGGGCTGGAGGTACTGCTGATTATTTCCAGGATTAGATTTTTGGTTTTCATATGTGGTTATAATTGAAGAACAGTGAGAATTAATTGTGTGATGACCCAGCTCATTTGTTTACTTTGGAAGCTGCTTGTACTCTCAAATTTTCTAAATGTGACTTTTTGAAAAATGAGGATTTTATTCTAGAATTCCAGGAATTTCTGCTTTGCAAATTAATTTATGATCATAGTGAAGAGTATGTCTACGTTTGCTGAGACAGATGACTAGAAAAGGGGGAGGGGGGGTGGAATTTAGTATGGCCAGATTAGAGGGAGATTTTAAAAGACAGTGCTAGAACATATTCTGGTTCCTCTTGGAATAAGTTATGAGTGGCCTAGAGATGAGGAAAATAAAGTCTCATGTCTTTGACACAAAATGATCTCAAATATGGAGTCTAAGACTATACAGCATTTAAAGTTTTTGGTTTCTTTAGGTTGGTTTTTTTTTTTTTCCTTTGGTGGATAAGACCATAGTTCCTTATTGTTTTATTATTTTAGATTGATGTAAAAATAATACTAATCATAAATTTAGTCCAGACACCACCAGGATAATTTTTCTTGCCAGGGTTTAAGTTTAAAAATAGCATTTGATCTGAAGCTGAAAATAATTCTGAGCTGGAAAAGTTAGTGACATTGTAATAAAGTTATCTGGAAACTGAGCTTCCGAGAATATGTGATCCATGCAAAGGTGTCTACATAAAAAGCACAGTTGCTCAGAGTGGAACAAAGGATTTATATTTCCATTGCAGGTGTCTGTACGGAATGTGTTATTCAGCCTTTCCTACTGCTGGTGGCAGACAGGTACTCCAGGTGGAATTTGTTTTGAGCTGCCTGCTTTGGCAGCACAGCTGACCTTGAGTGCAGCTTCTGATCCCTTTAGTGCACATAAACAGCCTGCTAAAAGGCCAGCTATTTGTTGGGTGGGGTTTTTTTCACTTTCGATTTGTCATGGCGTGAATGTGAAACTCATAGTAAAAATTAGTAGAATTGGTGTGTGGGTGTCACCAGAGTGCATAACCTGCTGACTAAATGCTCAGTTAAATGCCATCTAAATTTCATTTGCTTGTATTAATTTTTGTTCTTAAAATCGTTCCAAGAGTTCTCAGAGGCTGAAGGCTAGAATTGTCTTCTGATTCATCTGGGATGGATGGCTGACTGTAACAGCCCATTCTTTAAATAGAAGAAGCAGACTACATCTTAGCTGCTTCTGTTCTTTGCAGGAGAGCAGATTAATTAATAACAGGAGAACGAGGTGTTAAAAGGCCTTGCTGGTACCCCTTCTGTGAATATAATAGGAAAAAGATGGACAGAAGGAATAAGTTCTTGTAGTAATACGGGGGAAAGGGAGGAATTCTCAGCTGGTGACACAAGTGTTGATTGTTTCCATTTCTGTCTGGACTTTGGTGTCTAGCAGGGGTGCAGCTTTGAGAAATGTGCTCACTATTCTCCCAGCCACTACACAAAGAAATTGATTTCACATGGTAGAATTGTAGTCAAACTGGGGATTATGGACCAAATGGGTGGACTACAAAGTTTGTGGAAAACTGGCTAGACCTTCAGGCTTGTATCAGTGTCCAGCTAACAGCCTGTGCCAAGGAGTGTACCTCAGGGCTTGTCCAACATCTTCATCAGTGACTCGGTGGTGGGGCAGAATGTCCCCTCAGCACGTTCACATGTGACATCAGGTTGGGAGAAACAGTCAGGGCACTGCAGGGAGAACAGGGCTGCCATTCAGAGGGACTTGAGCATTCTGGAAGAATGGGCCAGCAAGGACTATGTGATGGCAAAGACAGTGACAGTCTTGCACGTTGGATGGGGTTGCCATTCTGGGAGCAGCTGGCCAGGTGGCACCTCTGCAGAAAAAGACTGGCAGGTCCTGAGGGGCAGGAACATGAGTCAGCAGTGTGTCCTGGTGACACTGAAAGCTTGCTGCAGAGTAGAGTAAGATTTACAAGATTTGGCAGAACATAGCTGCCAGATAGGGGAAGTAATTGCTCCTCTATGTTCAGTACTGAGGGCTTCCTCTGGAATGGTTTCCAATTTTTTTCCTGTTTTACACTCACCCTCCTGTGCAAAAAAGATGCTGACAATTGAGCAACTGCAGCAGAGTGCTGATTAGAGATCTGGAGCTTGGGACCTACATGGAAAAGCTGAAGGCCCTGGCTTTGTGTAGGTCTGGGGAAGAGAACGCTAAGGGCAGGTACAAGTGATGGTTTCAACTGCCTGAGTGGATCCATGTTTTCTGTATAAACCCCTTCCCACACTCTTCTTGGTGCATAGTGGAAGGGTGGAAAACACCGGTCACGAAGTGCACCAAGGAAATAGAAGGAAATCTGAATAGAAGGAAATCTTTCACAATGCATGTGTCCAAAGCCTTGATAAGATTACCCAGAAAAGTTGTGCAGTCTCTGGAGATTTCCAGACATTGATGGAAAAAGGCCCTGAGCAACCTGATCAGGTTTTGGAACTAGCCCTGCTTTGGGCAGAAGCTTGAGCTAGAGACTTCCAGAGGTCCTGTCCAGCTGGATTTGCTCTGTAATTCTCCTTTAAGGCTCTGGGAATCTGATGGCAGTAGACTGCTGAATGTAGGGGCTCCTGCCCTTCAGCAACTCGACCTGCACACTGTGGTCTGCAGTCAGTAGGCACAGGCTGTACTTTTTTTGGGCTGAAATCTTATCATCCTTACTCGTATCTTCAGTGACAGTAAGGCTATCAGTGGGCTGCTTGTAAAAGCAAGCACTGGCCATGAGGTAGGGGCTGACATCAGAGGAGTTTCAGCATTCACGTAAGCGATGCTCTCCTCCGCCGTCCCTCAAGCATTGCTCTTGCTTGTCAGGGCCATTCCTTTTAAACTTTGTCCTCCTCGTGGTGAATGACCTGACAAACGAGTGATGGCCCATGTGAATTTCAATATTTTTGGTCTCTTGTCCCACGTGTAAGTCCTTGACAGATTTCTGCTTGCTGTAGCAGAAAATTGGGGCAGAATGGAATAAGGAGTTGCACTCAGATGAGTGCTCTGTGCTCTGAGTGTGTGGTTTATAATGCATGGAGCACTGAGTAACAGGAATAGCAATGTGGAACTGCCACTTAGATATGGCAGGTACCAGTGGACATGGTTCTCATTCTCTGTCCTTTGAAACATAGGTGATAAATAAATAAATAGAACCACTGATTCTATGAGGCATCCCTTGTGTGTTTTAACTAGAAGCACCTGCCATTGCCCTACTTCTGAAGAAAATATGCAGGTATGAAAGCATGAATGTGAATTAAAAGAAGAATAAATCTTCCTTTCTTCTGCCTTAACAACCGCTATCAATTTTAATCCTGCTTTAAATTTTAATCCTGCATATTTCTGATTGTTTAACTTCCTTTACTGCTTATTTGTTAAGTAACTGAGTGCAGATGCTTCTGAGGTCTGCTGCATTAACACTTTCAGTTTTCTCAGCTTACCCTAGCAAAATAAGAACAACCAAAACAAACAACCAACACCACCCCAACTTTATTTACTCAAATTCACTACTGTTTAACATCTTGATATTTCCATTGAGCCTATTAATGAGACATGTTAAATTTATGGTTGTAAAAAGCTGCTTTTGTTTAGGTTTCTGTATCACCTTGCTTTAATCCCAGTGATAAGAAATTTCTTAGTCTAGAGTGACAAATCCTGTGTAGAAATACCAGTGGTGATAAAAATTTAATGAAAGAATTTTTAATATAATCCAACAGGCTGAGATAAAAATTGCCTTGCAGCAAAGAAAAAAAAAGAGCATCATTTGAATTCTTCCAATATTCTTATCTATCAACAGTGCTTAATACTGAGAGCAAATGTAGGACTATAAAAACCTGTAACTTTTGAGATATTTCCCTTCTAGCAGATTTTTGAGCCTCGGTCTTTAGATATATTTGTGATTTATCTAAGCAATTCTAAGTTACTGAAAAAACAACTTATTTTTTTATTGGGCTACACTGTTCATTTGTTCTCATTTTTAATATTCCCATGAGATGCATCTGCACTTAAACCAAGCAAAAACTATCTTGTGGATTCTAGAAATTGGTTGAAATTCAGTTTTACCTAGAAAGAGACCTTTGTGTGCATGGGGACTAAGAAGAAGGACTTTTGCCATACAGTTGGAGTTTACTGGGGTGTGAATGACAGAGAAGAACGCTGATGCCTTGTTTGATGACAGGATGGTGCTGGGTAGGTCTCTAAACAGGGATGTGTTGCTTCAGTTCAGTCAAAGAGAAATGTGCCTGTCAGGACATGTATCAAAATGTGCATGATACTTGTGAAGGGAGAAAAAAGAGCCATTTTCAGTAATGGATGAAATTGTGACAAGAGAACTTGATGAACATCCCATAAATAAATTTAGGATAGGAGCTAAAGGAAAGTTAATCCCTACGCCAGCTTTCCCATGGAACTTGTAAACATTACATAGAATCACAGAGTCATTTAGGTTGGAAAGGACATTTAAGATCATCATGTCCATTAACCCAGCACTGGCACATCCACCACTAAACCATGTCCCCAAGTGCCACATCCACAGATCTGTTAAATACCTCCAGGGTCGGTGACTCCACCCTTCCTTGAGCTTCCAGTGCTTGACAACCCTGTCAGTGGGGAACCTTTTCCTGCCATCCTGTGGAAACCTTCCCTGGCACAACTTGAGGCCATTTCCTCTTGTCCTGTTGTCTGTTGCTTGGGAGAAGAGTCCAGTTCCCACCTTGCTACACAATGTCTCACAGAACCTGATCAGGCTGAGCTGGAGCTCCATCAGGTTCTGTAGGGAGTTGTGGGGTGTTACAGCCTGTGATTGCTGACAGCTGGATGTGAGGCACCACTGCATCCATTCCTTCCCTCTGGGAGTGATACTTTTCCTCTCAGTCCCACCCTCAATTTCTTACACAAAAGAACAGTGAACTCTTCACTTTAGAGATTACATTAGCGTACTCTTTTCATTCTTGCGAATGATGTGATGTCACAGAGGCACTGTTAAATTCAATAAAATTCCATTTTAAAGACTCCCACCATGGCATGTGGGAGGCCAGCTGCTGAGGGTGGGCAGTGTCTCAGGAACCCGTCACACTGAGCGTTGCAGTATCCTGGTGTATCATGTCACAGCCTGAGGAGCTCCTGAGCTGACAGTCGTGTGTGATGTGTTGTACTAAAAGTCCTGACTCAGATAATGCCGCCTTTGTTAAGGCTCAAGAAGAACATTTGCAATATTGACTTTTGCCTATCGCTGTTTATGCTGTGGGCTAGAAACGTCTGCATTTTCATGCAGGGTTTACAGAGAAAATTGGGTTTACTTCCCTGTTTTTCTTCATCTCTTTGCAGAGCATAACCAGAACGCTGCCTCACTCTGAACAATGTTCAGGGCATAAGGAAAGTTTTCACTGGCATTAAAGAAAACAGTGGAGGCACTGTTTAAACCATCTTCTTTTTCAAAACTATGCTGTTGTGCTCACAGTGGTGTACACTGAAAGTAGTCTTCAGCATTTCTGGTCTGGTTTAACTTGCTGTAGCAAACATTCACATGTTCAAAATACCTGTGGGAGCATCAGTAAGCTTTTTCCATGGGCAGTGCTTACAGACCTAGGCTTTATTTTAATGTAATAAAGACCAATTTTTTGTTGTCTGGCAATCATTACAGCTATTACTCATAATGAATTAATCCCTCAGCCAAGCCTTTCATTTAAGTCTTAGCTGGCTTCTTGAAAAGTTGAGTCCTCCTCGGAAAAAAATTAAGGATGTAAACATTGTTTTGCCACTGACAGAATCTGGATATTTTTCTTTTCCAGGAGAATTTTTGGCAAGTGGATCACCATTGAAACGAACTTGTATCAAAATTAGAAAAAAAGCTGCACTCAACTTCTTAAAAACAATTAATGAAACAACAAATCATGATTTCAGTCCTGTAGTAAATCATTTAGTAACTCCCTGAAGCTGAAGGAAAAGAGATGGCAGAAAATTAGGATTCAGATTGTCAGCTGATGTCAACTGATCTCTCCACTAACCTAATCTCTTTCAAAAAGGAAGGGGTTTTTTTTTCTATCAGGAAGCAAAATCAACTGTAACTAGCAGAGGCTTTGGCCCAAAGTTATTTATTATAAAGATCTGTTAAATGCCAGCCTCTGATGTATTAAAAGTACCTGTTTAGGCTAGCACACTTTCCTTCTGAAAGAAAAACCATTTGCTTAACCAACAAGATGCCAATAAAAAAATAGAATTGCAGAAAAGTTAATTAATGAGATAATTCTAATACATCCTGTTTTGTTTCTTGGCAACAGAAAGTGTGTGACAGTCAATTGTCTGCCAAATATTTTATCTTCATGTTCTCCATTTGTGATCCGTTGCCTGGCGCCTGAATTAAAGCCAAGTCAGGGGAAAGCAATCAGTATCAGCAAGTTTCCAAGTTACCTTAGAGCATGGAAAAGCAGAGGGAGGTTACACATCCTTGTGGCTTTACCAACACCTAGCTTAGCTCAGGGAAAGGCAAATTGTTAAGTACTGGGAGGTTGCCGTTTTAATCTAGAAACTGTTTAAAGCTCAGCGTATCCCAACTGGAATATCTGTATTTTTAACAAGTGTAGATTGAAATCCCAGTAGAATTGACTCAGTCTCCTTCCTTCCTGCTTGGATATGTTGGGGAGTGTACAATTTACCCCTTCTCTTTGCCTTCTGATAATGATTGTGGGGACAAGGACGCCTGGGCTTTTTCATCGGGGCTGTCACTGCCTCTGTGTGTGACCTCGGAAAATAACTTGGCGTCTGTATGGGTGGAATTTTTAAAACGAGCTGCCTAAAATTAGGTATCTAAAAATAAACAGCTTGTATTCGTGCAGATGTGAAGCCTGTTTCAGATTATTTTGCTGGAAAAAATTAGCTCCTATGTTTTTTTACCTGTAAAACTGAGCGGTGTTGAGAGACATGATAAAATATTGTAGAATCTTTGTGCAGAAGAAGCATGTAGAGAATTTTTTTCTTCTTTTCCCTGAGGATATAAGTATTTTGGCCTCAATCAAATCAAAACAAAAGCTCTTTTGGAAGCATTTCTTCATACAGCACTGGAATACAGGATGGAGCTCACTACTTCAGACTGTAGATTAATAAAAAGCAGGGACGTATTCCAAAAGGAATTAGAAAAAATGTTGAAAATAAGTGCAATAATAGGTGCATAGTAGCTATTAAACACTGATCTGGAGGTCATCTAAAGCTAAATTTTGCTGCAATGTGAGAATCTAGAAGGATCTCTGAGTATTTTCCCTGGTTCTAAAGCTTTTTCCCTTAAGCACTTCCTGTTGCAGGTTTTAGATCTTTGTTTATGCCTTATCTAATTAAAATACTGTAAAAGTTAATTAATGTTTTTAAAACACTGAGACCATCAAATGAAATGGATGTGCAAGAATTTCAAATGATGTCTGAAGGGGGAGGGAGGATCTTTATCTAACTACAGAGATTCAGTGTTCTGCCGTTGGCCCAAATCTCTCTCGTAATGAATTTATCTACAGGCTGCTGCACTGGATTCTAGAGATGTCTGGTGTGAGTAGCTCTGGGTTAATATAGGCCTCCTTTTAAAACCTTGTGACAGTTTACAAAATGCTCTAGGATAGCCCAGGATGAAAGGTACATAAATGCATGTAAAATGCTATAATTAGGATGCAATTAGAAACGCACAGGAAAGGAGTGTTTGCTTGGCTGCACTTTATATGTCTATAAAGTTTCATTTTTCTGGAGCACAGGAGACATGGCATAATACTTGTTCTAAGCAGTTACACTTGAAAATAATTGCTGCATGCCAGCTCTGAGGAATTTATTGTAAATTTGTTTCTGCTGCAAGGCAGAGACAATGACACTGACATAGTAATTTCAAAGAACGGGGCAAAAACTCTGGAGGAATCACCCCTGGAAACTGTAAATGAGAAGAATTGCCAGCAATCAGGAATGTCAGACTATATTGGGAGGTGAGAGAAATTGTTTGCTGAAGTAGTGAGGAAGAGTCTGTTTGTAATTTTGCTCCTGTGAGTGTTGGTTGTGGCACTGTCACTTATGAACCAGCTCTGGTGAAAAGGCTGTGGCACCCACAAGGACTGTGCAGGAGCATTTTCCATTATATGGGACTTGAAGTGAGAACACATAAGAAGATGAACCAGGAGGAAGCAGGGGAAGTTAATTTCCTTTGGTAAGAGCTTATTGGTACCCTTTAAAGTCTCTGAGGTTTTTTTTTTTCCTTCTGGGGTTTGTTGGTTTTTTTTAATAAATAATTTTCTTTAAACAGGAGGTGTGATGGCTATACCTTTGGGTTGGGATTCACGAGACCTCGATTCAGTTTCTAACCTGGGCACAGAGATTTGTTGTCCTGCAAAGATCACTCAGTTTGCCCAGCGTTTTCCTCATGTGTAGTATGGAAAGAATATCTCAACAGGGATAAAATCTTCCAGGCAGCAGGCTGAGCTAAGATGGTCCAATGTCACCTAGGAAGAAGTTCTTTTGAAACTTGAAGGAAAACCTGTGATGCCTTGCCTGTCTCCCACTAGGTGCCACGGGAATGTGCTGATTCATGGGCCCGTGGTTTTCTGAAGTGGCTGGTAACATTCTTGATTAGTAGGTTTTCTGGTAGGAGGTAGTTGATGAACGTGGAAGCTTCTGTTTGGGTTATATGAAGACTTCAGGGGGAAAAAAGGGGTGATTAAAAAAAAGGCAAATTGTACAAATGAACTTCTAAATTCAAGAAATGTCAGATTGTTGGTTTGTGTGATGGAGCCGTGGAGAATGCTCTTGTCTCTTTGTTTTTCTGGCAACAGTGTAGTTCTGTGTATCCCTTGCAGCACAGGGATTGATTATTCTCAATCACTTTGTAGGAATTACAATAAGCCTGAGAACTGTGTAGGATGGAATAAGCTAAATCCGATGAAATTGCTGGAGAACTAACGGCCAGAAAGTCTCAGCTGAGCTTTAATAGCCAACAAAAACATCTCTCTGCTGAGCATAATAGACTGCAGTACTTCCAAGTCTTGTCACTTGGCAAGATTTGTGTGACTTTTTTTTTCATGAGAACAACATTCAGTGTTTATGGCAGCACACCGGCAGATTTCAAATACTCTGAAATTCCTGGAGACTGAACCTTCAGCTTTAGGAAACAAAAGGTCCTGAGATGGGACTGAGAACTTGTACAATGAGAAGTGATCGTGATGTACAAAGCTACAAGGTATGATCAGTTAACTGGACATAAATGAAAGTGAATGTGTAATCATAGGTATTAGAGAGGTGATGTTTTGTGCATAAAAAGCCATATAAATGACTTACATTTATGCCTGTCTTGCATATGATGTCTAATGTTGTAGGTACTAATAGTACTCAGCTACAGAGAATATGCTGACTTGTACAAAATGGAGATGTGTATTGAATCACTCTTGTCTTCTTCTTCACCTCTTCACCTCAACAAAAAAGACATAAATGTGGTTAACGGAAGAAACCACACTGGTGGACTTGGGGAACTTGTCTCCTAATGAGGACAGAAGAACTTATTTCTGGGCCCATGGAGCTCCTTTTCACCATTTTATCTGGGAGAGAAACACAACACACAGTTGTATCTAACAGCAGAGTAAATAAAATAAATCGTAGTGGCCAACACTTTCTGGGAATATGGTAGTTCAATTTTTTGTCTGTAGAACAAGAATAATTGTATCTGTTTACCACATCAGAGGATTAGTAATGGTAATTAAAGTGTGGAGTGCTTTGATTATTAAAAAGAGGAATGGGCATGGAAAGAAAGCAGAGTTTCTGATGAGCTATTCATTTTCAGTCAGGCATGTTGAAGTCCAAATGGAGTAAACACCCTGTCCTGCACTCCACTTAATTTGGCAGCAAACAAAATTTATAAAACCACAGGAGAACAATCTTAGGCTGAGAATAAAGGTAGAGAGACCAGGTTCTGTGCCTGTGTTTACATTTGTCTGTGCATCTGAATGACTGTATTTTTAACAGGCTGGCTGAGAAGATGATGATTCATTGTGGGAAAAATGAAGTCAGGTGTCCAGGAAATTCAGGATTTAGTGTTTGACGGAGGGAAAAAAGTACTTGGCCAAAATTTGGTCATCTTTAGCAGTTCCCAACCAAGAAGCCAAAAGTTTTTATATGTTTCTGGCATCTTTTCATTCATGTTTAGAGAAGTGATAATTTTTTGTCATCTAAAGTGAAATCTCAGTAATAAAATGGGATTCTTGTTTCAGGAGCATTTCTCAGTCCTTAAGAATGTACAGAGGAGAGTGTGTTCAGTTTCTGCACCTTGTGCTTGGCTGCTTTTCAGTCAAATTTCCTAGGATGAGGGTGAAACATCTCTTTCAGTCTTCCCTCTCTCCTCCTTCCAGAGGAACAGAACTTAAAGGTACTAACCATTAGTACAGGGGAGAAAGAGTGAAAGAAGAGAATGTGCAGCTCAGAAGGTGTGAGCAGAAATTCAGAAAGAATCTGAAGCAGTTAAAGAAGACAGCTTAAGGGTTCTGTGGGTGATTTAATGGATATGGAAAGGAACTGGGAAAGCAGACAAATGGAAAGGAACTGGAAGTAATTCTGGGAATGGTATTGCCAAGAGGATGTTACAAGGAGGTAGGGCAAACCCGATGGGTGTTGAGGATGTTGGACGCAAATCAATCAGAATAAAAAGATTCATTAATTCAGCTGCTCAAGGAACAGTTTGTCTCTGGGTATGTGCAACTGCGTAGAAGGAAATGCCTGGAAGTCTGCACTTACAGTCAGCCTAATTGCCTCTGTCCAGGAGGGGTGTAGTGGGAAGAGAGGGAAGATGCCTGGGACTTCAGTTTTCCCTGTTCTAAGTGTGTGTGAAAATGGGTAACAGGGTTTCTTTCACAGGCTCTTCCTCCTTTGTTTAAGTGCAGTACAGCCATGAAACAGCAGCAGTGGAGGTGAGATGCAGAGTAAAATAGAAAACAGTCTCAGGGCAAAATCAGCTCTGGTTGCAGGCAACCTTTAAGGTTGCTAGTTAGGATCCTTTTGTATGAGAAAGAAAGTTATCAATAATATCAGCTGATTTGAGATGGTCAGAACATGAAGAGACGTCACTGTTTGAAAGACAGCATACCAAGGTCTCGATTAGTAATGGAATAATATCTAGAGAAAACACTCACTCTTCCTTTAAACTGTTTGGGAACACAGACACACCTATTCTGCTTGGGCCACTCCCTTTCATGCTGTTCAACCCAGGAAATAGTAGGAGTGCAGCCACAGAGTGAGCCACCTCTGAAGGCTCTCCCTTGTTTCTCCAGCTTGCCATCCGTCCTCTGCAAGGCTGTAGCTTTTGAGGTGCAGGACCAATACTGCCTGAGAGCACAAATGGAACTAGAAATACATCAGAGCTCTGCAAACGGCAAAGGTTTGTCCTGGATTATTGCTCTGCTATGTAAATCTCTAATGATAAATGACAGGTTAAGCTATCCACAGGACATTGGTTCTTGGATTTATGGAGGGAAATTAGGCTGAGGAACTTCTGTCGGACAGAAACTGGGATCTTTCTGATAAGAAAGGCAGTTCCTTTATTTCAGTTTGTTTTTCTTTACTGATTTAAGAGTTAAACACCTTCCCAGCCTGGTGTGTTTCATGAACAGTGGACTTTGTTACTTGGCTGAATAGTGTGTGCATGTACCCATGTGCTGCTCCTCTGAAATGGATATCTGAGCATAGAGAGCAGAGCACAACTCAGGGGAATTAAACAGGCTTTTTATCCAGCTCTGACTCCCTGTGTATTTTTGTAAGAGATAATTCACTGCTGTCTTTTGAAGTTTCCCATCTTCTAGCTAAAGATGATGACAGCATGCTGTTGCTGTGGGGTGAATTCTGCAAAAAGAGGTTTTAGAGTTCTGAAGTGGCAGGTGGCATAAGAGTTCAGAGTATTTCTAATTGATGCTTTGAAAGAAAAGCTGATAACCTGTCAGTGTTAGGGTGCTTTTGAGGGCAGATTTCTTTGGTGTTTAACCTCGGGAAGCCTTGTGCAATCTGTGTGTTACTGAGTGAGCACACCTACAAGTTCTTGTCTGTCCTGCAGCCACCTGTCACTGCTGCTGTCCCTGCACAGCAGACAGGAGGGGTGGCTGTTCAGTGCCTGTTGCTGATGTGTGGTGCCTTTCCCAGGTTCAGGTATGACTGTGCAGCACAGGCTGCCAACGTGTAACAAACTGCAACGAGGTGAGACTCAAAACACTTTGCTCCTACACACCAAAAGCACATTCAGCACGGTTTTGGTGGTGAATGATACAGAGTGAATACTCTTTGCATCCAACAGGCATGCAACTCTTAGTTTGCTTAGTAAACATGCCTCTTTTTTTATACCACAGTCTTAGATAAAGGTGGGGGAAGAGGCATAAGTATAAAAAGATATATTTAGCTTTCATGGTAACTCAAGTGTGAGTTGTTGCTTCCTCTGTTATGCTTGGACAGATAAATAAACCCTTGGGTGCCCATTTGATTTCAGGGGTTAGGGGTGGGAGAAATAAAGTCCTGTTTTCTTCTTTGCATTGTCTAATCCAATATTTGTCTCTTAAAAACAGATAAAATCTACCTCTGTGTGTCTGGAGATTAAAAAATGTACAGGCAGACATATTGAAGAATTGTGTACATCTCTCTGTGAAGTGTCACTTTACCTTAGGAAACCCCAACCAAACAGTGGAAAAATACATCCCAAGTTTTCTACCAACTGTTTATAACAACAAAAAATTATGGTTCTTTCCATTGCTAGTTAGTCTTTGTAGGCCAAACACTTAACTTGATGTTGATTTAGATGTAGTAGTTTTGTTTCTGTTTTTTCTCTCAATGTGTGCTGAATTAGGTGTGCAAAATTCCTTTTTCCTTCCTTGTTTCTTTCCTATTTTGTTTTTAAAATACAATTTTATATTTATTATATTCATATAAATTGATCTCCACAGAGTATGTATTTGGTTAGCATTGAGCATTTGGCTAAAATCAGCTGTTTCTGTATATTCATAGATGTGGCACTTGGGGACAGGGTTAGTGCTGGGTGAACAGCTGGACTCCATGATCCTGGAGGTCCTTTCCAATCCAAATGATTCTATGTTTCTCTGATTCTGTGATATTGCTGTGTTGTGGGAAACCACCACATCATTCTGTGAATTTCATCAAATGAATATTTGATCCCCTGGTCCTGTGAGGATTCATTATAGAGAGGTCAGGCTGCATCTCTGGTTCTCTCTGCCTGACCAGATACACTGAGAACTGGGAAAACCTTGCTTGTACCTCTGCCTGCCTTGGTTGGTGCTGGTGATCTCCTGGGTGGGGATGGAAATCTCTTCTCTCTGCTGGGTCCTAGTAGATAAACTGGTGATTGCCACACTCAGAAAGCACAGAGGAGACAATTGATCCTTCTCCCTGCTGCTCTGTAGGTGTTTGCACTTTCCCTTCCCTAGCATTAGTAGGGGAGCCAAGCTGTCTTGAAATCTAATATATATAGAGATAATTGTTTGTCATTTCATTAAAGTTGGTAATGAAAACAGGTTGTTTAGTTTGATTTCCATTTTTAATCGGTTTCACGAGGTGGCTTTTCTCATACAAGAAAAATGATCCCCTAATTCTCTTTGTCAGCTGTCTATTTCGAGGTGGAAGGCTTGACTTCATTCTGATGATAACCCAGTAAGCAGCAGGGGAACTGAATTTTTTTACTTGTTCAGAATCTATTAAGTGACTCCAGGAACAGTACTGTGAAGATCTGGATTTCAAAGAAAGCATAAATGTTGGGGGGAAAACTCAATTACAGTCAGAAAACCACTACCAAATGGTGCATTATCTTCTAATTCTTTCATAGTTAAAAAGGAAATAACTGGGAGCTGCCAACTAGTTTCAGTCTTAAAATATGCACAACATATGTTTATAACATAAGGTTTTCCACTGATAAACGCTGTTGTGATCAGCACCTGTTTTAACTGATTCATCTGAAAATTTTGCTTAGTGCTGCTTAAAGAAGTTCATCATTCAGTTTTTATTCACACAACCTGACAGATTGGCTGGCTTGCCTACTTTCTTTGATTATTTTTGTTGTTGCTTAGCTATTCTTAATTGCAGAACTATTTCTCAGTCAAACCAGGGGAAAACTCTGACTAAAAAAATGGAAGATGCCTAGAGAGTGTTAATACCAGAAGGGATTTTGAAGCTGAACTTCATGGAAAAAGGATTTTTTTTTTTTGTCATTGATTTGTGTCAGTGGTAAATCTGTGTATTAAACAAATACCACAGTGGTAATGTCAACACAAATAAAAGGAAACTTAAGTTTTGCTCTAGGCTGGGGGAGTGTTTACACTGAAAAAACCCAAACCACCCACCCTCCTAGTATGTACTATTAATAGTTGTTTACATTCTACAGAAACTGAAGAATCAGGCATCTCATGAAGTAACTGTCTAGATACAATATTTAATGGATTTTTAATACCAAGAACTATAGAGATTCTGTGGTGATGGCTAAGAATGCAGCAGAAATCCTCCTTCAAAGATGGCAAGGGCCATCTTAACTTTACGTTATGTTCTAGTTAATTTTATCTTATTAATTTAAAATTAATTGAAATCCTACACTTGTGTTTCAAGTTCAGCTGCTGGAAAAATGACTTTTCTTAGTAGCCCTTGACACATAAGACCTTAAAAAAACTCCGCCTTAATTTATGGCATTTGGTCATGCAGTGGAAGGATGAGATCAAGAAATTCTTTCTGAAGAAATACTGCTGTAAATCATTGCTGCAATTGCAGTATGGTAAATATCAATCAATCAGTCAAAACAGTGGTCTTAAATTCTTTGTAGCTGCTTCATTTGACTCATTTACCATTCCAGTAATTTATGATACCTTTGGAATGATTTTTCCCAGTATTGTAAGACCTTATTTCCTACTTCCTCTTTCACAATTGTAGCTTTCTAGATTGTGAGTGCCCTCCACTTCCACAGCAAGATCAAGACTCTTGATGTAGTGCTATCTTTGAATAATTCTCAATGGAATTGATAGGCACAGCTTCACAACATTGCACATGTCAGGGAAATATCCCAAGATATGGCTGGTCCTGTGTTGAGTGGCACTGGTAAAGAACAAACCCAGCTGTACCTGTCAGCAAATCAGGAACATGTTTCTCCTTTTTAATGTACTGTCAGCTCTGGAAGTTTGCTGTGTTTCTCTGACTGCTGCTTTTCCTGATGGTGCCAGATTACAGCTCTTGTTTGGGGAGATTCCACTGAACTATCAGTAAAATACAAGCAAACTGTTTGTGTAGTTATGAAATGTTTGTGTAGTTATTATGAAATACCCAAGGGGGTTAAAACCTCTCTTTATCAAATACTAGTTGGCATATGCTATATGTAATTTCCTGCTGTTAATAAATGGAAACAAATTCCAAGTGCTTTTTGGAATTTGTTTCCATTTCTGTCCCATCAATGTATTTTCAGATGTGTCCTTGCCTCAGTTTTGCCTGTACAGAATGTGATCCCAGTGAGAGAAGTGAGCTGCTCACAGAATGATAATTTTGCTTAACTGACAGTTTCTTAGTTTTTAACACAGCTCTTGATCACTTGTGTGTGCAGCTGATTTAACCAGAAGATAGTGCTGACCACAAGAGGAAGGGTTCAACAGTGCAGTAGGATTTATTTAATTAGAAAACAAAGGTTAGCCAACACAGCATATTTAAAGCTGCTTTTATGAGGAATGCTGGCAGTGGATGAACTGATCTGATGTCATTTCTGGCATCCTGTAGCAGTGCCATACTTTCCACTATATAGAAAGGTAACCTCCTATTCTTAGTTGTGATGGACATTGACAAACAGTTTCTACTGGTAGGGGCTTAAATTAGTCTTTGTAGTACAAAGGACTCCCTTTTAGAGCTTCACTGATGCTACAAGAGGGCAGTGTGGCTGCAGGAGTTCTCCTGGTAGAGGTCTGCCATGCTCCAAGAATGGCTCTGGTGTTGGAGAATTTGGGAGTTGGATGCAGCAAGAGAAACACTTAATTCTTCTGATCATGTGTGCTGGTGCTACATCTACAGCAGCAGATCCAGTGTTAGGAGACAGTGGGTAAACTAATGTTCAGGAAGCCCTGCAGTGATCTAGAGAAGACTTTCTTCTGGTGTAATTCTTCACTCAAATTCAGCATTCTAGTAAAGTTACTGTGTATGTTTCTGTAATTATGTGACATGTCAGAAGAGAGTATAATGATACCCAGTTTATCTCAATACATACCAAGAGGAGTGGTGCTTGCTTTGATGTCATGCTTGTAACACGTCACTCTTTTCAAAGGTACAGGAAATAAACTGAGGATTGAAAGGATCTCTGAGGTTTCAACTTTGATCTCTTTGCGTCCCAACATATTTCTGTCTCAGTTACTAGGAAGTCTACATTGTGAAGAGGATTGTTTAAGGAGTTTCTTCTCTCTGGAAAAAAAAGTGTCAAAGTTCAAGAAAGGAAAAGTAAAGAAAAGGGTATGATTAAAGGAATTACATTTATCTTGAAAGTCTCTGCTCTCTTTTAATAAAAGACATCTCAACACTGCGGAGGAGTAGGAAAAAAGCTTCCTACTGAAGATCTGAAGGACTGCCAGCTTCTGCCAGGATCCTTTTGGCTAATTGTTCCCTAGAGTGGATTAAGGCACCTCTTTGACTTCAAGCATAGAGCTCGGCCCTACAGAAGTCATGGGATTATTTACAAGCTTTGGGATAGACAAGCACTTGGATTGTGTTGTTAAGTCAATCATACAGAGGCTTGGGGGTGCAGCATTTTTTTGTATTTCTATTTCATATAGCTTTCACTGTATCTTGCCTATGAAATTGCTTCAGTTGTCTACACTTGGCTCTTTTTCTACGTGTAAGTAAAAAGGATTGGCTTTGCTGTGACAATCCATAGTGCAGTGTTCTTGACATTGTAAATCAATAGATTAGCCTTGTGCTGCCAGGAAATAAAATGCTGAGCCACCTCATCTTCTAATAATGCAATAGATAGATCCATTAATGCACACACTGTTATTTTATGTCTGAAAATAGATGTAAACAGAGACTTTTTTTCCATGACTATTCTGAAATAAACATTGGAATAGATAAATTAAGGTAAATATCCTTTAGTTGAATCAGGCCTTTTGTCATAACCTAACTCTTCTACTCACAGCAACCACAGTAACAGTGATTCTGCTTGTTTGGGGGAGAATAACTAAAAATGGAATTTTCAGACGGGAGAAGATGTACAGAATTGACTCTTTTGATAACTTGGTTTTCTGTGGAAAATAAGCACTTTTAGTGTTAAATAAGGGATACAATCTATTGGAAAATCATTGAGAAATACAGTAATGAAGTTGGAAGGTAATGATGATCAAGGAGAAGCACTCAGCTATGCTTTACATGACCTCTTTTTTTAATGCTGACCAGTTAGTCCCTAGTGTTATTATCTGTGGTACTTCTATAGTTTCCATTATCACGGCATCTGAAAACTTCAGTCTTTAATGTACCTATTGTTACAAATCCCTTGTGAGGGGGAAAGTGATAGGGGGAAATACAATGAAAGAGATTAAGGGAATAGCTCAGGGATGAACAGAAAGTCTGTGGGAGTGCAGAGACTGCATATTTCCCAAATCCTATGTTAAGGCTTCCAGAGGTAGTAGAAAGTACTTTACTAGCTCTCATTATTAGGACTTTTTTCTCCTAATGTAATTTAAATATTTAATTTGGTGATTGATTTTTCTATGTGCTGTTTTCCTTTGTCCTTTTTCAGCCCAGCTAATAATTTCATGTGAAGGTAGATGGCTGGTGTTACTCTCCTTTGTCCAAGAAAAAGATCATTAGATGTAATCTCAAGCATACTGTTTAGATATTTTTGTTTGTTTAATCTTTCTGCTCACTGCTTCACAGAAGGATAAACTTGGTGGTTGTTGGGGACTGGGGAAGTGAGTCAGAATCAGTTTCTGAGCATACAGCAAAGGGAAAAGCATTCCCAAGAGCTTGTTATGCTGCCTGTCCAGCGTTACAATGCACTGCAAAGCTGGGCTTTTGTTACCAAAGGCCCGTGTGCCATGGAAGTTATCATACATAGTTGATAACAGGAAGCAGAGCACAATGCCTTAATTCAGCTGAAAGATTTTGCAAATGTCATCAGTTGGGAAAGGAAATTGTCACAGTGTGGTCTTAGTTAAGGCTGAGATAGAAATGCAGTTGTGTTTTCTCTTGTGTTTTTTCTCGGTTACAAATTGTAACAGGAGAGTAAAGGGCAAAGTGATACTTCATGTATGTTTTGGAATGAATACCAAGAAACCAATACATAAAATAACATTTGCTTTCTTATTTCCAAGTTAGTTTAACAGAATGGCTTGTGCATGCAGATCTTGCTGTTGATGTATAAAACAGGTCTGATTTTCAGTGTGCCACTTGGAGAGATTCCCAGGTGGTTTTTCAAAGAGTAGAAGTTTGACTCTTGAGATACAAATGTAGCTATACCCTGTTCAGATTTGAACTTGACGCTGTCCTTTCACACAGACATTTACAGACTTCATGGACTGGACAGACTTTGTAGCAGTTCTTCAATTTGCATGTGTGTGCTGCAGAAAGAGAGAGGCATTTGATGGAGTTTGGCTAATGATTAATGATTACTTAAAGGCCAGTTATAAAAGCAGTGGAAAAAAACGTCATGTGGCAGCTTGATAAGAAGCCTGTATGGGACACTCATGCTTAATTGTGTTGCTCAGCTGAGTTATAACACAGATCCTTTTTACCTTTGATACCAATTTAATCTGAGTTAGCTCTTCTCAGTTAGTCACTCTTTTTGTTTTGTTTTGTTTTTCTGGTTTTTGTTTGTTTGTTTGTTTGGGTTGTTTTTTGTTTTGTTTTGTTTTGCCAGTACAGAGAAGCCTTGTGGCTTTGTGGCCTTTCTGTTCCTTCTGCCACAGGCAGTAGTACAGCCTACCTTAGAGAACCTTGTGTGGGTTTAAACCAGTAAACTAACTTGGTAGAGACCTGTGGACTGTAAAATTCCTACCTCTGCAGGTTCTCCATAGCCTTTATCACAATAAAAGATACCAAACCCCCATAGCTGTTTTTTAACTATATCTTATGCTTTTCTAGACAGTAAACTGTTGAAGTAATATTTAATGTTAGTATCTAGGAACTAATATTAAATATTAGTAACTAGACTTTTCAATCTGTTGTGAATAAAATTTGCATCTAGATGTACTAGCATAGAGCTCTCTTTGAAGTGTCTGCTTAGTAGTACTGGTGCTTTATATGGCCATCAGCAGTACTTGTATGAGCTCTGCTAAACATTTTTTCATGAGTGGATATGGTCTCAGTGAGGAAGCAGCAACTGTTGAGTAGACGGAAAACAAGTGTAGTGTACAGGGAGCATATTTTCGTGTGAGGAACACCTGTTCTTCACCAGTCATCACTACCTGAGTCAAGAGAGTACAGCCAAAGGCATTCTGCTGTATTCAGCTGAGCAAATGTCATTGACATGGGCGTGATTGGTAGTGGATTTCCATAGATGAGCAGAGCACAGACAGGTACGTGTGGCCACTGCAGCTGTCTGGCAGCAGGACTGCTGAGTCAGCTCTTGTGTGTTGTCTTCTCAGCCAGGATAGCAACAAGATTAGATGGGCCTCATGCTCCAATGAGTGAGCTGAGAAAACACCCTGTTCCTGTTGCTCCTGGCTGTGGTGCCTCAGTTCT
Organism: Nicator chloris; assembly: GCA_013400495.1. Lineage (NCBI taxonomy): Eukaryota > Metazoa > Chordata > Aves > Passeriformes > Pycnonotidae > Nicator > Nicator chloris. The sequence continues at coordinate 198,069 of WAAE01015423.1, forward strand.
TCTGAAATGTAGTGTGCTGGAAGTTACCAGAAAACACAGTGGGGTTTGTACCTGTGCTCTGTTGGGGTTTTGAGTCCCCAGAAGATGTATAGCATTGAGAAGTGGGGCATGGGGTAGCATGTGGTGAACTAGTGGTGTTCTTAGAGCAGCGGACATGCCTGCTTGCAGGAGTCTCATGGAATCATAGAATTCCATGGGATAGGTTTGGGTTGGGGGGAACCATTAATGACTCTCTTGTGAAACCCTTCTGCAGTGAGCAGGGACATCTTCCACTAGATCAGGTTGCTCTGAGCCTGATCCCACCTGGCCTTGAATGTTTCCAGGGATGGGACATTCACCACCTCTCTGGGCAGCCTGTGTCTCTCCACCCTCATTGGGTGCACTGGATCCCACTGTCCGGGTCATTGGTGAAAACAGTAACCAGTACACAGTAACACATTTTAGTAGTGGTGGTAATTCTGTTTCTGGGTTTAAGCTAGGGGAACATTTAAATGTCTCTCTGACCTGAGCATAATCCCCACAAAATTTCCTCTTGTGCAGCAAGGGAATGGATTTTGTTTCCTTTTGAAAAGAATATCTGTAAACTCTTGGAGTATAATAGCTGAGATACTTTTTAAGGACTAAAACATGATTACTTCAAAAGCCACAAAATAGCTTTGCACTACCGGTTTTTAAAGCTCAGCAAATTTTATGTAGTACCTGAATTATTAATGGAGATAAATTGGAAGAGGAAGATCTGTTGTCTTATCAGGCTTAAACGAGCAGTAGTTGGTTGACTTTGCAGAGAGAGGCAGCTGCTGCTGAAGCCATGAGTGAGCAGGTCCTGGGTGAGGAGCCCTACGGGGTGAAGAGCTTCTGTCAGTATGCCCAGAAGATGACTGCCTGTTTTGGACACCTAGGTAAAGAAATTAAGATATGCATGTGGATTTTTTTGTCTTCATTATGTGGATGAATGGTTTCCTCAAGTTTACAGTAAATAGCAGTAAATAAGCCTGCAGTCTTGAGTAAGTAAATAGTGGGTGTCAAAAGTGAAAAAGCTGAATGTGTGGAGTAATTTTACCACAAGTAAAGTTTGACTTCTTTTTTGTGTGTGTGTATTTGAACGTTAGAATTTTTTTTCTTTTTTTGCTGTAATTTGCTGGTTTAGTTATTTTATTGCTTGGATAACTATATTTCATGGCAAAAGTAGATAGAGTGCTTGCTCATTTTTCATTTAGAAGAAGGCTCTTTTTTCCTCTCCTTACTCTCAATATCTTTGAGAATTCTTATGAGGATAAGGTAATCCTGATAATCCTGTTGCCTTGGACAGATGCATGAAACATTATTTGGGGCTATCTACCTGTGTAATAGATGTCTTACCTTCTGAAGTGATATGATGAGGGAAAAGGAAAATTTCATTTTGTTTTACCTTGTTTCCTGTATTTTTGTTTTGATTATTTTTTGCAGCTAAGTTTTGCTGAACTAGTGTGACTGACTTCAGTTTCTTGGGTTTCTGACTGAGCTTTTTGTTGCTTTTAATGCAAGACTGAAGTCACACTGAAATGCGTTTGCAAGAGGTTTAACTCTGATGGCAGAAGCAATTAAGACAGCATTAGTGCACTACACATTTCTGCTGAAGGGCAAGTGTAATTCTCAGTGTTTCTCTGAAACATGGAGGGATATTTCCTCTTCTATGTATTTAGCCCTTGGTATCTGGTTTTTACTATTATTCACTGCTTGCTATTCTGTTTTTTAATTTATTTGTGGATTGCAGTCAAATTTTTTTGTTACTTCTGTTCTTGGAGCATTGAAGAGATGCTTCAATTCCTGGTTGTATATGAAACATGCATTTTTTTTATCATCCAGGCAGCCAGTTGGTGTGGTGAATTCAGAGGGGATTGAATAAGAAATGGGCTTGAGACAGCTGGAAATATTTATAAATAAAATATTTATAAAGTTGGAAATGAGATAAAATATTTAAAGTAGCCATTCTGCATAATTCTTGTCTCCTATCCAGCCAGCCCCCTGTGAAAACTGTCAGTCTGGAAGGTGCCCATATCTCACACTGTGCTCTGTGAAGGCTCAAGATCCCAGCACTGACTACTTGGATTAGACAGGGCTTTGAATTGGCAGTGATTTAAACAGGTTTTGCTACTTGGCAGATCCTGAGAACATTTCCTCAATGCTAGTTCTGAGTTGAGTGCCCTGGATTCCTGAGACTTTCTTTCACGAAACATAAGGACAGGGTTGTGCCCCTGTGATTCCTGCCTTTTTCTTTTCTCTTCAGCAAGAACATCAGAAGTCAACCTATTCTACTTAATTGAATGCTTGACTTAAGTGGTAGGAGATTGCCATTGTTTTTTTGATTCAGACTGAGGCCAAATCCCAGTGTTTAGTAACTGTGTGTTGTACAGGGCTGCCTCAGGCCTTGTCCTTTGCCTTGGACACAAGGATGTGCTACAAACACTCCTTTATCTGACTCAGAAGCCACTATGATACTTCCTGGTCTTGTTTTGCTTCTTTCTACTGCTTGTCCCTTTATATTACATATTGACAGGATTGAGGCTTTTGAAGACAAACACTGTACTTAAAAAAATGAACTATCCAAAAATCATATTGCTTTGTGTTTTTAAGCAGCAGCTGGCATGGGGTCTTTGAAGGTGCAGTTCTCAGACAGTGGCAGCAATAGACGGGGCTGGAAAGGGGCAGCATTAGCAAAGTCTGTCTCAGGGGAAGTAGGATGTTATTTTTAATTAAGCAGGATGTTTCTGCAGTGACATGTTAGGATCACTAAATCCTGATCCACTGTCCCCCACCAGTCCCATGTGTCTTGGTGGTGGAAGAACACTGGATTGTGCTGCACTGTTGGATAGATCATCAGACTCTTCTACAGTGGTCACAGGTGAGTGCTCCTGTAGTGGATATACAGGTCATACTGGTTTAGTTCTTACTGCAAGTGCTGCTGTAATGAATGTCTTTGTGACCAGAGCTGGAGGTTGGAATCAGCATGGACACAGCAGAAAATGGGGAGTCAGCCTTAAACCAGTGTGTTCAAACCCCAGTGAAAGGACAGACTTTTCTTCTGGGTATAGGCAGCCAAGCTTTAGCAAATGTTGCCACAGTTGGAACAGTTTCTGCAGGGCTCACCTTTCTGCTCGCTGAGGATCGACTTCTGCAGCAGAGTTCATGTCTGGGCATTGCGTGTGTTTGCCTCACCTCAGAGGGCAAAGTCCACCTTGAGTGTCAGTGGCACTGCATGGCTGGCACTGCTGTTGGCAGATGTCAACATCCTCCACCGATTACCCAGTGACAAACGGCACTCAGAGATCCTTGTGTTGACTCATCCAGCCTCTCCTGGGAGTCATCCCTCTGCTTTAAGCTCTGAACAGAGATCCACCCTCACTGGTAGAAGCTTTTGGGTTTTCAGAGCTGCCTGTTCCACTGAGGGGCTGTGGAGTGCAGGTCAGTAGGTTGAGAAATCTGGGAGAGATTGAAAAATTGCTGCAAAGCTTCATATCCTAGAAGGAATGCTTAAAACACACCATTTGCTGAGATCTCTGATCTGACACAAGACACTCCAAGGCAGAACTGGAGTTGCTCTATCTATTGTGCCAGCTCTTCAAAATACACAGTAGCATCACCCCAATAAAACATTTATTCTAGCTTGTCTTACTGTGTTCTCCACTGATTAGAAAATACATGAGGAGCATGATTATTTAAGGGGAACTGTAATTGCACACTTGTTTTCAAGATAATAAAAAAGTCATACTACTTGAAAAATATAAAGTAATTGACCTCATAGGAGATGTGTAATAATAGATGATCAAAGTCTGGATTTATGAGATGGTATTTTCTCTTTGAAACAGTAAATAAAGCAGTCTTCTCTTCAAAGCCTATCCCCATCTGGAGGTAGTACTTGAGCTCTGAGTTTTGAGGGAGAATTAAGTAACAGTTTCTCACTGTGGTCAGAAAGTTTTTGTCACCTTCTAATTTAGAAAAAGCCTTACTGGAAGCAGTGCAATGATTATACCAGGTCATTTTGCAGCTGCAGCTGACTTCTCTGTGTTAGGGGAAGTTGAGTTAAGGGGCAGACACTGGTTGCACAGTTATCTCTCTGCATTTCAATGAGTAGAGGGTCTGAAGTTGCCTCTGAGCATGTCCAGGTCTGGGGTCTACCTGTAACTTTCCCTTACAGATGATGAATGTTGTTAGTTTGGGTATCTTTTTTGTCTTTTTCACTTTGGAATCTCCTGTGACTTTCCAGTGCCCTGTTGATGATTAACTCTGCCTTTACCCAGGGAGAAATATTCATTAGATGATTAGATTAGCAAGTCACTGGAATTGGATTAATGTAAATACTTCTTGTAGGTGAAGCAGGAGGGGTTGGCACAGTATCTGCAAAGCCTCTGCTGTCAGCTACACAGGAAGGTGGAGAGGAAGAGCAGAAGCGAACCAATCCTTAATGGTTAGGGGAAAGCTTAAGTGCTTTTGTTTGCAATAGGCAGTGAAAGCTGCAGAAAGGATTTCTCCAAAGAAATCTGCTTATGAAGTAGTGCCAGCCAGTGCTTGTACATTCCTAAAAAAGGAGGACCAACGTGTTCTACCTTTGCTACAGCCTTTTCTACGTAGCACATGGACAGACCTGGCATGGAAGAGGGCCATGCTAGATTAAATGCACAGATGTGCATTTGTAGCTTATGATGATGATGATGATGATTATAGAAAAATCTATAATAAGATTTTTGACACAGCAAGGTTTTTTGATTTTAAACTAATCCTCTTATGTAACTCAGTTACGTTCTTTCTCTTGTCCTGAATATTAATCTGATTTTCAGATACTCTTTTTGGTTTTGTTTCTGATTTTTGCATTCCCAGGGATGAGTTTCAACTGATTACAATAGTTTTAGATGGCAGTCACCTGATCAAGCATACTGTTCTAATCTCTTGAAGATAATCACTAAAAATATATCTTCCTTAATCTCCTTTGCTGGATAAGAGAAAAAGAGAAGGATTGGAAAGGGCAGTGTGCCGTGAGTAGTAGACTGCCTGTGTGCACTACAGGTTGCTTTCCTTAGCTTCTTCTGAATAGAAATGCCATCTTTCCCCATCTTAAGCAGCTTTGGGAAGCTGTGTGGCTCAGGTGAAGAACTGGTGCTGGAAAAAGTGAAATTTCGAAATTCAGTCAGAAGGATGTCAGTGATTGAGGACGGGGATATTGCAGAGGTCTTGTATCTCATTCCCAAGCAGAGCTTGCTGAAGCAACTGCCCTACCTGAATCCAGATGACTACTACTTGTGTGAGCAGTTATATGACACTCCTGAGCATCTGGGTAAGTGAGGACTGCCATCACATCTTGATTTTTGGTTGGTGAATAGGCTAAATTGCTTTACAGTTACCTTGTTGTTTATGTAGCAGCAAGATACTGTATGACAGAAAGTGTGTTCAGGTGTGGAGAAATACTTTATCACTGAGAGAGGGAAAGAACAATAAAATGCCTAGTTAGAATCTGGAAGTAGTTGCTGGATATAGGTACAGCTCTCTCCATATGTCCATCCTGGGACCAAAAGGGCCTTAATTTTCGGAGGTATTCAAGAAAATACAAGAAAATTCAAGAAGTATTCTAGAAAAGTACCTTTTGAAAGCACAGCATCCTGTATGTACTGTGTTCAGAGCTTTCCTATGGGATTTGTGAAACTGTGTTCCCTTCTGCTTGTTTTCAACCTCTTGGCAAGGAGTATTATTTGAAACTGCCTCATTCTTGAATTGGAAGAAGTGATTAAAAGTCTGTCTGTGCTCACCTCCTTGTTATTTGTGAATTTATTAGGCTTCTGTTGTATCTTTTATCCAGGTGCCTCCTTTTTCTGGATAAGAAGTCATAACTTATTTAGATGCTCTTTGTGCAGGAGCCAGTCCATGCCTTTGATTATCCTTTTACATTTATTTTCCTAATTCTTCCATAATTCTTGAAAAATTGGGGAATAAAACTGTGTTCATCATGTAGCATAATGTGGGTATATACAAAGAGTCATAACGATGCTCTTTGTTCCTCCTTGTAGTTTCTAAAATTTGGTTTGTGTTTTAATTAATATTGAACATTGGCTTATTCCTTAGTAGAACTATTAGTGGTGGGAAAACTTATATCTGGAATTCATCAACTTAACTGGTTTGTTACAGTCCATTACAAATTAAAAAAAAAAACAAAACCAAAAATGTTTCTGGAAACTCCTGTCTGTGAATGAGAAATTGCCTGTAAATGTTAATCTCTTCCAGATAAATTTCAAAGATTTTATCTTCTAGGACTTGCTTTATGGAGTTCAGTTTTGATAACCCAAACTGAAAATATGTTGGAATTTTGTCTGCACTAAGCAGATGAAGAAAGCTGCTATATGCTTGTCGCTCTGTCCAGCACCTCAAAATGTTAATACTGAGTGATTGTATTTGGTAGGCAAGTATTTTTCAAAGATCTACTTCGGTATATGACACTTCTTCTGTGCAAATTGCTTTTTGCTGGTCAGCTCTGTACCTAATGAACTTCACCTTGTAAGAGAAGAACTGTCCCAAACCCATATGCTGTTGCAGATAGTTACTGCTTCTGAGTACTCAGTTATTTTAAAAGTGACATTTCAATGAAAGCGATGCTAAAACACGGGGAAAATGTATAATATAGCTGTGAGCTGGGAAAAAGCAAATATCATTCTGCCTTGCCAGCCCCTACAGTGTTTCCTATTGGTATTCTAGAGAAAAGAAATCTACATACAATTCGGCATTTTTATAAAACACAATTTAGAATTGAAAATTATTTGGATGAACAGTGACCAGCTATATGATCAATCTGTGCAGGACTCCAATGAAATTCTTGCCATCATAGCAGGCTGGGATCTGTCTTCTAGTTTGTATGAGGCTTAAATCAATCTGGAAATCTGCAGTTTTGCAGCTCATCACTCGTGTAAGCAATCACAAAGATAGTGGGACAGGTCCTGTTTAGCATTATGCTGCAATAGATAATGCAAATAACCACTATGGATTTTTTCCTTTCACCCTCCAGTACGGGTGCTACTATTCAATAGGGTGGGAATTGTGGCCCTGCTTTCCAGTGCCATGTATAATGCTAACTGAAAGGTTGAAAGGTGTCTGGTGCATCAGCTTTACTGAAATTACAATTGGAATCAGAATCTCACCCACTTTAAATAAAAGCAGTGGAATTTCTTATGAAAAGAGCCCGGGGGTAAATGCTGTATGTGACTTTAAGATGCAAAACACGTAAGTCTGTCTCTTAGGCCATGTGCTGCTTGGGGATTATGGTCCCTCAAGTACTACAAGATTTAGCAGCTTATAAATCCTGCTGAAGGACAGTTTGCTGTCTCTGTTTGGCATTGCAAACAGAGATTAGAAACTACACTGTTCAAAGCATTTGGAGACTCAGTAATTATTTTTCTTGTTGATCATAAGTGGAATCATAAACATCAGGAAAGGCCAATATTTTAGGTTTTTGGAAGGTCAAGAATTACCAACAGGTGCAGAGCTATTTAGTATTCAGGAGGTGAGCTTTTGCAGTATCATCCATTTAACCCATGATTTGTTTTTACTTAGCACTTGCATCCTGAAATTCCATCCCCTTCATAATGGGAAAGTGGGAGGTTAAACTTGTCTCACCAAGTTAAATGGTGGCATCATACTGACAGTAAAAAGCACTCTAAAAGTTAAAGAAAATGTGGAAAAAAAAAAAGGAGTTCAAAAGTGGCCTTGAATCAGTGAAATGACCTTCATTCTGCATTTCTCTTGAGTTCATTTGGCCAAGGAATTCTGAGCCACCTTCCCTTCTGTGTCCAAGGAAGGTGTAAGGATGCTTCCTGTGAGAGAGATTGGCAGTCATGGTTTGCTGCAACAACATCTGCCTTACCCTAGAAGGCCTGGTTCAGCACACACCCTTGACTCTCTGAGGCCAGACCCTGATACAAAGGGGTGTCTGGGAAAATGTCCCATTTTGAGCATTAGCAAAACCTGAAAGCTGGTTGCAAAAGAGCACTGGAATTTTGAACAGAAAATGGTCTTGGAACTGTGTGTTGTTGCTTCTCATATAAGATCCTGTCACCTGTCACTTGTATCAATGACACGCTGTGCAACCTTGCAAAGTGGTTGTTCTGGCTGTGACAGTGCACACCTGAGGGAAAGGAGGTACACACCACATTACCTAAGCAACCTCTTGTATCAGGTTAGTACCTCTTTATGTAACCATATGTATTTAAAGCATCACATGTGAGAATGGCTGCTTCTGTTGCATCAGCTGGATGTAAAGGGAGACAGAAGCAATCTAAGAAGATGAGAAAGGCATGGGGGGAAATATAGGGAGCATGAAAACAGTCTAATGATGAGACAGGAAGTAAATTGGACTGGTGGAGGAAAATTTATGAAGCACCAAGATCCCATTTAGTCTTCACTATGTAAGAAAAACTGGCTGGGTGGCTGAGGCTAACCAGCGATGGAGAAAGGGCTCGAGTCCAGTTGGAGGCCGGTCACCAGTGGTCTTCCCAAGGGCTCAGTACTGGGGCCAGTCCTTTGAAATAACTTTATTGATAATCTGGATGAGAGGAGTGAGTGCTCCCTCAATCAGTTCACTGACAACACCAAGTTGGGTGAGAGTATTGATCTGTGGAGAGCAGGAAGGCTCTGCAGAGGGGTCTGGACAAGCTGGATCGATGGGCTGGGGCCGCTGGAATGGGGTTCAACAGAATGTGTGGAAATGGTTCAGAGCTGTGCCAGGGAAGGTTTAGACTGGACAGTAGGAAGAATGTCTTTACTGGAGCATGGTCACCTCCTTCCTGGGGAAGTGGTCGATCCCCAAAGCCTGTCAGTGTTTGAGATATGGACAGTGCCCTTAATAACTTGGTCAGCCCTGAGTTGGTCAGGCAGCTGAATTAGGTAATTAATTGTAGGTTCCTTCCGACAGAAAGAGTCTATTCACTTTTATTCTATGAGAAATAGGGTTCTGGGGAAAAGAAGGTCTGATTTTTCTGTGTGTGTGTTTGCAGAGAGGAGGAGTCCAAGAGATCAATATGGTGATGTGAGGGAAGACACAGAGGTAGAGTGTTCTGGAGAAGAACGGGCTTTGCAGATTTGAAATGAAAGTCCTGGTTGTAAAATACAAGCTGCAGCATAAAACAGTTGAACCTTTGCCCACTGTTGTACAGCTGAGTTCCCACAAATCAGCTTCTTTGCATTAGTAAGGTTTTCTTGCTGTGCTATGGCAAGAAAGGTAGAGCCCCCATTTAGGGAAACAAACTATATCCCATTGTCATTTTCCATTCTTAGTACCAAGGAATGCCCAAGATCATGCTGAAGGCTGCTGTTTGTTTAACACCAATCCCTGCTGTTACTTGGAAAGAAAGAAGGAAAATGGAAAAAATTCGAATTCCTGTTTTAATATGGTTTTTTTTTTTCTAATGGTGTTCCTAGTAGCTCACCACAGAATGGATACATGGTGTGAGCTACAGCCATAGAATTTTAATGGTGCCGTGTGAATTTGTCAGATGTCCAATCTCAAATTCTAAGCAATCTCAAAAGTGGCAAGCAGTGATATGAAAGAGGAAAATCCAGGTTCTGTTGGCACTGTAGTTTAGATGTTGAGAGGTGCTGATCAGTCTGCTCCTGTCCTTCAGATAAGGAAGATCTTTTTGATACCTTTTCAAACTGATTCCTTCAAGTGAGCAATCTCTCCTGGCCTCAGTCCCTATATATTTTTAAATGATTGAATAGGGAGAATGCTTTTAAAATTTGTGGTAATCCAGGTTTAGAAATATTATTTCATTCTTCTGCAGGACAATGTCATAATTCAGAATCACCCTGATAAGTCAGCTGTATGGTTTGAAATTATGCAGTTGAATTTCAGTGTCTAGAAGTGTAAAGTGTGGACTTGCACAGATAAGAAGTGGGAACTAATACCCACTGATTCTGAAAAGCACATGGAGAATAATGATCTTTACCATAATATAGATTAACTGTAATATACAGTTAATATGTGTAATGTATGGTAAATACAGATTGACTGTATAATACTGCTGCCATTCTTTTTCTGGGATGTGTTAACAGGAGATACATACAGCAGTTGGATAATTTTTCTCCATGCCTGTTACTGAAGAGGACTCTGCTGGATACTATCTTTAGGTTTGGGCATTGTATTTTTGAAAGATACTGATAAATCGTGAGGGAAATTAGTGGAAGGCAGTGAGAATTGTATTAGGAAAAAAGATTTATGAGAAAAGATTAATGGAATTATGTTTGCTCAATCTAGAAGAGTGGTGATAATTGAGGGATTTAGACAATCTTCAGCTGAATAAGGGATTCTCAAATGGAGATGTGTTCTGCATTGTCCTGAGAAGCACAGAGAAGTATCCTTGTGAAAAATATTGAGTAGTGGTTTTGTGTTAAGTAAGAAATATAGCTGAAATTCCATCTGTATTAGCTCTTAATAATCTTTAGTTCTCAAATTATGAAGAGTTAGCTTGATTTTTGGGTTTTTAATAAAGTGTGAAACAAAGAAGTAATGAGCTAGGATCAGTTCTTCATCCTTTGCCCATTTTCAATATCTCTACTGCAATTTAGTCACTGACATATTTTTACTTAAAATATTAGAACAATTAATGGCTTTGTAGCCCTTGGCTTCCTGTTTCAGAATTCTGTCAAGTGGTTGTCAATGTTCGGATCAATCTAAGCTAATTGGTTTAGTAGTAAATCAGTGGTTTAGCATTAATCTGCATTAGGGTAGCATCATTTAGAGCGACTGAATTCCACTCCGTAGGGTTCACTGCTCCTTCTCCTAAATTCTTTGTTATCTGTAATCCAATAAACAAGAACAAAATTGTAGTTCCTACTGTTAGTAGGCGCTAGCAAGGAAGATGAGCTAAATCAGCTGTAAATTCAAAGAAATAAGGAAAATATTGTGGTTTCCTCTATGGTATATAAATAGGCAATAGCAGCAGTGTGAAGACTGTTCAGTGAAATTGAGGCAAAGATCTCCCCTGCTCTGTAACTCCATAATGCCAATGAGTGCTCTGGCTGGAATTGTTTACAGGGAGTCCTGCTTTTGTTCTGTATCTGATGGAGACTTCCTCTCTTGTGTCCGTCATCTGCAGTTGCATAACCTTGGTATTTGAACCAAACAACCCGGAGAGAAATGCCGTCCCCTTCCTGGGCAGGGTTGCAGCAGGACAGCAGGGGTGGCTCCCCTCCAGGGCCATAAAGGGCAGGAGAGTGGGGTGCCCTCCTCCTGTGGTCTGGGGTGCTCAGAGCCAGCACCTGCAGGCAGGACGGATTCAGGTAAATCTGAAATGGCAGCTGCTTCCAAGCTGAAGGAGTTCTAGGCTTTCTGACTGGATAAAATACTGAGGTGGGGAAAAGACAGGTAGAAATTGCTGTTTCTTCTCATCTGAAAGCTGTTCCTTGGGCTTGTCTGATTATCCAAAAGGTGAACTAGTGGGAAAATTTCTGAGCAGAGAGAAAGGCATAGGAAATGGCTGTTCTCACTCACTGCAGCTTGGACGTTGCAGATGGAGGGAGTGGAACAGGACTGAGAGAGGGGCTTGGTATCTGGTTTCCCTTGCTTCATCCCCTCCCATACATCCCTCATGCATGGATGAGGAAAAGATGAATACTAATGGCTGTTGGCTTCTTCTTCTCCTTTATGCCTGAGTGGTGGGGGTGTCACTAAGTAGACTTTTGTATACAGGGACCGTAAAAGTGGCTCTCAGTTGGAGATACTTGGTAGATCTCTGTGGTCAAATAGTTAATGGGAGGAGAAAGGAGGAAAGGGAATTGGGAATATTCTTCACCCAGGTTGTGCAGACACAGGGCAGCTGAGAGGGAAAGAAGACAGTGTTAGAATGGATGATTGTGATTACAGTTTTTGCATTATCCTGCTTTTGATTTTTTTGGTTTCTTTCCTTAAAGGAGTGAATCTTTTTGGTGGGATGCAGAAACATGTGGTTCCAGGGGGTGCTCATTACTAGTTTGTTGCCATGTGAATTAGATGGTGCAGCTCGGTGTGCAGTTTTCAATGTAAAACATAGAAACATTAAACTGTAAAATGCAAAAAAACACAAACCAAACTAGCTTACCAGTATACATCAGTACTTGGAAGATATACCACATTGTTTATTTTTTAAGTTGACAAACTCTTCTTTAAGAAGAAGAATGATTTAAAATATGTGACTCTTTCCAATGGAGCAGCAGCAAACAGCTTTTATAGCTTTTATAGTTACCTTTTAGAAACTCCAGTTGGTGCAGAAGTTGGAATCAGTTATGCCTACTCTCAATTTGTTGTGTGTCTGTTTAATACTTTTATGATGATCCTCCTATTGAAATGGCAGCAAATAATTTAAGAGAAAGGTTCAAAGATGTAAAGGTTTTCCATGCTGAAACAAGTGACCTCCCTAGCTAGCAGATAAAATCACAGCCACAAACAGAAAAATTCCAGAAGCTAGAGTAAGGTGATAAAAATTTATTTGCTGTAAAATTGTTTGAATATGTTTGTATTACACTACATAGCCAAATTGTATAAAGCATCTTTTTAGCTTTCTTTGAGATCCTCTGTGGTTCATTTGATAGGGCACTGGACTGGCAAATACTTGTTGGAAGAGATACATTTGCAGGACAGATTTAGGTGCCACTTTTGAGAGTCCTATTTATAGTTTAGTATGGATTCAGAAGAGGAGGAGTTTGTCATTTGGCACAGTGACAATTAAAGACTGTAGCTTGATCTAAGGGTGGTTTGTATCCAATGCCCGCATGGTGGGCTGTCTCATCTCCAGGCACCATGGACTTGTGGAATGATTTGCTGGATGTTGTATTGTTGAGACACACACTAAAGGTTATGCTTAGTGGAGAGACTGTCACATCTCTCAGCACTGCAAAACAAAGAACTTGTTGCTTTACTCTGCAAATTAACGGATTGGCAGGAAGCTGCTTCTATCTGGTGTTGCATGGACCTCTTAGGGAGAAGTTCTTTAGACCAGAGAGTCTTTACAGCATTCCTGCTGATTTCACTGAGCCAAAACCTCCCAAGACAGGCTGTGGGGTTTATTCGGCACAGTTAATCCAATTCTGAAGTGGATTTTCAATATCAAATCTCCTTAACCTTAGGCATGCACAGTAAAGGATGACACTTGCATGTGTGCTTCCCTGTTGGGGATTCCTGCCTTCGTGCAATTTCAGCATTAACTGTGCTGACTGTCAGTGAAGATTATTATGTTTTTATCAGCGACAGTATTGGTTGTGTTCATGAATTAGCTCAATAAATTCAGTTTATAGCAGGTGAATAGTGATGATTTTACGTGGTAGTTTTAGAAAAACCACAAAGTTTAAACCACTGTCTGTACTCATATTGCTGTATCACATCTCAGTTTAGTGCCAACTGTGTGTGCATACTGTAAAGGTCACACAGGTGTGAGGAAAGCATGGTCTCCTTTCTAATGATTAGCAATAGCATAAGCTGTTTGGAAGCCAGATGTTACATCAATAACATAAATGTATGTTCAGAGATAAATGTTTGTACATACCTGCAGCCAGAAGATTTATCCATTAGTGAGCTTGTGTATTTTTGGAGTATATGATATCATATATACTGGCAAAGCAGTATAATGTAACCATCTTTTATCATCTCTTTCTAAAGATGTGATGGTTTCAGGTGCTTTTTTAGGTAAGTATGTGTGTTAATCTTCTTAATATTTAGAACAAAGCCAAGTGTGCTTGTTTTGTATTTTGTTTTGCAACAGATTAGACTATTACTGTTCTGCTGAAAAATGGTGTACTAAGAAAGTCCTGCTTTCAAGAATCTCAGAAAATCAGATCTTGTTTTAAGAGATCCAGATGTCTTGATAGATAAAAACCTCACAAATATTTTTATTCCTGAGGAGTTTGATTTGAAAGAATATGAAATTATTCTATTTCTAAAAAAGCACTAAACCCCCAAATCCTGGCAGATCAGAATGACTGCACTATGCATTTTACTGAATCAAATGATAGATGTATTTGCTGAATTTTAATTTTGGTTACTCCGAAAGAAAGATGGCATGTGATTTTAAACACCAATATATCAGACTGATCTTGTTGAAAATGGCATGACACAGGAACAGGGAAAAGCCCAGCACAGCAGAAAGGTAGTGATTAGAATCCAGGCCCTCAGACATTATTTGCTTGAAGATCAATCTTATCAATAGGGACAATGTGATCCCAAGGTGCAGGATGGCAGGACCATAGTATGTGCTGAGAAACAACCATATTGCTCTCTGGTGGCTCTGTGTATGCTCCTCTGGACTCTTTAAAACTTGTGACAGGGCAACACAGAGGGTCTGTGGTGGGGAGGTCAATCTGTGGGGCCTTCCCAGCTCCTTAACTTCCTGCTGGTTCCACACAGGGCAGTGTGGTGAGGAGGGCTTGGCAGCCTCAGACCATTGCACAAGCTGCAGGATGAAGTTGTTACAGAGCAAAATCTGTGTGGAGGGTTGGAAAGGCTCAAGGATGGCTCACAGAGTAACAGTGCTTGGAAGACTCGGGGTCCACCTGGTGTGGGGATCAGTTCTGTCAGGTGCAGCCTGAATTCTGCTCACTGAGTTCTGGTGAATGTGAAAAACTCCACCAGCACCATTGGCTTTCCCCATCAGTTGCCTGCTTGGTTCTTTGCTGCTGTCCTTGAGGAGCACTGCTGCTCGAGCTGATTCCAAAAGATGGAAAATGGGCCAGCTGTCCCAGTGGCTGAGGGAGAGACAGCAGGCTGCTGGAGGAGGGTGTGGTCAGGAGAAACAGAAGCCAGGAAATACTTAATATATAGCTTTTGAGAATCCTGAAACTGGGAACTGTAGGCTTGCCCCTTAGGGCACTGGGACCACTGCTGGGTCACGGGGCTTTTGCAAGAAATCCCAAATTGACATTACTGGTTTTGTCTGAGCAGGCGTGGGTAAGTCAGGATAACAATTAGAGCAGGTCACGAGAGAGTGGCATTTCCTTCCTGGAGAAGGGAGCATTTTGCAAAATGCTGTAATTGAGACTCCATAGAAGTGGTGGCTCTCAATTGACCTAGGTTGGACAGTGGTTAAGCTGTGGAAGCCTGGGGCAGCCGTTCTTGTCAAAACTTTGTTCCAGGCTTTTTGCTGGAGGCAAGGACATTAAACAGATTATATTTCCCAGATATTATTTAGTGGAACGGCTTCTCCCCTTTCTTTTTCTATTTTCTACCTGCCTTTTTCCCTTCATTTCTTTATGAACAAGAGATATCAGTTCAGTTTTGAAGAAATTGTACAAAAACTGTATGCTGATACTTCTAAGCCATGATCTCATCTGTGAAGAATGAATGCAAGATAAAAATACGAACACCATCTTTTAAAATGAGAATAACACAACCTTAAATCATAGCTAAACTGCTTAGTATCTTACTCATACTTTTTCAATATTATCAAGGTACAAGAAATAGCAAAACAAACTGGTTTAACTCTTTCCCCTTGTGGAGTGATCTCAGTATTGCTCTCATGGCTCTCACTGAATTCACAAGATATTTTTCACCAGAAAATAACAGGAACATGAGCATGTTGTTTAGCTGTAGTGCACTCTTTGTGACTCTTCCACCCACACTGTGCTCAAGGAAGACTTTATTTAATTTATGCAGTGCAAAAGGTATTTAAAGAAAAACAGTTATTTTGCTTTCCTTTAAAATAGGTACTCCTAAATAACAGTAAGTGCCAAGGGATTGTCTCTGGAATGCTATCTATTCCTTTTTCATCTCTAGTTTAGGATATCTGAGTCGATTCTGAGTTGTACAGCAGGGTAAAAATTTTAGCCTTGACTTAGGACAATGAGATTAAAACCAAAAACCATCCTGGTGTAATGAGATTTTATTTACTATACTAATGTCTGCTCTTCATATGTCTTTACTTTGGAGCAGATTACATTTTACTCCTAAATCTCCAGCATAATTTACTGCAGCCTGCATTTTTATGTTACATTTTTTGTGCGTGCTGCTGTAGCCTAGCACTGCAGCTCTCGTGGCTGAACGATGTGAGATGCAGCAGTGCTAATCTCTAGCACATGTGAAAAATGGAGGAATGTACTCAGAGAACAGAAAGTCCACATACCAACGAGCAGCTTCTGTGTCAGCAGCTTGCTGAAACAAAAATAATGAATGATCATCACTGCCAGCCTTTTGAGGGTGTCTGAGGATCCCAGGAAGGGGTTAACAGCGTCCATGGGTGTGTGTCCATAGGCTGCACTCTGCACATCAAATCAAATATTTATGAATGAAGGTCAGATGTGCCCCTTTCAGGAGGCTGTCCCCTAACTGTTTACAAAATAGAGCTTGAAAAGGAACACGGCCAGATTGAGTTACAACCTGACATCTCTGATGTGTCAGAAATGTGACATAATGGCCAATGCCTCTGCATTGGTGGGGTTCAGCCCAGCTCCCCACTTGAGCCTCAAATGCTATTTATAGTAACACACTGAGTCATAGAAGCAGGAATGTCAGACTGCCTGTGCTGTGCTGCTCTTACACGTTGGACTGCTAACAATAGAAAGCCAGCCTAGATTTGTTAGTCTAGAATAACTATTTTTTTCCATGCATGTGCCTGTATCTCTGGCTCTTTTTTTTCTTCTCTCTCTCTTAGTGATTTATTTATTAAAGAATGTTACTGAATAAGAGATACCTTCTGGGTGAGGCAGACTGGCTTGTTTAATTTATTTCCATTGTTCTGGGTGGCATTTATATAAAACATCTAGAATTTATTTACTGCAAATATTTTTAACGCTGTGTGCGTGGTCTAATTTTTTTCCAGCAGGTATCAGCCATCTGGTGCTCTGTATGGCTGATGCCTACAGCTTGTTTCTTTACATTAATATCTCTCTCTCTATGTAGAGTAGCATGGAGAAGGAATTCCCTTGTGGAGGTGTGAGCAGTGTAAATGTAAGGTGCAGTATGAATGCAATTTCACTTCTATCATGTAACATAAAGCACATTTTGCACTCAGCTGTGGTCAAGTTGAAGCTTTTGCTCAATGAATCTGTCCATAATTTAGCCCAGAATATCTTTATATTTGACCCAGTTCTCTGCTACTGAGATCACCTCTGTCTTTGACAAGTCAGTTCATTTCCATTTGCCATTTTCTCTGCCTTTAAATCAAAAATATAAAATTTACTCTCTAGGCAAAGGCATGAATGACATAGATTTATTTTGGGGAAGTCACTGGTAGCTAGCTAAAATTAGGAACTAAGTAATAGTAGCAGTGATAGAGGGTCGCCAAAATCGTGATGCTGACAATATGTATGTATTTAAAAAATACAAGTGGCTTTTAAAGGGTATTCAGGATTTTGATTAGTCATCTTTCCAATCTTTTCTTCATAACTGTGAATAAAAGTTTGCTTGTAAAAGAAAAGCTTTGTTTCCCCCGACTCTGACCTGCATCTTTTAATAGAAAGCAGAACCTTGGTATATGATGATGAGACTTGACAGTATTCTAAAGGCTTGGTTGGTTTGTCTTTCAGCATCAGTTTACTGACCAGTCCTTTCTTAGTAGAGTTTAGTGCCTGGAAAACCTTAAATTGGAAGGTCACTTTGATGCCCAGATTCTACACTGGTGCTTTGTCTTGTTGGGGATATGTTGGGGAGTGAAATTCCTGTCTCAGTGCTGCTGTTTCAATACACTTCTGTCTTCTCTGTTCCATGAGTACCTGTGGCTATCATCTGCAAAGGAGTAACTTAGGAGGAGTTATTGTTTACAGTTATTTGGTAATTTCAGGATACAGCACTTACTTTCACCCGCAGCAAACATTTGTACAGCACTACCTGGATTCAGAACCCAGTTGCTCACTGAGCAGTGACAGTTCTCATTTTTATTATTTTTATTGTTGTTTGAAGTAGAGAATAGACAGGTGTTCCCATGGTGCACAGGCTGTATGTTACTCTAATCTGTTCTATGGTCAGTAGGCATTGAGAGACCACTTATTAGCATGTTTTGTGGTCTATTAGCTTTAAAGCTAAATCCAGGAATGGATAAAGTGCTCACCATAGAAAAGCCACTGTGCTGCAGCACTTGCCTGTGCTCATCTTTGTTTCCCCTCTTGATCCTGGCTCAGTTTGAGTAAATAAAATAATAGGAAACTCATAAATATCACTTTAGCTTCGTGTGTGCCTTGGAACAGCTCTCCCTCACATCTCCCTTGCAGCCTCTTGCCAATCATTCGGGAGCAAATTCCAGCGGCAGCTCGGCTGTGCGAGGGCAGAGGAATGCAAGGTGGTGGCAGGGGCTGGAAATGAGGGACGCTGGAATCCAGCATTTGTTCCCAGCGGCAGCTGGAGCTGCTGCTTCCAGCACAAGGGGCAGAATCCACGGGCAGGGATGAGCTGCCATTAGCCAGAGGAAAAGACCGCAGTGGGAAAAGATAAGAGAAACAAGAAGGAAAGAGACAGTGATGAGAGTGATGAGCAATCGGACCTGATCAGACCTCGTGGGAAATCTGACCAGGAGAGATTATTAACTGGAATAAGCTGCCTTTTTCCTTTCCACTTTTTTTTTTTAATCCACCTTAGCCAAATACTGCTGGAAAAAAAGATTGTGTTTAAATTACTTCAGCTAATTCTCGCTGCTTCCACTACGAAGAAAAATTATTTGCCATGGTGAAAGAAAAAGGTAATTATATTTATTGACAGACTGGAGCCGAAACCTAATGTGCCAGCCACAGTCACCTGAGGTTTAAACCTTCACATTTAAGATGAGCATGCTGAGATTGGCAGTTGTTGTTTTCCTTTCTATTAAAATGGTGTGTGAAGCCCTGCAGTGGATTGCATTGATTATCATTGTACCTGCTTTAATAAGGGTGGAATCTGGAACACATCTAATTTAGTGTGTCAGCACAGTGGGGTCCCTTCTGTGTGTACATGTTTGTTTGCAGGTTTTTTTTCTGTGATTTAACCCAAGCTGACAGTTCTTTACCTGTATTTGCTACAGTTCAAGTAGCTTTAGCCACTGCAGCAGCTAGTTTAAAATTTTAAAGATAAACATTGATATATTCAAATCTGGACTTGAGAGGGTATATTTTAAATTTTAATGGATAAATGGATTATATGGGATTTTGCAAAATGCTTGAATTTTGCAGCAGTAAATTAGATATTAGTTTCAGTTACCTGTAATTAACATTTTAAGCCTCCTACAGAAGAATTTGCTAGTTTAAAGAATTTGGAAATGGTTGTGGGGTGTTTCCTTGCAGTAATACTGGTCTGTGTCATTTGTTGTGTTATGAAGATGCACGATACATTCTGAGTTGTATTTGAGTGTACTGGATGTGGTTTGGGAGCATTACATTATCCCAGACTGATTCAGACAGTCTCTTCTGTGAAGAGGGTAGTCTATGTTCTTTACTTTTGAGGACTCTGTAAAAGAATAATGTGGGAGAAATTCAAACAAGGGAAGAAATAGGAATAAGAAGTAGTAAAGTTGAGTAAGAGTGAGCAGTTTTGCAGCTTTGAACACCCGTGCTAAGACTTTTTTAAGTGTTGTAAATAAAAAGTGAGTGCAAGTAGCTTCACAGATGCTTAGATTGAGAAGAGCAGGACAAATGCCTCGTATGTGACAAATGCCTGCCACAGTGTGTCACACATATCTGGAGGACTGTAGTAGTAACCATTATCCAGTCTATTGACAATTTTTGTTGATGAAAGGCAGTGACCCAGCATGAGTTTTACTGGCTACTTAGTAGCTTTGGCATCCCATATTTTAGATTTACAGGATTACTTTTATAATGTCAGTCATGAGCTCTTGACCTGCTACCCCTATCAGTGAGCCACACCAGGGATGGTTTAAACAGGAATTTCACCCCAAATCCTGGAAAGTTCAGGTTTCAGAATCATTTGAATGAACTACGTCAGTCATCTTTTCAGAAAAATAAGTGTATTGGCATTCAGTTTATCATAACTGTTGCTTCTTTTGTAAGATGCATTTTAAGACAGGGCTGCTGCTTTTCTTGAAGTGTACATAAAATATGTGTAGCATTCAGTTTTGGTCCTTTTATATGTTTCTGTCCCCTCCTCCAGCTGATGTTCACTTGGTTGGATTCCCTGTGTTATGTGGGGTTGTACCTGAGGAATACTCTGTAAATTCGCTTTTAGCATCTTGCACCATGAAAGTTGTCATTTACCTGCAAAAAAAATTAAAACAAGCAAGTCATTTTTGGGGAGGAAAAAATGGGAGGAAAAAGCTTCATAGGACAGCAGGAGAAGTTGACAATGGATGGTTGAAAATCTGAAAAAGACTTGTGTTTAAATTGCTTTCTTTCCCCCTCCCCACCAAGTTAAAAGCATTATTAAAAATGGGTATTTATATTTATATTGAATATAATATTTTTTCCTGTTCACAAAGATAATGGACTAAAATAACTAAATGCTCTCTTTAATTTTGGAGTGCAATTACTGATATTTCCTATCTCATGGCTGCAGAGGGTGAAAGGATGGTATCTGTTAAATATTATGATTTTAAACATTATTACTTTCAAATAATTTCCCCAACAATTTTTTTTACTCTTTTGTTTCTGCCTCAATTTTCATTTTCCTGTTTTTTTGGTGAGGTTTTTTTTTGTTGCATTGTTTGTTTCTTTGGTGTTTTGGTTTTTTTCTCCTTGGCTTTAGTCAGAAGGTCAGGATTTATTGCTGTAAATGTCACTCTGTACAGTGATACTCTTGCAAAATGCAGTCAGTACAATACAGCTGGTACCCTCCCTTCCAGCCACTGCTGGAACTGTGGTTTGAACAGGCTGAAAATGCAGTTCAGTCCAGTGTCATTTCCTGGACTTGTTAAGCAGGCACTGGAGGGGCTGGTTTCAGCTAGAAAAATGCAACTCCAATTCACTGAATTGCAAAATGGTTGGTAACAGTTTTTAGCAAATTAGCATGCTTCATTATGCTCATATTGTAGAATGATTTCAGTGTCTGCCTGGTTAGTTCATACACAAAAAAAATCCTGAGGCCAGGGTGTTTTCTGCTGACACCAAACGGCGCTTCCTAAATTATGTCTGACTGATACCACATTTTCATGTCTCTGTGTACTTATCTATTTCCAATTATGAGCCCTTATTATCTAGTTACTCAGCTAAATTATTATCACTGTGCTGCATCCAAGGGCAACTTTCTCTTATCTTATCCTTTAGCAGATAGAAAGTTTACATGTGCATATGTGTGTCTGGTTATTAATTCTCTCCAGCAATTTAAAGCCCATATTGAATAATCTGCATTCTTGCCGTTTCTATGTTGAGATCAGTGTGTGGGTTGGGAGCCTGCTAGCCAGGTTTCTGTGTGATACAAGTGTTGTAGCTTCATTTTTACTCCCATTAGTTCACATAAATTGAGGATTTAGCCCTGATTCTTGATTTCTTGAGCAGTTGATGAGAAGGCAGGCCTGGCATTCAAGTGCTAGTCTGTGAAAGCATATTGGTAATCAGCTTTGTACCTGATGAGATCTTGGGCAGGATCATCCATGGGCAAACCTATGAAAGTGGATTAGTAGCTGTTCATGCCATGCTTCTGCATGCTTGGAAGGATAAAAGGAGAAAATATGAAGGGTTGAAGTGTTTTTTGGATTTAAGAAGCGGGTGCAGATACTGTTCATATACTGATTCTGCTGAAGGGAAGGTGCTGGCACTTACTGGGTACCGAGTTGCAGTGAGCTTGATCATGTTTCCATGTTCTCACAACTTCTCTGCAGGTGTTCACTGGCCCTGGCTTTCCTGGGAAGCCACACAGAAGGTGCCAGTCACCAAAATGTTAACCATATTTCCTATATTGTTTGGCCCATGGTCTGGTTTGGTCTTGCAGAGAGATTTTGTTCTCAGTTGTTTTTTCTTCATACTTTTGATAAAACATGAAAGCAATACCCCTTTAGGTTTTGACCAAGAGGACTGGTTTTATGCTTGCAGTAGTTCCAACCTTCTTCACTTCCATTTGCCAGTCCCAAGAGCTGTGAGCCCCCAAAGGAGCTGTCAGTCTCTCTCTGTAGTTGTAATGTAACTGCCTTAGATGGGACCTTCCTTGAAGAGTATGCAAGTGTTACCTGTCTACTAATTTAAATGTGTTCTCTCTTGGGAACTTTGTCTCTCCAGTGCTCTGTGCATTTGCAGTCTTCACATTTATTCCCTGTGTTAATCAGGAAAATGTTGAGTAATGGGATGTGGGCCCTAACACTGCCTCAGTGTCATGGTTGTTGATGAAATATAGTCTTGATTTGAACTCGACTTTGGAACTTTTAACCCCAGGTGACCTGGGAAAGTCTCCAGGTTTGTTGCTTATGGACCACATGACAAGATTATGCAATCACACATTGGCAGGGGAAGGATAGGGGAGTTAATTTTCTTTTTGCTTCAGTTTACTTAGTTTCAAATTTGGTTCTGCTTGGCAGTTTGCTTTTGGGGCTGGGCTTTTTTTTTTTTTTTGTTAAGGGCATGTGCTGCCTTGTACAAACCACAGAAAAGGCATTTTATAAATATACATGGTAGTAGATGTGAAAAAAATACACTTGTAGTTAAAGTACTAAACAATAGAACAGTTTTGTGTTAGAGGCTCTTAAGGTGACCTTGGGGAGGTAATTTGATCTCTCCTTGTGTTAATCTGTAAAATGAGGATAAGAACATTCCTCTTGTCTACCTTGATTATTTGAATTAGAGGTCTTTGGAGCAGAGAGTTTCTTTTACCTTGCTTTGCTGCTGTGACAAGGCAATCTCAGTGCTGGGATTTCACTACTTCTTCTTGTAAAAAAAAAAAAAAAAGAAAAAAAAAAGAAAAAAAGAAAGAATATCCACTGCTATGTGATTATCTTATAAACATCTTATTACTTTTAAAAGGCAATGCAATTGTAAAGGAATTGTGTTTCTGTTGGCACATTTATGGCATTGCTTTTCTGTACTTTCTAAATTTATTTTTAATATTAGGTTTCAAATTGCAGTTCTGGTGTGCAGCATTGATACTGAGAGAAACAAAAATAACCAAGGAGATGCCAGTTCAGGCACTGCATGTTGACTGGAGGTTTTAATTTATTTTATTTTTTTTTAATAGCACTTAGTTCACATGAGGGTATAAATACTCATATCCAAAGAGTTGGGCAAGCACAGTGTGCAGTATGGCTATGCCTGACCACTTCCCATGTTTCCCAGTAGTGGAATTCCATACATTCCTTGCATCCCAGCTGTGTATAGGAGCCAGCTCTCTGAAGATACGATGGCAGATATTGTATACTGAGAAATGGGAGAACTTTTGCCATTGATCTCACTGGAGGGGAGGGCTGAGGGGGTTTAGTCATTGAGACCACAGAGTTCATGGGTTCAGGTGGTGTTAGAGGCACCTTGTCCTCCAACTGAAACACAGAGTGGTGTGAGCCAAAAAACCCCAGTTTTGAAAAGGGGAGGTTCGATTGAATTCATTTTCTCACAATTAACAAAGTTCTAATTGCTGATTCTGGTTTTGAAGATAAAAGCAAGAAAACACATGCTCAGAGAAACACACCTCGTGTTCTCTCTGGACACTTCTCCTTCACCTTGCTGGTCTCCAGTCCATGCCACTCATTATCCTCAGTACCTTTGGTGAGGTGTGGCTGGGGCAGGACACTGGTACCAGGCCATTGCTGCTCCTTTCATTGCGTTGCTCCTTTTTCCTTACTCAGTTATTTCCATGTGAGTTCCTCTGCTGGCCACAGTCCTTTTGGAGTTGTACTTCCTCCCGAGTCTCTTGGCCCATGCTTGGGGCAGCTACTTTGCCTCAGCATTTCTCCTGCCCTGGCATCATTTTTGTTTCTCTCTTCCCTGTGCTTTGGTGTCTTCTCTGTCCTGGCAGTGTCTCCTGCATCTCCCAGAATCCCCAAGTGGGTCAGGTTGGGAGGCACCACAGTGGCTCAGCTGGTCCAACCTCCCTGCTCAAGCAGGGTCATCCCAGAGCACAGGGCACAGGATTGTGCCTGGATGGTTCTTGAATGTCTCCAGTGTGGGACACTCCCCAACTCTCTGGGCAATCTGTGCCACTGCACAGTGAAATGCTCTGGTCTCCCTCTCGTATCCCCTGCTCTTTGTCCTTTCAATGTTTACTGCCTGTTGCTATGTCTGTTTTTGCAGAGGTTCTCTGTGCTCCTCTGCTTCTGTTTCGATGTGCAGTGGGTCAGTTTTGCCATTTGCTGAACTGGTTGGACCAAGAGTGACCAGCACAATCCCATCCTTGGCCACCTCCTACACAAGTCACCACTGCAGCGCCATCACTACCAAAGCCCTGCTGGTTATGGTGAATACAATTGAGTGGAATAAAAAATTACACGGTTGCTTTTCTTGGATGAGAATTCAAAAGGCAACGCTTCTATAGACAGAGTCTTGGCATAGTAAAATTGTTTAGAAATACATTAAGCTAGGGCAGAAAAATATTTTTCCAAAGGGGAAAATTACAAGAAGGAATCTTGGTAGGAAAAAATTTACAAGTTAGGAGGATAATTTGGCCTGCTACTGTAAGAGAGTCAATTATTTTTTGTAGAAAAATTAATGGATACCAGGGGAAAAGACCAAGTTCCACTAATCAAAATGTCTTGTGCCCTTTAGGTAGGAGCAGCCAGGGAACAGGAATTTTTTTTTGTTCTGGGGGCAATTTATAACTAATTTTAAAAGGATTATTTATAACAAAGTTGGTTTTCCACCTAGGGGACAGTCAGTATCCCCAAAAGAATGATTAATCCTTGCCTTCATTGAGCCTGGATAACTTTCAAGCTCACTAGGGATCTGTCTAAGGAGAACACTTAGGCATTGTCTTAAGCCTGTTCTGTTCAGCAGAGTGTCTTGTTGAGTCTAATTGAGTCACTGGGAATTAAAGCTAAGTCCTTCAGTATTGCCCCAAAGTTGGGCTCAATTTTTAGAGGCTTTGTGATGTTTTTGAAAAAAAATCATGTATTTTATTAATGGTGGTCATTTTCTGTTGTAAGAGACAACTTGAGAAATAATTCTGGATTTTATATGCACTGATCATAAAGTGATATAAACCCAGAAATGATAGAAACCTTGTGTCAATCAGTCGTGTATATGATCTATTATTAATACCAGCTGTTCAGAAGTGAAATGTTGTTGCTGTTATGCTATACAAGAGAATAACAGGCAAGGTTCTGGAAACACTGTCAACAGGATGGGTAACTCCCCAATTCCCACTGCTGTTAGCACCACTTCAGCATCCCATGTCAGTATAATCCACATGGCAGTATTGTGGAACTTTGTTTCAGTTCAGGATCTGGTTCAGAAGGAGTATCTTAAAATTATATCAAATTAAAGAAGTGATCCAAATAGAAATGAAGCCTTGCAGAACGTTGAGTGTTATCTTTTATTACTGCTGGATCGAACAAGAGTCAATGAATTACTTGTTTGTTCAAAGACGCAGTTGCATTTGTGTTTTCTTTTTTCCAAAGGCACTTCAAAACAGGATTTCATGGATTTGAGGGTATCTACTGGCTAACCAGCAGTGAAGGTAGCCAGAGGAACAGGCTGTGTTCAGGGGCACTACATTGTGATAGTCCATTTTCCATATAATGTTAACACTTGATGGTCTTTAGGAGCACAATTATTTATTGTTGAAATAATATACCTCAGAAACTGACTTCTATGCTGCAATGTTTTGAAGGTCTGGGTGCCAACATGGGCAATTAAGCACAGGGCAGGGCCTCTGAAATGTCTGGTTTATCAGCTCTGTACATGGCAAACTATCCTGGGCATCAGGAGCCCAGTGAAGACTCGTGTTGCTCATGAATGAGGCTGTCTGGTTTTAGTTTGAGGCTGTGTAGCTCAGTCCTTAGAAATGCCAGAAGTGAGGGTGGTACTGAATGATGGGCATTTACAAGATCCTTGATGGAAGGAGGGTTTCTAAGCACGGGGCACAGAGCTTCTGTGGTTTAAAGGAGTTGGCTGAAGACAGGTCTTGTGAAAAGACAAGGGTCTTGTGAAAAAACTCTTGGGGAGATTCAGGGTGGTAAGTGAGAGGAGATTTTACTACAGATTCTGTTTTGAAAGCCTCTGGGAGACCATTGACTTAATCAAGTCAGTGTTACTCCTCAGATAATCTCAGGGTGAACAGTGGAAGAATTGATTATTAAAATTAGCATTTTTATATTGACTTACTTCAGAAGGAAATTCAATTCATTTTACTACATGGAATACTCATGCAGACTCTAAAAAGGATACATAGGGGAACTGTGATGAGTTTGTTGCCAGAATCCCCACGTGGGATACTGTTTAAGTAGCTGAGAGGCCTGATAGACATTTGAGTGCTATTATGGGTAACCCCCACTCATCAGTAAGCCAGAATTTCCATGCTGTCTGGAAAAAGCAATTGTTTTTTCTGCTAACTTCAGCAACTTGCTTTCATGTAGCCTTGAGGATCCTTAAGGATTTGTACTGAATAATTTGATACTTCTGTTTATGCCTTGTTGTGAGTAAGGTTCAGATACTGGACTTGATCATCCTTGTGGGTCCTTTACACCTCAGGTTATCCCGTGATATTTTAAGATACAGACAACAAGTGATGTGTATGAGATGGTTGCTCAGAGTATGCTGAGGACCTCTTGAATTTCTAATTACCTCTGTCCTATGTCAGAAGAAAATCACTCTTTTGAAATATTCAATGGTCCTCTTGTGTATATCAGACATGTTGAAGGCAGAACTCAATTTTTTTTTTGCCACTTACAAGGCTTATTAACAGTTACTACATCTTAGAGTCTTGCAGATGTTGGGTGTGAGAAGCATCATCTTCCAGCCCTTCAGCAAGGAGTTTCAAAGGGTGAGTTGACTATCTTGAAATACTGTCCCTCACTAAGTTGGTTGTGGAACCAAGTGCAGAGAACCTTTGTGGATGTGATGAAGATCAAGAGGGGCATTCCCGGAACATCAGATAAGAGAGTCTAGATTCGCTGTCTCTTTATTACCCAATTTTTATGGTGATCTATCTTGTGAAAAATTACTCTGTACTAATGTAGAAATATGGCAGGATAAATTCACTTTGTGCTTCTCCCCTTTGGTTTGCTAACCAAATCAGCAATCTGTCTGTCAACAATCATGTTGAGTAATGCAGGAATGCAGATTTTGATTCAAAGGCTGGCTTGGCTTAGCCAACATTTGTTTGATCATCATCTGTTTCTCAGCATGTCTTAGTTTGCTGCATACTTCATTGCAAGATTACTGCCTTTTCATTACTGAAAATAGTTTTAAAACTCCATATTGCTTTTTCTGTTGAGCTTAAAACAACTCCTGACCAGACTCAGTTAAGAAGCTGTTCTTGACTCTTCTTTGAAAGGATTACAGTTTTTCTTAAGCAAATATAAATGTAATAATTTTGTCAAGTCCTTTTGTTCCTGCTAAGTATAGATGATGCTCTAGAATGTGTTTTTATTCACCTGCCAAGTGATCAAAGGCAAACATGTGTGGACAGACATGGCACAAGTTCCTCCTTGCTGCTGTTTTAGAGAATGACAAACTCTTCTAAACAGGCTCTGGTGCTTTTTTGTTGAGAAGAGCATCAGTAGAGCTGCTGCAGTTTCACTGGACTGCAGAGCTGAGTTAGCACTGAAGTGTGTTTCTGCCTGACAAATGAGACAGCACTCAGGCTCCTGGTGGGTCCAAAGCAAGGGCAGGATACCTCAAGGTTCCTGTTCAGCCATAAGGGACTACCCAGTCACATCCATGCTTTGTCACTGAGAAACTGTGACAATTGTGCACTAAAGCTATAGACTGTCAGAATCTCTGGTGAAATCCCCAGAGTGGCCAGATAAGGATATAACCCCTACATAAACACAACCAAATTTTCTTTATTTCTTGATCACGATCAAAGGCTTGGAAAACTGGATTCAACAAACACAGTTCTTTTAATCACAGAGCTATCACAGTTACATTGTTTTATTTTGTGTATGTTGTAGAAGGTGATCTTTTTTCAGATAGGATCAAGCAGGTGCTGGTGTTAAATATTTCACTTAATACTGAACCATTCATATGCATAAATCTTTATGGGGCTGAGGCCTTAGGCCCTGATCTTGTATGCTGTTCTGTGGGGAATTAATTGCAGTATCAAAGCTTGAGATAGCAGAAGAGACATGGGAAAAGGATAGGAAACAGCAGAAAAAATAGAGAGAAAATAAGCATCTTTGCACTTGTGTTCTGAAACTTTGAAACAAGTTGATTTTTTTCCATGCTGTATTTTTAAAGGTCACTACTTCCTCGCCTTTTTACGTATTTGTGTATGTGGCACAAAGGTTTTTATTTTTCATTTGTAAATAACATAGGAGTTGTCTCTCATTGATTTCAAGTTACAGTTGTTAATATTTTGGGGTATTGCCTGGCACTTATATCTCTAAAGGTTTGTATTTCATTCTTCTAACTGCATTAGCTCTATCCATGGGTTATGAATACCTAAAAATAGGAAGGTATTTAAATACTGGTTTCCTTACTCAAAAATGAAACAGATATATTTCATCTCCTATTTTTAAAATTCACCTTCTGGTATTGGAGCCTTTATATCCTATTTTCATGCAGTAAGTTTGATATCTTTGCTTACAGCATTTTCTCAAAATTTTTTTAGGGGCAACCCTAACTTATTATTCTAATTTATCTAGTTAAAATTGTAAATGTCTTCGTAGGTTATTTTTCCTTTTAACAATTCATTTTTCAAGGAAGCAATGCACCTGGTTTCTAGATTGGATATGTGCCATGTCTTCTGTTTAGCATTTTGTGAAAACCTTTTAGTTGCTGCAGAAGCTGCCAAGAGATGTGGACGATGGGGCGGAGGGAATGGATACCAGGTTGTTCATTACTGTCTCGTACTCAGCCCCACATCTGGCCATGAGATGCTATTTTGAGGACAGATAGCTCTGGTGTGCTTTGTTTATTGGAGCTGAAGAACAGGCTGAGAAGCATTGGTTATGATCAGAATTGAAATGAACACATAAGAAAAGTATCAGTTTTTCTTATGTCTTCTCTTTGTTAAACAAGTAGAGTCAGACCAGGGACAGAGGATGGGGGGATTGGCAGTAATTCTTTCTGGATCTAAACCAGAGCAGACTTGGGCTGTGCTGTCCCTCTTTATGTGACTTTCTCTCCTAATCCTTCTTCCCTGTGCTGCCCTACTTGCTGAGCTTTAACTTCCATCCCACCAACACCCCAAAAAAGGAGCGTGAGGTAAGAGGGGGTGTGTGGAGTGTTTGGAGCCTTGTGCTGTCACTGGGCACACTGGTGAGCCCATTGTGCTCTCACGTGGGTGTGAGTGCCACACCTCACCACGATCAGGGCACTGACTGCTGCAAAAAGAGCTGCTGCAGTGCCATGGTCCCCTTTGCATCTGCTGTTTTCAGCAGCAGATGAATTGTAAGGGGAAAACTATAATGCTTTTATGGAAAATGTGAGAAAGCATTTCAAAACTGTGGCAAAAAGCTACCAAGTTTAAGATTTTTTTTTCCTGCCTTGTTTTAAAAATAGCTACTCTGGATATCTGTAGACAGCACAAATAGTTCTAAGACAAATTGGCACACTGTAGGAGTGATACAGATAAATTTGCAGGAAGAAAGAGCTTTATAATGATTCTTCAGATCTGATTTGAATGGCAGGAGTGTAAGCTAGGTAGTCTAGGATTTTCCCTTAGGCTTTCTCATACACGTGTAGGCAAGCAGCTCGCTAGTATCTCTTCATGGGAGTGCCTCCTTCCAGGATTTCCTGGGATTCCTGAAGATCCCTGTCAGATACCTGTGGCTAATGACTGCAGTAATACCTTTATCAGTCCCTGGCAGCTGGGAGGTTTGATTTCCATCTCAGTCACTGCTTGGTCACCTTGCCTAATAGGATTCTTACAGATTTGAGATTCAGGAACTGAGTCTGCAGATAAGCAAAATGACACTGCATTTTTCACCCCTTCTTTTAAATAGATATTTCAGTACCTCCTCGAGTCTCCACTGTGCTGGGCTTTTACAAAAGAGGAATTCCTTGGAGACTGTATGGGCTGTAGACAGACAGACTTTACAAACCAGAGGTTACAGACAGTTATCTCTGAAAGAAACACAAAGGATGGGAGAAAATTACTTCTCTCTTCGCAACAGAGCATGGAGAAGTGATAAGGCAGATTCCATTCTTGAACCTGATTCTCTGGTGTCTCTCCAGCATCTTTCAGCTCAGAACATATTTTTTCCCAGCTTGTCATCCTGTGCACAGTGCCCACCTGTGTCCTGTCCCAAGCAAGGGGCTGTCCAGCTGCATTAACAGCGGAGCTGCTTGGCAGCATCAGTGAGGGAATTTCATTTTTAAACCTTCAAATTTTGAACTGCAAATCCTTAAATTAGTTTAAGAAGTCATAGCCCCCAAGGCCATATCAGGTAATGCAGAGAAGGAGGGCAGAGAGAGTTGTTGCAAAGCTTTGGTTGCATTTACTGCCGTGGCAATCTCAAGCACAGTCCTTTACTTTATTTTTCCTGAAAGGAGAAAGAAGTGAGGAAATTTTAAAGCAGGCAAGCAAAAAACTTGGAGTAATTCCACATCATTACATCTGTGCTTTATCCTTCCTCCTTAATAGTTCAGTCTTCAGCCAAGAAAACACAGCAGCTGAAAATCAGCATTTCAGAGAGCATGCTGTCTGTGTCAGGCCTTAAGAGTTAAGATATAAAGGGCAAAGCTGTGACATTCTGAGGATCCCCTTGCCCATGCTGCAGTGTGCACAGCCTGATCTCAGTGCTGTGCAACAGAGCCCAGAGGCTGTGGAGCTACAAGCCACAGACATTCTGTATGCTGGCACAAAGCCTGAAGTTACACATTCTACCATGTGGGTAGAGTTGACTGAGCATAGTTTCAGGTTTATTTGTGGAGGTATCCATACAAATGGAAAAGGAAAAATGATAAAAAATCACTTTTAAAAGAGCAGCAGCCCATATCATCTTCTTTAAATTTAGAGGAACCTCTTTTTTTTTTATTGTGGTTTAGAGTAGAACTGAACTAAAAATATTTTGTTGTGACTCCACCTTGCATCATTCCCTGAGCAAGGTGTTTCCCAGAAGCTTTTCTGACTTCCAGAAAGCCAAGGGACCTACTACCTTGTAGCAGGTACATGGAGCCTTGCCAGCAAGAATCTGCAGCTAAGAATCCCTTCCCTTGAGCCTTTGATTTCCTAAAAGTTCTATGTTCAGGGAGAGAACCATCAGTAAAGAAGGCTGCAGTATTTATTTTCATTGCATACTCTTCAGGTTGTTGATGTAATTTCCATTTCAGAAAGGTTTGTTACAAATACTGGGTCTAATTTCTAGCTGATGCAACAAAAAATAATTGTTTTTAAACCCTCAGACAATGATCTACTCTCTGTGAAACACCCCAACAGAACAGTTTTCAACTTTACACAGCGAATTAAGTCTTTAATTTTGCTCAGAAAATGCCTTTGGTTTCTCATATGAACATTGGGTTGTGGTCTTTTCTATCCCCTTTAGTTTTTAATTATTTCTTTGCAGGTCTGGGATTATTTTGAGATGTTTAGATAAAATGCAATAACAAGTACTCTCAAGCTGTTAGAGTTGCTTTGAAATTACATCCATAGAACGCAGTTGCAAAAGGTAATGAAATCAACATTGCTTGATTCACAAGGAAACATAAGGAATGACAAAAATAATGGTGATATGTCTGCAGAGTGATGTTAGCACAAAGCAACACTCCAGTGACAAAGACTGTTTTCCTCACAGATGAAGGTGCTATTGATTTTTTTCTATTCTTTTTATTTCTCCCTGACTTAAATTATGTAATCCAGACTTCCCAGTTGTCCTAGTCAGTGTATATATTACTCTGGGTCATTTGGACATTTAATGGGACATTGATTTGTCTTATTTGAAACCTAAATGAGTTTAATAAAGCATTAATTATTCATTGATTATTCATTTAAGCTGGTCTTGAAAGCAGGAGTAGAAGTCTCAACCTAGCTTGTCTTGAAAAGTTCTTCTTTGTATATCTCTGACCAGAGATTTTATTCATTAATTAAAAAAAAAAAAAAAGGCTTTGGGCAGTGCCCAGCAGTCTTACACAAAAGCACCCATGCACCTTGTGCTAGTTGGGCAAACTGGGATTATAGGCTTTGTGTGGAGACAGGTACCAGTTCACACCCCAGTATTGGAACTGACAAATACTTAACCTGTGTTTATGTTACACACCCGTGCTGTGGGTGGGCCCTTGGTGGTGTGCAGACAATTGTGAGCCCTGGTACTGAACCAGCAAAGTGATTGACTGTCTTAGGTGCTTGTGTGACTCTTCCATCCCAGTCCCTGGGCACCTTGTCCTGGTGTTCATTCTCACAGTAGGCTGAGGGTAACAGTGCCATTGTACCTGGTTTACAGCCCCAGAGACTGAAGACATAGAGAAACTGAAACATTCAGATAATTTTAGGCTGGTAGGTCCCAGGCTCAGTGACTTAGTTGAACTTAACCATAGGGCTTTATTCCTTTAGGGTTAGGGGATATCATCCAAAGAGCCCAGATATCTCTTGTAGGGCAGGGGTTGGAATCTGGGTTATCCAGATTCTAAATTAATGTCCTGTCACTGATTATAGTGTCTGGAGTCTGCTGTAATTGTCTTAGACATGATCTAGAGTTGCCTTGTGTGCAGTCTGTGATGCCTGAGAAGATATCCTGTAGCTGATGTGGGGAGATTTGGTGCAGGCAGAGCCTGAAATAGGGACTCTCTCAAGGTGTGAAATCCCTGCAGGGAGATGAACCCAGCTACTGACTCAGACCTTTTCAGATGCAGAGCAGCTCAAAACTGACATGTCCAGTGAGCTGGCTGCACTTCAGTCAGAAACATTTCAATAAGCTGCTTGTAAAGGTATTTCTCTTTCCTTTTCTTTAATTCCCTGTTCTGTCCTCACTCGTAACTATGAAAGGTCACCTCTGCCACTGAAAAGCCTTGTGTGTATTGCATGCATCCAAAGGAAAAAGCTTACAAGCAATTCCTTACAGCAGGGTGAAAGTCAATTACTCAATTTTGACCTACAATGCCAAATGGAGGCCAGTAAGACAAGCACCATAATTAGCTTCACTTAAGAGATCAGCCTGGAAATAGCAACTAACAGTATTTGTATTCATTTAAATGGCTTTAAAGGCAGAACTGGAAAGAAGCTGCATCATTGGACCAGCCTTTTACTCTCTTGTGAAGAGCAGAGGCTTGTGTTTCAGATCAATACCTGAAGATCTGGAACCTGGTGTGCAGAATGTCAGGGTGTCCTACACATGTGAGCTGGAATAAGCAGAATGTTGCAGGTACAGATTTCACATTGCACCATATAAATTTTAGGGAGCATTTTCCCCAAATTATTTATCCATTTCCTCTTGTGAGCAACTTTAAAAGTCCACACTGTCAACTTCAGCTTGCCTCAGGCCCATCTCAGGCTGTCTGGATCTGAGAGGGAATTTTGCTCATAATAATTTAATTTGTTAGCAATCTTCTCTGTGTTTGTCTTTTCTTCTTTCTTTTTTTTTTTTTTCCTTGTTTCTTTCCTTCTTTCCTATATATTTCCTTGGTTGCCAGTGAATAGTTTTGTTTGTAAGACTAATAACTTCCACTCCAGAAATCGTATTGCACTGCAGACTATTAGATGAGGTTCACTCAAGGTAAGGCATTCAGTGAGCTTTTACTTCACTGGAGCTGCTAATTGAAATACTGGTTGGCATTAGCAGCTGAATTCTGTTCACCAGGATGGGCTGAATAAGTGCTCAGGGGAAATAGTTTAAGTGAGGCTACCAGAGAAGGAGGTATTAAAAACTCTGAGCTTGAGTAGAGAAATTCAGCCATTTTCTTTGAAGTTTGGGGGGGCAGATGTGAGTGGTGATAGGAAGAAGAGCATAACAGTTACCCTATTAGTTTGGCTGGATGTGTATAACAGAAATTGCTTAGAATATTTGTTATTCTCTGTTCTTGATGCTGTCACTCCCCTAATGACATACTCAACTTTTTTATTATTAGTCTTGTATTTATATAATGCAAAATGATAGCAGCATTTCTTCAGTAAGGCATTTATAAAGGAGAGTAATATAAAAAGACTTCATGGATGGATGGATTTTCCCCTAGAAATCCATTGAGAAGGGGAGGAATCTGGTGCAGTAAATATGAGCAAGGTATCTATTATATTGCTGCATAAGCAGCAACCTGAAAAACAGCAGAGTCCTGGCTGGGGTGATGCCAGGAACTGATCAGGAAAGGAAAAGATCTCGAGAAAACTCAGAGATAAAATAATGAAGATTATTTTCTCAGTGACAATGAGAGTGATGTATCAGCACTCAGTCCTTTGCAGGCCGGGAAAAGTAGGGCAGGAATGGTATAAAGACAGAGGCGTGGGTAGAGGTATGTTTTCTCTGAAATCTTCTGATGAGCACCACTAGTTTGAGAACAATATTGCAAGGAGGAAAGCTTTCTACTGCTAGAATGGGATGTGGGAGGGAGAATTGAAGGAACATAGGTTTGTTTGGGAACATTCTGGGTAATACTTTCCACTTCAAACAGTTCAGTTGAGATTAAATCTTGCTCCAGCTTACACCCGTGCACTTCTGTTAGGGCCCCAAGCTGCCACATCTGAAGAGAAAGTTAAACATGTTTTACAGAAGCCAAATGTGGAGCAATTAAACTTTTATTATGACCGTGAAATCCACAGACTTTTCCTGTTCCTATCCAAGCTCTGCTCTGGGTGGTTGAGTTGCTGGTTACCACTACCCAGAATTGTGTCTCCCTGACAATATTGCAAATACGTGGGTACTTTCTGCCTACTCATAGTATCTCTAATTTGCATGCAGAGTAATTTCTGCTAGAATTGATGGCAGTAGAGACAAATAATACTGGCTTCTTTCCTCCTCAGGAGTGCTTTCCTTTCATTGGGTATCTGCTGTAGCAAAACAGAGATGTTTGTGGTTTATTTTTAGGGTAGTCATTTGCATACAGACTATCTGGTTCATCTGGTTTCCCAGAACTTAATTTGGAATTGCTTTCCTTCAATCCTTTTTCCTTGGATTATATTCTTTCTTGGATTAAAATAGCTTAGTTTTTGTTTCCCAGTGTGCTCATCCAGTGGTTTGCACACACTCGTGTTCTTGGAAAGGAAATGGTAGGCATTCTGAAACACTTTGTGGCACTGACACTGGGGAGGGAATTTTTCCTCATCTTTCTGTAACAGCCTCCATGGAAAGAAGTAGTAGTTGATGTGAATGTCTTAAACTATTGGTTTATGAGAAGACTATATTTAAATAAAATGGTGGTAACTTTTTAGATGAGCATAAAATGTGACCAGATACATTTGTATCGTTCTGTAAAGTGTCTGAGAACACAGAGTGTTGTATAGGAGAAAATATTCTTTTTGTTTGGGTTGAAGTATTTTTTGTTTGTTTGCTTTACAGTGGCCCATCCTCAGGAGCCCCACCACCCCTCTGAAAAGCCGGTCATCCACTGCCACAAATGTGGGGAGCCTTGTAAAGGGGAAGTGCTCCGTGTTCAAGCCAGACACTTCCACATCAAATGCTTCACCTGCAAAGGTAAAACCTTGATATTCATCTGTTAGAAAGGACTCCATTTGTGCAAATGTGCCTTGAACCACTGATGGGTGGTTGTGCTTCCTGCCATCAACCCACTACAAATACTTTCTTTGCTCAGTACCCGAAGGCTTTGAAGGTGGGCAGGGTAAAGAAAGGTGGTGATACTTAGGAAAATTCTATCTTTTTTGTAGTTTCTGGTCTAAGTGCTTTTTCAAGGATCTGGATTTTTTTTTTTTTTAAACTCTCGATAGCAACAACTCTCTTTCATTAGGGGTAGTTATGAAAATTAAGGTCCTTTGTACTCAATTGACTGCTGAAAGTACCTGCTTTCAAAAAACCCACCAAAAAGGTTCTGCAGAGGTGTTCTAAGGCTTTGTGCTGTGGAGCTGCCTTGGGAATGGGGATAGTGTTGCCCATTTCACAGAGAGAGGACCTGAGGGGCTCTTGACAACTCCAGCTCATGGCACTGAACCCTCTGTGACCACAACAAAGACTCACTGTGTTTTTTTACAAAAAAAGAGGTTTAATGAAGCGTTAAATAATTGTAAAACTATGCTTTGTGAATTCATTGCCTTTGAAGATGGAGCAGGAGGCAACCCTGGCTCCTTCATAGAGTTTCTGTTTAGTGAACAACAATGCAGAGTTGGTTGAATGGAGTAACCACAAAACGTGGGATGAAAGGTGAGAATAAGGAGAAATACCCAGGCCTGTGTGCAACCACTGTCTGCCACAGTCAGTCCCAGCTTAGCACAGGATAGATCCAGCACAGAAAGGGGTTCAGGCTCCAGGTGAACTTGGCAGAACTGGTGGCAAACATGGAGAAAGGTGCTTAAATAAATCGGAGTAACTGGGCAACTAAAACACAGCAGCCATAGTTTTTCACTTCTATTAAACCTAAGTTATCTTTTCTGAAAGTCCGTATCTGGCATGTAAACTGCAGATTCAGACTTTGAAAAGTGTCTCCAGCCCAGTTCCTGAGGTTCAGTTATATTTTTCATGTTCCAGATGTGGGTAGTATAGTTGTGTGGTTGCTCTGTTCTTCCACCTCCTGAATATATGGAATAGAGCAGAAAATGGAAATAGTTGTTTTCCTATGTTACTAACATTTTTTTTCAAAAGATCACTTGAGTTATTTGTATGCTGAAAAATCAGGGTCTAGAGTCTAAGAAATTCTGTTTGTTACCTGTGGTTTTTAGTTAAATACAGCTAGGTAACTAAAAAAAATGCTTACCTTTCTCCTAGATATTAACATAGTTTGTCTGTGCCAATCTGGGGTGGCATCAGCCCAGCCGAGAGGGCAGCACTGTCTGCCCTATTTCTGGAATGCTTGGGGAAATGCATACCTCTCTCTATTACAGCTGCTGTAATACCTCTCCCTATTCAGGCAGTACTTGATGCCATAATTGTCTCGAGCGGTTCAAAACCAGCAACTATTTGTTTATTTTCTTGTTCCTGTCCATAGTGAGTAGTGGTCTCAATTTACAGAAGATACTGGATAAGGATATTTTCAGCATCAGCCACCTGAGACCCTTTGAGTAGCAAAGGAGAATGGTATTTCAGACCAGGCAGCAAACAGTGTCCTTAGGACCTCCTGATAAAGAAGGGGGCAGATGGAGCAGGGCTTTGGAATTGTTGTCCTGATAAATGCACCACATTAATCTGGCTTTTTTTTTAGGAGGGGTGAGGTCTAGTTTCTTCTTTCACTTGTGTTTTAGTTACTTACTCATAAGCTGCTGTTGTGCTTTGACTATTCTGTTGCAAGACTGGATTTACTTGTATCCCTTTTTTGTTTTTGTTCTTTCCTTCCCTAGAGGACGGTCTAAACTTACTGTAGCTTCTGTTTATGGAGATATTTCCAACCTGATGACAGTTCAAGATTCTATAATATTATTGACCTTGTGTTTGAAGATCACCAGAGAAGGGAGATCCATAGAAATAACTCTTGCTGGGGGAAATGAAACTATGATTTGTACCGTTAGCTTGTTAAGGAAATGGAGGAAAGTAAATCCAGTTCGAACTAAAGAGGGCTAGAGCTGAATGTTGGAGACTTTTCTCATGCTGTTCATTCAGTCTGTGCCTTATTAGTTGGGTTTGCCAGCGAGTGTTATCTTTTTAGAAATCATCTGTCTCCACAGAGAGAAAAGAAAGGGGTGTGTATGGGAGGTTGCTCCAAGTCCTGTTTTGAATCTTTTACCTGAGCTGCAGATCTTGTTTATTGTTAGCCTCTTATTTGAGTGCAGTTTTTGTTTAAGCCATATAGTTATTTACTCACATTGCATGTTGTCTGACCATATGGTTTATACAAGTGGGACACAGCTGTTCAAGTAAGTGGTTTTTTTCCCTCTTAGTCTGATGGGTTTTTAATTTTACATGACTGCAACTCTACAGGAGGTGGAGTTAGACCCCTCTCAGTTTATAAAGTATGTTGTTAGGCAGCAAAACCAACAGATACTGGGACCAGGATTATCAGGGGCATCTACAGATGGCTTGGTTATCTTTTTCTTTTTTGTGCACTGAACTTTGCTCTTGAGACTGCAACTCACATCTACAGCATGAAAGACTTGAACAAGCTCACACTTGTCTGTTGTCATACCTGCTGAAAGTGTTTAAACTTTTACCCATAGACTTAGAAAATGTGGAAAAAATCCATTTCCTGATAAGGCTGTCACATGAGTTCTATAGTCACAGAATTTCTGTGTGATGCTGTTCTTTTCTCTGTATGAGATTCCTTTTTATTATTGCTGTCCACGCTCCTGACTTTGTGTTTACATCATACTGTTACTTGTATTTGATATGCTTGTAGTCCTGCTTCCCTAGGTTGTGTCAGAGGCTCTTAGGCACTCCATGACTGCTTGGCATGCATGTCAGTGGTGGCTGTGGCACTGCAGGAACACGGTGACTTATGTCTCCATGTGCATCAGCCAGCTCAGGACATGCTCATGCATCACGTAATGTGATCAGACAATCGTCCTCCCCAGGAGTTTGGTGCTCTGTCCATCTCTGGAATCTTTCTAAGAACAGAGGAACTGCTCCCTGCCAAAGATGACAAGTAAAACCTCCACTGACTGACGTGTTCCCGTGCCCCCATGATAAGATGGAGCTCGCTGGGACTCTGCCTTGGAGAGCCATGTGTCTCCAGCTGGTGTGTCCTATCTGCCTGGCAGGGCTGGCCACTTCTATTTGTGGCTGCCGATAAGAGCTGATAGGAACACAAAAAGCTGCAAATGGTGTGGCTGTCCCCAGGAAGGTGAGCTCTGCCACCCTCCCAATAGGCAAAGAATTTCAGGCAGGCAGCAGCTGACTCAGAGCTGGAGTTAATAGGGGAATGATGGACAGAGGAGGGATAAGAAACATTTAGGAGTGCAGCTCCGGGAACGCCATTCAGAGCAGTTGTCTTTGGCTGTTTCATAACTAAGTCCCTTACCTTGCTAGGGAATTACACTGGTTTGTGCTACAAATGCAAATTTTACAGGAATCTGCATTACCTCCAGGTGTAATAAATAAGCTTTAAGGTCTGTTTTAGCAGGAGTACACTACTCTTGCCATACCAAATTGTTAATCTCTAGGAGGCAATGGAAGCAGCAGGCTGAGAGGAGGGAAGGTTAGATGAGGAGGTTAAGCTGGAGACATCTTTGGGATTGTCTCATACCATTAATGAGAATTAATTAGTGGCTTATGAAGAAGTAAAAGTTTTTCTTGTAAGCATCTACATACATGAATAGGTTTTCTGGAAAAACTGAGACTACTCACTGCAATGCTGTTCCAAATGCAAATGTGTGTGGGATCAGGCCCTAAATTACAATGCATGAGCAGAGATTTTAATATCTCAATTTAAATTGTGATCTGATACAAATGATAATTTTCTACCATTGTCAGTTGATTACAGTTCATTTTACCCTATTGCATGTACTAGCAGAGGAAACTTCGAGGCTAGCAAAATTGCTATAATAAGGCTTTATTATTAAGCCTGTGATTCATCTTTTGGGTTAGAGGGAAAAGCTGGTTTCAATACACTGTATTGCTTAACAGAAAAAGCTTTAAGCTGTCATAGTAACAATGGAAAAGTTTACATAGCTTGATTTTGGTACATGTAGAGATTGGTTGAATTATCTTAGCAAGATAGTGTAGAGTTTGTGGTAGGAGTGTTTCAAATAGTAGAGAGTGTCCCTGTTCATGATGTCGAATATGAATTGGAAAACTTAGTTAGGTTTTTTATAGTCATGTAGACTAAACAAAAATTTAATCTCATAAATAAGCAATCCTGCCATAAGAATATGGATGGTGTCCTTAAGTTTTTTAGTCCTCACTGTCACTGAATCATGGAATGGTTTGGGGTGGAAAGGACTTTAAAATCATACAGTTCCAGCCCCTCTGCCATGGGGCAGGTTGCCAAATCAACAGACCAGGTTGCTCAAAGCTCTGTGCAGCCTGGCCTTGAACACTTCCAGGAATGGGACATCCACAATTATGTGGCATAAAGGTCAGGTGAAAATGTTTCACTGTGTAACAATGTTTCACATGCTACAGTGATATCAAATATCAAAAGGCAATTACCATCTAATAATCTTGCTAATTATAATGCAAAACCAAGTCTTGGCATCCAGGAAGCATTCCACAAACCTAGAGTATTCCACAGGAAAAAAAATTTAAGCTTCTATTAAAACATTGTTATAAATCAGCATAAAGCAGTTTATTAATTACAGAGTAAATGTGGTAATTTTCCTCTCTTCGGTTAGATGTCTCTTGACCTTAACTTGCAGAATCCTCTGTGGTATGTTTAGGTTCCAGGCACAGGTCTGGGTTTCCTATGTGATGACTTTTCAGGGCTACATCATCTGTGGTTCAATGAGTCTGACAGGGAAGGGGGAGTCATTCCTAAGTTTAGATTTTGGGATGCTCTGTAATCCTTTAGCTTTGAACTGGATCTTCCTTCCTTAAAGAACTGGGAAGAAGTCAGGGTCATGTAAGCAGACACTATATCAACAGGTTGGAATGTGTTTTAAATCATTAGTTCTTTGACCTTTGATCTGTCATCAGATTCCTTCAGTGGCAGCAGGAGGAGGCTGCAAACAGGCTGCTGGGTAGTGTTATAAATAGTTCAGTGTCAGTGGATGGAAAGTTTAAATATGAGGCCATTCTTGTAGTAGATGTCCAGTGCAGTGTTTGAAAAGATCTCTGCATTTTCACAGATTCTTCTGTAACAGAAACTGATATGT
Source organism: Nicator chloris (assembly GCA_013400495.1). NCBI lineage: Eukaryota > Metazoa > Chordata > Aves > Passeriformes > Pycnonotidae > Nicator > Nicator chloris. The sequence continues at coordinate 238,810 of WAAE01015423.1, forward strand.
GGATGTGATAACACACATGTGGGTAGAACGTCCTCCTTCCTGAGCATCATGAAATTATATGAGGTCAGTTGAACCTCTGAATCACTGAACCAAGATCCAGGTAGAAATGGGAATCTGTTGTTTCTGGGAAGCTAACAGAGATTAAAATTTCTCCCATGCCAGGGAATGGAGTTCAGATGTGAATTCCTGCATTCAGGTAGCTTGATGTGAAATCATACCTCAGTTGCAGCTGTGAGACTAATTGCCATTTCTGCATTTACATATCTTAACTGCTGTGTCTTGAAGACTGTTCTTTCAGTGATTCCTACTGGCATTTCACTTCAGGTTCAGTTTCTTCCCATTCTGAAGTGGATCTTTACTTTTCTGTTGGGGTTAGAATACTATTAATGATAAGTGATTGATACCAATCTTAGTTAAGTTCAGCTTGAGGTCTCTTCAGGGACCAAACATTTGACAGGAAATGAAATTAATTGCACTACTTGGCTGATATTGATGAATGCTGACAGATGCCATGTCAGATTTTGAAAAGCTACTGGATCCCTTTGGAAGTAGAGGAGCAGCAGGATGCTTAACAGGTGTCTGTGAGTGGGGCAGAGCATCCTTACAAGAATACAGAAAGTTTCTTGGCTTTGTGGTCAGTGCATCTTTCATTTGCCTGGCTTGGATGATGTTTGGGTTTGTTCTATCCTTAAATTCCTGGTTTGCTTATTTAAAGCCTTTTTAGATAGATGTTTCCTCTAGATAGTTACAGTCAAGTGATCCGAGGCTAAACTTTGACATTTTCCACTGATTGCCTTTTCTTCAAGGTTCATTTCCCACAGACCTGTAAATGACTTTGATCTCCACCTCGTGCTTAGCTTAATGTGAAAGGTGTTTTAAATGGTTGAATGATTCCTGCCGTTGTTTCCATCCTGGTGCACAAACCACTGATATTTCAGTGGGGAAGTGGGGAAGCTGCCACATTCCTACACTACATACAGCTGCTGTTTGCTTGCTGTTGAGCTCAGATGTGAGCTGTTGGATTGCTAGAAAGACTGAAATTTGTGCACGTCAGATGCAGACAGGAGCAACTCCCTGTGCAGCACTGGAGTTGAAGTGTTGGAGGACTGAAGGCAGGGTCATGGCATTGCTTGGGAAGTTGATCGAGTTAAAACTGAGCTCGTCTGAGACTCAGAATCCACTTTTGGTTTCAGTTGAGTGAATGCTTGCATTAAATGCCCAGGAGTTTCACTCAAGTGCCCCAGTGAGAATTACCTGTGTCACAATGACAGCAGCACTCAGGAGTGGTGCAGGCAGGATGCTTCAAGTGGAGCGTCAGGGTTTTCATGGGAAGAGGAGAAAGGCCTGACTGGAGGCTAGAGGATGCTTCCCAAGGGGGATCTCAGACCAGTTTAGAAGAGGGGAGAAATACAATCTTGTCTTTTGCTCAGGAGGTGTTTTAGCTTCTAAACCTTTCTTCTACCTGATGTCAAGTTATCAAAGCAGATTTTAAGGTCACCTGTATTTGTTCCATGTTTATGTGCTTTGACTTCCCAGCATTGTTTCTAATGTCAATCTGCTGAGATGAGAAGAGATTCCAGAACCACTGGGAATGCTGGACACAGTTACAAATAGCTTCAATCAAAATGCATCTCTCATCAGTGTATGTTAGAAAAAAATCTCCAGTGACAGGAGTGTGACAAATGGTCATTGGGATCTCTGTTACAGTTTTTGCAAACTGCTGGATGCATTTCTTACTGGTGTCTTGCAATCTCCCTGCCAGGGTAGTGCTGCAGCGCAGCTTCTGAGATTTACTGTTCCTGTGTGCTCTTCTGATGATGTAAGAATGTATATTCGTTCTTTAAATGACTTATGCCATTAAGAGAAGTGTTGGTAAGAGGAGTAAAAGGCAGAGGGAGACCTGGTTCATTTGAAATGCAGAAACTTTAATAAGAACTTGAACCTTGCTTTCATCAATATGGGATTTGTTAAACTCTTATGCGAAAAAAATGAAACAGATTTTCCCTGTGTATTTGTTTGGATGTAGATGATAAACTGAAACATTTCCAAATTCCTTTCTACCTTCAAACAAGAGATCCATTATGTCCTAAGAATAACTGTTGTATGACTATTTCCCTGCTTGAAAACAGCACCATTATCCTATGAAGCTGAAGATTACAAGAAAGAAATAAAACCCCAACAGGAAATTGATTTTGCACCTTATTTAATGCACAGTAACAAAGTATATCATTAGAAATTTCTTAATGAATACCATTCACTGCTGCAGACTCAGAGCCCAGATTCATAGACTTTCCTTGTGTGTTTTTTTTCTTCAGTGCTGAAACAGTTTTTACTTAACATCAACATGAAGTTCAACTCTCCCTGACAATAAGGCTATGGAAATCCTAAATAATGCTCAGCGGGATCAAATCTTGCTTTTGTCCTCTTTGAAAAACTCTGATCTTCCTTTTTTATCATCACCATTAAAACTTGGAAGTGAATTGGCTTAAGAATGGTCCAGGTCCCTTGGATCCACAGGCAGCCAGATTGCTCTTGAGCAGCCCAGGTTTCCATACACAGACCCTGCAGCTTTGGGAGCTGACAGCAGCCCTCACAGTATCTCCAATCTTTTTGCCCTCCAAGGAAACAAAATAGCAGCTCCAGAGAGTAAAAGCCAGAAAAAGCTGTTGGATGGGTGTTCTCTGGGAGGTAGAACTGTATTCCAGCGTATTCCAGTCACAGGAGAGGCAGGATGGTTTGTTTGGAATATGAGATTCTTTGATATACAGACTCTGAGAATAAGGCTGAGTTTCTCCCAGAGCTTTTGAAGATAATGGTTGCTTTTTTCATTTAAAGAAAAATGCTGGCTTTTTTTTTGTGTCTGTGCTTGTGGTACCTTAGGGAACAGAAATGCTCCCCAGTGTCTCCTGTTTCAGAAGGAGGGTTTTGGTCATATAAAACAGAATCTCTCCCATCATACTGAGCAGGAAAGATCTTGGGGAAATGTTTTTCTTCTGTAGAACTATTTCTGTGTGATGGATGTTTAGAGAATACCTCTTGCTTTTTGCCTTCTCAAACATGATTTGTGCATCACTATTGGCTCCACAAAGCAATTCCTTCAAAGTCATTTTTTCCCATAAGTATAGGAAAAAAATAGTTTCATGTTTACAGTTAACTGCCATCATTTAGGTATAAATTTTTCTTTGATGACAGGATATGTGTACCACAGCAGTTGCTTAGATCACACTATTAGAATGCACTGCACATATGTAGAGTTCACAGCTGATTTCACTGCCTCTGCTGCTTGAGGCATGAACGATGGTGGGCATATGGGCTTTCTTTTTAATAAAAGACAATCGCAATTCATCCCTACTTTTTGTTTGTTTGTTTTTCTATAGTGGTCATAAATATGTGTGCTAAGACAATATGTGTCAGCTTGAGGGGATACATTGCCAGAGCCATGACTTCTGCACAGTTGCAAAAAGAGAAAAAAGAAGAAAGAGCTGTTCAAATCCCTTCCCTGTTACACACCACACTGTACACTGAATGTGGGTACAGTCATGTTCGTCCTTTCTGATTTGATCTCTGACTCAAAGTGAGAGCAGCCAGCTGGAATAGCATTTTTCCAGCCATGGATGTTAACAGTCTGGGTGACCCTTGTTATTCCCATGTAGCTTAAAGCTGTGATTAGTGATAGGAACACATGCAGTAAATTGACTGCAAAAATCCATTGTAATGTGGGGTTGCCAGGGCTTGTTTCTAATTCTTGCAGATTGGTGTGTGCTTCCTGTTGTGCGTGTGCCAAAGATGATGAATCTGCTGGGGGCTCACATCATGAGCACTTCTGCTTGGGCCTGAATTGATGGCTTGCCAGCGTGAGAGAATTTGACTCGGACATTCTGAGTTATTTGCAAAATGACTTAGAGATTGAGTAGAAAGAAGACTTCATAAGGAAAAGAGCAGTAGCAGGAGCTTCTTTTTGATAATAGCAATTGCTGTCTGTAAAAGACTTGTGAAACATTTAGCTCCCATTTTCATCGATGGGCTCGAATCCCTGTGGCCATGCATGCAAAGAGGGTAGAGCCTAATAACTGTGAGTGCTTGAACCCTTTACTTCCAAGTTTGTCATAGTTTTTGCAATGATCTGCCACCTCTTTATGATGCTGAAGCTGGGTTTTCAGAAGAAGCTAGAACAGAGGTGGCATTGAAAGTTAGTTTTGATCATCCCAGCTTAGTAGATCCTTGCCTAGGCAGGTAAAGGGGGCTGCAATGACCAAATGAGTTCTTCAAAAAGTGACTCTTTAGTAGAACTGGGGATCACAGTAAAGAGCCAGAGAGTTCATACATGCAGCTTCTGAGGGAGACCCAGCAGCACACTGAGCACCTTCAGCATGAGGCTGAAAAATAGATATACTTGGATGTTAAAGCTACAAGGTAAATTACAAACTACAATTTAAATAATCACACAGACACTTGAGTACTCCATAGCACTTCATGAAATTTAGCAGCTTCTAAAGCATCTATTAAACATGAAAGCAGAATTCTCAGTTTCTACATGATCTGCCCAAAGTAACTTAGAGAAGCAAACCTATTGTCAGTAGGCTGAGGTTTCACCTCTGGACCTCCAGTGGAAAATTACTGGGTGGTCCTCAACCCAGGAAGGGTCTAAGGTGCTGTGGTGTAGAGGTCACCTGTATTTTCTGCCTAACAGGATATTTTACTGTTAGTTTGAAAAAAATACTTTAAACAAAATGGAGATCAGTAGAAGGAAAAGAAGGACGGAAAGTGTTTTTTTTCTGGAGATGTACCTAAAAAACCAGCTTGGAACATTTTGCAGCATTCTAGCAGAGCCTTAACAGTAGTTCTTTGTAATTCTCCTCAGTCGCTGCTAATTGAGTTTTGGCTGCTTGTGGATTTAATGCCACCATGAAATGCAATTTGTTTGCACATGGAATATTATCACTGTTCTATGCAGAAATGTGAAACCAGAAAAATGCTGGTACTGATACTGCTTTCCTTCTAAGCTGCATTTTAGTACTGTTTATTGTTGTTCTATTGATTATTGTTACAGTAGCAGTCATTAGACCTCCAGGGCTGGGCAACAGCCCAGCCAAAGGAAATTTGGGATCCCTGCCCCAAATGCCTTGCAATTTTAATTTTTAAGGCAGGTACCTAATAAGATACTAGCCCATTTTAACAGGGCTGAGCATGAATGTTGGGCACAATATTGTGCTTGGGACTTGTGGCAGATAGAGGAATGGAACCCAGTCCTCCTGATAACCTTTCTGTATTTCATATTTTAATTTTTCAAGGACTGTGTAACTGCAAGGACCCAGTGTGCTGCTTATTTATTTTTCCCTAATACTCAGAATCTCTGATATTCAATATTTCTGATATTTGATCTGAACGTACTTGAATCTTATGACAGGAGATGAGATGGAATTTCTAGCAGAGTTAAGTTTACATGCTAGACTGCTGTGAAGAGTGGTTTCTCTTACTGAATTATACAGATACAGCAATATACAGAGAGGAGCAGGAGGAGTGCCAGAAACCAAAGTGCCTTAGAGCAGCTCAGTATAAATTTTTGGTGATATGAGGGAACACTAAATAGGTAGTTTCGAGTTCTCTGTTCAATCCACGCTAAAGGCACAGTGTGAAATTCAATCTCTCACGGCACTTTCTCTTCATGGAGTTTGGCTGTCAGTGGTAGGATTGCTTTCTGTCTCTGTGCTGACCAGAAATGCCAATGTAGGACTCTAAATATTTTCTAAAGCAAACCAGGCACCTGGTTGTGATGTGTTCTGGTTTGAGTGAATAGGCATTTTACAGTGGAAAAACTGCCAAGTCACAGAAATCCTTGACTGGCTCTTCACCCTTTTGCTGATACAATTGAGCAGCTGACATCCTTAGCAGTGACATTTTTCTAATCTGTGTGGTTTGTTTTTCTCTTCCAGTGTGTGGCTGTGACCTGGCACAAGGAGGCTTTTTCATTAAGAATGGAGAATATCTGTGCACCTTGGACTACCAGCGCATGTACGGCACCCGCTGCAATGGCTGTGGGGAGTTCGTGGAAGGCGAAGTAGTGACGGCTCTGGGAAAAACTTACCATCCAAGCTGCTTTGCCTGTACTGTCTGCAAGTAAGTCATCCCTTCAAATAACATGGTGGGAAGCCAGTTCAAGGAAAACACAAGGAAAGGTGTCGCCATGAGACACGAGTCTCAAGACATATTTCTCTTGAGGATGCGTTTATTTTGTTATAAAAGATCTGCTGCGGGTCTGACTTGAAAAGTCTTGAAAATGCCACTCATTTATTTGGGGGACACAGCTTTTGTATTGCATGTAGTTCCCTGTTCTCAGAAAGTTACTCTCATGTCTGAAAGAATTGTGTCAGGCTTACATACAGAGATAATGGACATGAGTTGAGTTCAGGTGATCAGCCCAGCTTGGTGGGAGAAATGAAGTGGAGCAAAATTCTGGATGCTACATTTGAGCTCTGAGGACAGTCAAAAACCATGTAAGAGCATGTGGCTTTGGGACTACTGGGATTCCTCCTCTTCCCAAATACTCTTTCTTGTCCCCAGTAAGAGAACCAGTCTTCAGTTCTACAGCAAGTAAAATGGAGTTAGCTAAGGCTCTGTGGATGGGAGAAAGGGGTATTTGAAACTCCTATAGCTGACGAGTAGTTAAAGTGCTTTGCCCTTTAGCTTGGTAGATTTTTTCAAGCCTTTTTCTACTGAAAGCATTTTGATTGTTTTCTGTTTTTAAATAGTGTGAGAGTTTACTGCCTGTTGGTAATCATACAATATGTATGTTGCCATTTTAGTTCCCAGGGATGGTGTGAAACATGACATCAATTTTCTGTACATTGATTTGCATCAATCTTTTTATGTTGAATGAACAAAAGATGAGTCATTCAAATAGATTAATGAAATTCAGTATCACTGCTGATTTATTTTTGGCCCACTTAGAGATGGCAGTGGAAAGGAAACAATGCCTGAAACATTTTGTTTTGTTGAAATCAGCAGTTGTTCATTTGCTAAGCAATTTTGGAGTGAGGTGGGATTGTAGCAGGGATCTGCACTCAGCAGCTAATGCTCCTTATTACAGATTTGGAGTTATAAAATGTTTCTCATCCTCTACTTTAGACACTAAATAAGAGTTAACAGCAATGTCAACTTCTGCCTAACACACATTCTTAACATTTATGAGTGACTAGCTCCACATTCCTTCACCAGCCTCAAGAACAGTTCTGATACTTTGAGTTCTCTTCTGTATCATTTGCTGTCCACAACATTGCACTGAGACCATCATAAATGTAGCTGTTGTGTCTTAGCAGATTTCACTGTCTCTCCTATTCAGATAAAACATATTTGATAATCTTTTTAATTGAAAATACAAGGCAAGTCTAACCTCTGCTCTGCTTGCATTCATGGACTGGATTTCATCCAGTGCCTGGCTTTGCCAAGGCCACATTGCCGAAACTATCTGGCCTGAGTTTCTGTAAAATATTGATTGCACTGGAGGAAGGCAGAAAACTCAAGGCATGGGGAACAGAGGAAAAGTTCTGGCATAACCTTTGCAGAAATACATTTTTCTCTTGAACTTTCCAGGCGTCCATTTCCACCAGGAGATCGAGTTACCTTTAATGGAAGGGACTGTCTCTGTCAGATGTGTGCTCAGCCGATGTCCTCCAGCCCAAGAGAGCTCTCTGCCTCAAGCAGTAAGTTGTCATCTCATTTCTGAAGCCTCTCACTTTTCCAGGATCATCAACATTTGATTGAAATGAACATAATGCAATCTTTTAGTGTTTTTATTTTTATTCATATTTAGAAAAGTGAACTATCTCTGGGAATTTCTGGGGTTTTTTCTCTTCATTTAGTGCCTGTTACTACAGATGGGAAGAGACACTTAGACATTTCAATGCAAAAAAATTACTTTTCTCCAGGGACTGGATTTTTTTTTTTAATTTTGCTTTGATGGGCACCAGAAGACTATCTAAGTGGTAAAACCTGAGGTTTCAAAGTTGATAGATATTTCTTTAATGTATGATTGTGCAAGTTTAAGTACTCAAAAGAGGATGACGTCAGAGGAAATTAGTTTTCTTCTACTTAAGAATTCAATTAAATTTTCCTTTAAAAGGAGTATCTCCAGGATTATGCTTCCAGTGGACTGATGCCACAATGATACTGTGATCAGAACCTCAGGAAACCATTATGAAGGACACACAAAGCAAATTAAAGGGAAAGGTAGAGAATAAAGAAAGTTTGGGAGGGAAGCTAAGTTGGCTTGCTGTTGCGTTTTAACATTTGAAAAGGTAATTTGTAAATTACTGATATTAAACTCTGCCTCTGGTAGTTAATTTTTTAATCTTTGGGGGTTTCTTTCTCTGATTGCTGGATTGTACTCAGCACTCACCCAGTGTAGTTTTGTAAACCAAAATGGCTACAGCTTTCCATGTGACTCTGGGTAGTTTTCCTTCAGGGAGAAACTGTATTTTCTCCTGGTACTTGGCTTTGAGATCCTGGGATTATAAAGTGCTATGGAAAGGCAAAGATGCATAATGTTTGTGCTCAGTGGCTGAGTCAAGTGAATTTCAGGTTATCTGATTTGCCTGAGAACATGTAATCAAACGCTTAGACAAAGGGAAAATGAGAGACTTTTTTTTGTTATCATGCCTCTCTGTCTGGGAAGTGATGCTTTTCCACTATAATTGTAGATTTGCAGCTCAAAATGCACAGACCTAATCAGTTAAGGAAGAATTTAGGAACTTGCAAAAAGGCTAACTAGACTTACAAGACTTAAAAAGCAACATAAAAATTTATGAGGGACTTCAGGCACCCAGAGAATCCTCCTGAGACAGAGGAATGATGTGGAAATTGATATTTAGGAGGCATAATTGGCAAGGAACTGTAAGGCATAGGGACCTTGGACAGTACTGACATTCTTTTTCTAAGCATGCCAGAGCATAGAAGAATCTGGATCTGGCTCTCCAAAGGTGGCACACCTGTCCAGCAGCGTGGCACTTACCACATGCCTGACACCAGTGCCAGAATGCCCCTAGAAAATGACAGGTTAAACTTGTCTTTTAGCAAGCCAAAGAGCTGGACAGTCACTTCCCCACAGCCATGGTGTCTACTGGAATTGTTTCTTGGCTGCTACACTGAAGCCATAGGTAACAAGGATTATAAAACAACATTTCGTGTGACGTGTGATGAGATTTATTGGGGTTTTTAAACATAATTGTGTCCTGCTGACAAACTGGTTTGCCAGTACACACAGCAAGAGAGGAACTGCTCTCAACAGCTTAGAGTGCACTGCTTTGAAATCTGTAGCTGCTGCTGTGGTGCATCGCGTTCTTCTATGGACAGACTTGTAGAAATGTGTAGTATGGAGTTTCAGGTCATTTTAGTGCAAAACTCTCCAAAACAGACAAATAAAAATGATAACAGCTTATGTTACAAGTTCAGAACTAATCAATTAAAAAAAAAAATCAATGAAGCATCCTCTGTCTTTAAAGATATGCCAGTTGCTGCTTTAGCTTTGTGCAAAAGTTGACTTGTGCAAGATACAGAAAAGTATCTTGCTGGCACCAAAGAGTTAATTTTAATTAGTGTAAAGTATTTCAGATTACTTCTAGATTTCTCCTGCTGGGTAATACACACATAATTTTTTTTTTCAAACGCTTTGCAATTGTTTTGAAAGGATTTTTTTAAAGTATAAGTTATTTTAGGAGAGACTTTATTCTCACTATGCATCTATTTTGTATCCTTTATTGCTGTCAGCTTCTCCTGATTACTTTCAAGTAGGTCACTAGAGGAGACTTTTCCTTAAAACAAAGAAAGTTTGAGGGAATTCAGTAGACTGCAAATATATCAGGTTTGATTGCTTTGTGTAATGTGAAAGGAAGCCTTCTATCCTAGAATGTCTGCATGAATGCTGACGTGCCATTTTCCAGTGTCTATTACTTCACACAAATGAAAACTTACTGACAGCTTTGCTTGGATGATTTCAAGGAAAATCAAATGCATCTGAGTACAGGGGTTAACATCTTGAATAACATGAACCTGAATATTGCTACACTCTATTGTAGTGCACACCAGTGAAAATCAGATGAAAAAATACTAAATAATTAGTTTTCCTTTTTTTTTGTTTAGTATTAGTTGGGTCCATAGTACGTACTTACCTTATTTATATTACTAATATATTTTTTTCACTGCACATGTTACATGAAATGATAGCTATTTTCTTGAAGAATGAATTCAGTGACTCCATTTTTATTTAAAATTTTTAGAAGTGTCCTTCAGTATTCAGATGCTGTAATCATAATTTATAATTTAATCAATCCTATTCCTTGGCTACTGCTAGAAATACACAGTGCACTAACTTTGGCATCTTCATTCATTCAGCAAGAAATCTAATAACAAATACCTGTAAATAACTTTGCAGACAAATGAAATGAGTGGTATTTGGTTTTGTAATTGTTTTATTTCATATGACAGCTTGATAAATGTCATGTGAGCTATAAAGCAAAGTGACTGGGACAGATGTAGAGCAGCACAGAAATAGGGGACAAGTAGATAACGCTGACTAAAAGTGAGGTGTTGATGCCTTGGATAGTTCAGGGTTTTCAAGATCCTGTCAAAGACATGAAGTTTTTTTCTTTGGGGCTCAATAAAGGAGTAATGCAATAATGTATTTATCTTTGAAACAGTGTCCAGGTTTTGTATTTGGTATCATGATTGCCTGGTTTGTACTGTCTTTAGTTCTTCCTACTCTCTCTTCTGTTCTGGCTGCATGGTAACACACATAGTTAAGGTCCACATTGTATCTCCAGAAAACCAGTTGTGCAGGCACCTGTTATCTCTAAATTTTGGGCAAAACTGCAACTGGGCTGTTGCATAGTTGCATAAAATGCCCCCCCATTAGGGCATTTCATCAGTGAATTCTCCCCAAGGCAGCTAGTACCTGAACTGATGCAGACTTTGAAAATAGAAGTCTCCAGTTTAGTCAGACCTTCATTTTTAAAAAGTACCACACTGGCTTCCATTTTTTCTGGAACATTGTGAAAACTCCAGCTGAGAGCAGAGCAGCTGTACAGAGATCCCCTCATTTGGGACAGGCACTGGAGGTGGTGCCAGCGGGCTGTGGAACTCGAGCCAGCACTCTTCTGGCTCAGGCATCATCTTTGAAATCCAGAGGAGACAATATGCCTTTGAATATAGTTTAGTCCCTCTTCCTCAAGGAGAGGTTTTTTCCCTTGGGAAATTCACTATTTCTACGATAAAGCACTACAGTAATAAGAATGCTGTGTCATTTTCTACCTGAGGTTGAGCCCTTTCTCTGTTGGTTCCTTATCTGGATGCTGGTCTGGAAGTTTTAGTTATTTCTGATTATCTTTTTGCCAAAATGTTGGATCATTTTAGTGATGTACATGAACTAGCTAAGAAATTGCATTTCAAGTGAAAAGTGTGTTTTCTGGGACAAAACCCCCTATCCAAAAAGAAACTGAAGCATTACAATCGCTTAACAGGAGTTTTCATTTTGAAAAATTCATCTTCTGAAATGGTGAGGAAGACTTTCACCATTGCTTCTTTTCAGTGAAATAGATAACTTATGTCCTAAAAATGCCGAGGTACCCAGTGGTGACACAGTTTGGAAAGGAGCAGAGGGAAGATATTTCAACTTCCCTTTCTTTGTAAGAGTCTCTCCTGTGAGTTAAGAGCATTACAGTACAGCCAAGATGTGGACCAGAGTTTTCAAACTGACCAACAAAGAGTTCCATGTGCATGAATAATCCTTGGTGCAGCTGTTCCCCAACCAGCCGGCGTCCACGTGGAGATTTCACATCATGTTTTGTGTGTTTGTCCTTGTCTGTTTTGCACATTATGTTCTGGCTCAAAGAATGTCAGCTCTTTGGGACAAATGCTTTCATGCCTATCAGCACAGAGTTTAACAGGGTTGGATTTTGCCTCACAACTGGGGATCTTTGCTCTATTGTGATATAAATAATAAGCTTAACGCTTAATGAACTTGTGGGAAAGAAGATATCTTTGTTAATTATTCAATAGCCTTATCTCTTTGGAAAAGATGCAGGCAGTAAAATTCCCAGTAAATAACTGAAACTTCCAGCAAGGTTCTGGTAATGCTGAAGTAAAGCAGAGCCAACATACCATACCTGATGAAGAAGGAGGAGGTGGGAAGGAAAAAATAGAGGTCATCTTTTGCCTCACTGCCCAGAAAGTGGCAGGAAAGTGAGCTTGTATGAAACAACACAGCATCAAAATGGAGAAGGAAATTTACTTTGCAGTCCTCCTTTAAAGGCTCTTTAATTCTTAATGCAGTCCTATAGTCAGGACATAACTGTCCTTTCATTATATAAAAATATAGGTGGTTGCTGCCAGTATTCAGAAATAATATCAGAGCTGATGTATAAGCATCACAAAATTCTCCATTAGAAATTAGCTAAAATGGATGCAAAATTCATTTTAATCATAGTTCTTGGGAAAAGTTTGCAGCTTAGATTTGTAACTGTTCAGCCACATTTGACTAACTTTTCATTACTTTGTTCTTTATAATTTTTTCTGAGGCTGTCTGAAAACTCCTTCAATTCCATAGAGAATTTAAAAGTGAAGGGGAAAGTTGGCTGACTGTTGCTACACAAATATCTGCACTGATTTTTTGCTTTAAAGGGTGTTGAGCAACATCCAACACATGATTTTGAGCTTATTCTTAGGAAATATTCTCCAATTTCACACTGTGTCAAACTACACAGGTACTTGGCACAGAGGGAGATGGGCCTTGTGTGAGACACTGAGCTCAGTTTGTCCTAAGGAATATTCACCCACAATATCCACAGCTTCAGTGAGTGCCCTGGGGAACTCAGAGAGGCTCAACAGTTTTGGTTCTGAACATGCATTTCTGAGTTTTAAACTTTTAAAATTTTGAGCCTTAAGCATTTAATATTTTTGGTGTGCTGTAACACAAAAATTTTCTCATTTAATTCTTGGCTTGTCTGTTTACATAAGCAGAAACACTCTCATATCTCTGTGCCATTCAAGGCTGTGTTTAGCTACTGGAAATTCAGTTGGGGGTTTGGGGAACTTGACAGAAGGTGCACACATAGTCCCAGATCTCTTTTTAAAGATTTATTTACCATAGAATAATAGCATACTATGGACATCACTGTTGATTGATTTCAAACACTATGATTTAAATCATTGATTTTAATCATGGTTTGTTCAATAATCCAGGAAACCTTGATTAGACTGACTGATTGTAACCTTGGATTACATTTAGAGTTTTAATTATAAAATACTAATTGATAAACATGAGAGTACTTCATATCTGTACACATCTACTTAAACTAATATAGCTCTGCATAAATTCGTCATATTATTTAACATCTATATTTTTCCCTAACACCTATTTTTGCTAATGAGTTGTCAAACTATTTGAATGAAAGTTGAAATTTTATTTAGAATGCATAAAGTATATGTGGCCATTTTTCACTTCCAGAAATTTTATAGACACATGAAGAATGTAAATGCATTAAACATATATTTCAGTTTTGGAATTCATATTTTTCAAAAGTCTGTGGCTTATAAAACTATTTACTTTGGATCACCATGACCTTAAAAATTTTGAAAGTGGCACAACTTTTATACCCTAATTTTGCTCATAAATAGGAAAAGGAAAGCAAGTTTATTCCCTGTGTTTTCAGATCACATTTTAAACTTTGATTTAATTAATACTTTAAATTCAGATTTTAAATTAAATAGCTTATTTTTTAAATGTCACTATGTAATTCTCCATTTGTTTAGTCCAAATTAGATTGTAATAACCTTGTAAGGCAGCTATATTTATAACTTAATACAGCATCCAGTGGGTCTAAAATTTTACCCCATCCCTCTTCTAAGACTAAAAGAAGCAAATCAATGTTCATGACATGATAAAAGTTCAAAGAAATTATGCAAACCCAAGCAGAGTTCATTTCTGACAAAAGCCATTAGATTGTGCCTAAGAATATGCAATTCTTTTAATGACACTGGCCAATTTGTATGATTGTTTCAGGATGATTTATTCTTTTGAAGAATGCTTGCAGTTTTTGAGGCATTTTCATAATTTGAATTACTTTCTAGGATTAATTTTAGTCCTCACTTTATGTCCTCATTCATAAAAATGGGTAAATCACTTAAGTAGCCTCCATTTGCTCAGCTATTTCCTAGTTTATAAGGACTGGTATTTTTATGCTGCTTTATAAATTGTGTTAGATCCTTCTCTGGAGGTATAGAAGCTTTGTTAAAACTTAATTCTGGGTGATAGAGATAGAGCAGCAACTGTATAGAAAATATAGTTGTGGCAGGGTGGGAAGTTTCTGATTCATGACTTTTCTGTCAGAAAATTCCTTTGAAAAAATAACTGTTCTTCAGGAAGGTGTTTGCAGTCCAGTTTCCCCATTTCTTTTGGATGCTTTTGTGTTACAGTAAATTGGACAGTACTAAATATGTATCAGTTCTTATTTGCCTAAGTGTAACCCCATCTTGAACTTGGAAATCAAAACATGTCCATCTCCTTAGGTTTTACTGGAGGAGTGCTACTCAAAAGCTAATTCCAAAGGAAGTCCTGGGGGAGGTGCAAGGAATTCCTCAGTAAATGGGTGTTGCATGAGGAGGGGTCACCAGCTTGGAGAACACATCTATAGAGGAGATCCCCAGGGACAGGAGTATCTGGGAATTGTCATGTTCAGAAAGCCTGCCAGGTAGTAAGTCAGGAATCAGAGGTCACTTCAAAAGAATGTGAAGAGTGAATTAGCTGTTAGCTAGACCTTAGTTTGCCATATGTTATCCAGGCATAAAAACCTTCCTAAAGGTTGTCATAAATTTCATTCCTATTTTGGGGAGTTTGCACCCTGTTGGAATTGCTTATTTTCCAAGAGTAACAGTTGAAAATTATCCAAAAAAATCTGCAAATGAAGAGACACAATATGCTATCCATGAACTGGGTATTAAACAATGAAGCTCTGAGATAATGGTGCAATTCCCTTGGGCTGCTGTGAGTGGGGATTGTGACTTAATTCAGCTGGAGCTACCTGACTACTGAAATGTGGTAAAAGAAATGATGGGATAAAAGAGTGACCTCAGCTTATCCCTGGCCCTGTTTTATCCTTTAGAGTAGTAGAGTACAGATGGGGATCTGGGGGTGATGAGATGGGAATAAACCCAAAAACTTTATCTTTCTTTTATAGGACAATTAAAAACTCTTCTCTTTCATTGAGTGTAGTAGGTTTGCTCTTTCTTCCTCCTCCTGTTTCATCCACCCTCTCATTCTCAGTTCAGATACCTGTGTGAAAGATTGGGTTGAAGAAGGAACTGGGATTGACGTAGTGAAAAAAGGTTAACTTGGTGATACGATTTTTTCAGGGACAGTTTGCAGGAGTAATGTGTCAGAAGGTCATTTGGCTTGGTCTCCTTTGGGAATGAGGAGTAGAAAGATGTGGAAATAAGGAATGGCCTTTCTCTGTTAAACACTTAAATCAATACAGACCCAAGTGGAGTTGGAGAAGAGCATTCAACCTTCTGAATCACTTCAAATTAAATCAGGTGATGAAACAGCAATTTACAGTAATCATAGAATCATTTAGGTTGGAAAAGATCTCTGAGGTCATTGAGTCCAGCTTATGCCCCAACACCACAGTGTCTACCAGACCACGGCACCGACTGACACATCCAGGATTTCCTTAAACAGCTCCAGGGATGGCGACTCCAGCATCTCCCCGGCCAGTCCGTTCCAGTGTCTAATCACTTTCCTCACCTTTCTCTGAGGAAATTCTTCCTAATGTCCAGCATAAACCTACCCTGGCACAGTTTAGATTATGAATAAGGATATTAAACAGGACTGGTCCCTGGGGGACAGTACTAGTGACTGGTCTAACGATACATCCAAGATGTACAGTAACATGTTTCTTAAAAAGAGAAGTCAGTGTTGGGCACTCAGATAGTTCCAGAGAATTGTGCTGCAAGCAAAGAATGCCAGTTCATGCCATTGGGATTTCTTTCCCTATTTCATCAACTAAAGTAGTTTTATTTTCTTTAACTACTTGTTTTGAAAATATCAGTTTTTCCCAACTTGCCATTTATAATAAACTGTCAAAGCTATACTGCACTTCCCATGGGAAATTTATTTCCCTCCATTGTATGCGCCCAGCCTCTTATTGTTAGATTTCAGGAGTACAAGGCTGCCTGTGTGGGTTTGTTTTGCCTTCAGCAAAAGGGCAATAGTGAATTTGTTCTGACAAACATTTCCCATCCTTGCAGTGGCAAAGAGAAGGGGTTTGGCAGAAGATTTCCTGAGTTACATGCTCAGATTCAAATCCTGCACGTAAAATTCCCAATATTGTATGTCCTTCTCTGACTTCCAGGATTTACCACAGCCCCAATAACCAAATGGTTATGCTTTAAACTTTGAAAACATTTGTCATGCTGTGAACATAGTGAGTTTGTATTTTTAGCTGTGACAGAAATATCTTCAAGATCTGGAAAAGCCTGCATGATATCATCAAACCTTTCAATTTTAAAGCAAAACTTTAGAAGGTGTTGCCTGGTCTGTGGTTAAAGAGTGACTGAGAAAAAACTCTGGTCTCCTTACCTCTGTGAGAAATTGTAATTGCACAACATTCAAATTTCCACAGAAGAATTACTGGGATATAAGTTGTGTTTCGAGGTGACTAAGAGCTATTTATACTCAGAGATTTCTTGACCTTGACTCCAGTGATAATATTTGCCTCTTTCATCACTTCCAAATCACCTGCTCTTTAGGTCCAGCTATGTTTGACAACATATTTCTGTGTAAGCCCAATGAAAACTTACTGCTTCTTTTAAGTATTAAAATAATTTTTAAAAAACCCCATTCTTCCCTGCTTTTCTTGTTTCAGAGCAGAAGCCTGCTGGTGCTGTCTTTGTAAAGCTCACGTATCAATGTTTTATAAGGAGGGGAAATAGTAACAAAAGGAGTGTAATAAGAGTACAAAATACCTGTGACCTGTGAGGGTTGTGGCAGCTTCAGACTTTATCTATTAGATATGTGCTTCTGATAGCCATCAGGATTGAAATGAACTCTTAGGTGACTTAATTATTCATCATTAAATCAGACTGCTATTAGCTTTGTTCACAAAGCTGACCCTGCATGAAGCAGAGTTGGTGTAATCATTCACATGACTTTGCATAACCCTGTTTATTAGGACAAAGGCACGTGGAGATGGTTTCTCTTTCATAAATCATATGGGGTGAGCAGAGAATGTGGGATAAAGGTATGTTTGCTATTAAATTTTTAAAGCTATCCAAATGGGAGTGGGTAAAGTCCTACTCTGTGTGCTGAGGGTTAATCCAGCTGTATCAGCTCTGAGCTCACCTGTGCACTATTGGCTGAGAGCAGGGCAGGGAGGCAAAGGCAGAAAATCCACTGCTTAATTTAGACAGTGACAAATGGCTTGCTGTGCAGGATGCTTCACTCCTGGATGTCTGGGGTGGTGTGGATGCTAAAAAGGGAAACACATTTTCTCCTGTCTTTACAAGCAAGGTGTCATGAGTGGCAGCTCAGCCTGATCTGTGTCTTTTAGTGGGGCTGCTAAAGATGGTTGGAGAGTGGAGGTCTAAATCATATATTATCCTATAGTGGCGTGCCCTGTTCCCCCACTTTCCCATGCTTTTGGGCTAGCTGACTCCACAGCACAGCCCTTTTGTCCAGGCATTTTCTTTTGTACCCAGACCTGTCAAATATGACATATATCTACGTGCATAGGGGAACTGTACTGCTCACTCTGCATTTCAACCAGCACACTGCACTGTCCGCCTCCTCCTCTTTGTTATCTTGGCACTGCTGAATGTGTGATGTGCAAGGAGTGGCAGTAAGGAAGAATCCAGGTTATATGGCAAAAAGAAAATGCAAGAAAGCTCAGATTCAAGGGGTACACTTTGTTAGACCCAGGTATGAAGCCAGAGAGCACCATGGTGGGAACCATTGTACACAAATTTGGGAAGGATTGTCAGATTTTTCAGTCTGCTCTGGCATATGGTTGTGGACCACAATTCTTACCTCACAGTGCTTTTATTTGCAGCATGTGCTGGTTATAGGTTAGACAGATACAGATTGTGCTTAATGTGATACTGAGATCCTGCCTGCATGTGCTGATGACATTCAGCCAAGGGCTTAAATGTGCCTCATGCAGGCCTGAGATCATACTGGCTTTTATTTGTAGAATTTGGATGAACAAATGGTCTTTTCTTAGCCCAGCCCAGCCCTATTTGCTTTCTATTTCGGGAGATAATGATAATTGCTAGCTTTTCATGTATATACCCAACAGTTTTACCAGAATTAAAATCAGATTTATTTAAAAGCCATCTCAGCCTAATATGACAGTACTGGGCTATTAGTTTACTTTGATTCTAGACATTCAATGTGTCTGTTGTATCAGCAGAATGGAAATGATGTTAATTTCCTTTTGCAAAACATTTCAAGGAACCCAGGAAGAGTGTAGATGTCATTGGTGGTATAGAATAACAAAAGGATGTTGCCAATCCCTTGTACTAAACACGAGCACAATACTAAGTCTACTCCTTAGACTTACTGTGACTTTTGCTTACAAAGAAGCAATTAAACAGTCAGAGGTACTTCATGGATCCCTACTTCCCCCATGTATCTGCTTTTGGGATCAATAAAGATGCTGGACTAGGTAGACCTTTTCTGTAAGGCAATTTCTCTATTCCCACTGCCTCGGAAATTAAGTGTTTTAAAAATCTCTTTATTGATTCCATTTCTGAGAAATTTCAGCTTCACGGAAATTTCAGCTTCACTAAAGTTTCCCAGATAAAAATGGAAAAGGCATGGAAAATACAGCATTTTTTGATGGAAAATACAGCAGGGAATGCATCACAGTGACAGGCCCCAGGTTGGCTGTGGAAGCTGGCACACTAGGAAGAAGCAGTAGTGCTTAGGAGCTGAGAAATGGGTGCGGTTTTAAAGGTGCAGTTCAGCACACACTGGGACTGGGGGGAGGATCTCATTTGTTCTCACAGTCAGTCATGTTGCATGGTTTCAGATTTAGCTTAAGAAAATGAGGGCTGGAAGGGACCTCAAGAGATGATGTAATATCCTTCCCAAAGCAAAGATCAGCATGCCAAAGCCACTCTGACACGTGTTTGTCCCTTCCTCAGCCCTGTGCTGGAAATTCCAGAGCCTCCCTTGGTGACCTGTTCCAGGCTTTGCTGTCATCACAGACTGGCATGGACCCTTCAGATGTCATGGCAGAGCAGAGGGATACATTACATGGTGTCACTCCTTATAATTTCATGATTTCAGCTTGTAACATAGGTCCTCTAGAGCAAAGTCCTGGTATTTGGACATCTCAGGGCTGCTTTTCAAGTCCAAGTTGTGTCAAAAGTCTGTGACTTACATTTTGTCACAAGATACCACCATGCTTAGTCTCTCTCCCCTCCTTTTTTAAGGCATTTGAGAAGAAGAAGAATGCTGAAAAGAAGAGGTGGATTCCTGGATAGCAGCAATGTGCAGCACATATTTGGGGTTCTTTTGGTCCATTATCCAACGAACAAAAGTCATGCCCTTTAGTCAAAAGGACTGACTGCTCTCATTATCAGCTGTGATAATAAACTTGGACTTGCCCTTTTGCAAGGCATGGTGTTGCCTGGGTTTAAACCCATGAGGAGATGAAGGTTTTTGGGCTGTACCTGCTCAGTCAGCTTGAGCGTTGGAGCCAGGGTGATCTTTTCCCTGCTGCCTGGGCTTTAGCAGCTCAGATTGCTCAGTTCTGTTTGTCTCCATTTGTTGTTATTTGATTTTTCAGGCATTCACCGAAGCAGCATCAAGTCTGGGCATAGTAATATCTGGAAAATCCTTTGTTCCAGGCTGTCTCCTCTGTGGCTTCCATGGGTGCCTCAGCTGATGGGCATTCCCTTTCCACTTCACTGGGCTTCCAGGCCCCCCTCTCCCTCAGTCCTTCTGTCCCCTGGGGCTGGGCACAGAAGCAGAACCCTTGCAGCTCAGTGCTGTCTGCCACATCAGTCTCTTCAGATCTTACCATGTGCTGGACTGCTCCTTAACAGGAAATCTTTTTGAGTATTTTATATTTGGAGGGTGAGGAGTGGAAGCTTGGGGCCGAGCTAGAGATTTCTGATGTGACAAGATGTTGTGGCAGGCCCTGGGACAGAGTGCTCCTGGCTTCTGGTTTCCATTCCTCCATCAGGGTCCTCCAGGATTGCAGTGAAAAGTGACTACCAGGAAAGTACCAAAATTCCTGAGAATCCTTTTGCCGATTAGAGCCCAGAACTTCAGTTTCCCCCAGCGGTGTGCCCTCCCTGCCGCCCTCACGGCCGTCTCAGGGCTGCAGGAGGCCTGTGCCTGCTCTTGGCGGTGCCACACGCGCGGCTCTGCTGCCACCCAACGGGGACCTGGCGAGGCCCGCGGCTGCTGCTCGGCCTGGCTCAGCTCCGCGGGAGCACCCCGGGTCTGCTGAAAGCAAAACCACCGACACGGATTGCTGCAGAGACAGGAACTTTCTCCAGTGAGGACTTTTTTTGTCGCTCGTTTCTGCCAGAATCTGAAGTTTGTACAGAGCTTGCCAGGTGGTCTTTGAATCATAAACAGCATGAAAAACAGCACAAGTCCTTTCCCTCTTCTACTGGCTGTGTCTGTCATAAGAAAGATTGAGTCTTTGTACAGGACCCGGGAAGGGTTTAAGGAAAGGAAGATGTACTTTTGCACTGCTGTGTAATTCATCCTTTTGGCTACCAAATGATGGGACAGGTGGGCAGTTCATTAAGGCTAATGAACCGAGTAGCTGACAACAAATGCATCTGTTTGTTTGCTTGTTTGCAGATTGTGCTGGCTGTGGAAGAGACATCAAAAATGGACAAGCATTGCTAGCCCTGGATAAGCAGTGGCACCTGGGGTGCTTTAAGTGCAAGGCCTGTGGGAAAGTCCTAACTGGAGAATACATCAGCAAGTGAGTGACCTCTGCTTCTCTCCTGAACTCGTGGCACAGTTTTAGCTGCTAGCAGAGAAGAGTTTACAGCAAAATTCATATCTGGAGGTCCTGTTTTGACCACCTTTTCATGTACACCAAAGACTTTGTTCCCAGTGAGAGCTGAGCTGGGAAAGTGAACTGCAGAGTGTACAGACTGAAAGTGATGTTTAATGATACCAGTCTATATTTAATACCAGTCTGAAAGAGGTGTAATTCCATATTCCCATAGAGTATTAGGTGGATTGTTGCATATGTTTTCTGTAATAGCCAGATAAAGCATTGTGTCATTTTGCTGTCAAACGTGATTTTGAGGAAAAAAAAGTAGGAATTTGTCCATTTCTTACCTTTGCCAGATAATAGAATAAATGTGATGATGTGATTGACCTGACGTATTTCTCATCTCCATATAAGAAGCTAATGAAGAGGGTTTTGAGTGGAAGAAAGTGTAGAGGAAAAGAATAGGGAAATCATAAAAGAGAAGAAATGAAGACACAGTTTCTTTTTCCCCCTTCAAGCATATAGCAAAGAGAAAAAATAAGGAAGACCAATGTACATTTCACAAACATGTAATTTGGGTGTGTATAATATTTATAAGAAGTAGCATCTGTAATTTCTCAAAAAAAATCCAGTGCCTGAGAAATGCTCCTAGGCTGGCTTGTGTATTCACTTTTACTGTATGTTCATACTAAAATACTACATTACCTTACATTTGAAAGTAACTGCTTATAGTCTTGCAGCCAGCAAAGGGTTTTTTTTCTGAAGTGAACAAAAACTGTCTGCTTGTCATAGACTATGATCTCCTCTCACTCCCAGAGAGAGTTACACTGATTCCCTGCAACTGCACCACCTGTAGGTGTCGAGTCTGCTCAAAAGAAGGTTTACTTCAGGAGTTTGTCCTGGATGCCTTCTCTTGATGGAAATTTAAGGAATAATTCTAAGAGGCATTAGTGAGAATATGATTTTTGTTTCCTGTACTACAATGTGTTTCACTTGAACTCTCCCCATTTACCTGTGTCTGTGTGTAGGAGTTCCAAACTGAAGACAAAGGAAGAGAGTAAGTCATGCTGTAACCTGTTTCATAAGAAGTGGTTTGTAATTTGTGAACGTTCTTTTTCAGAGATGGTGCTCCTTACTGTGAAAAGGACTACCAAGTTCTTTTCGGAGTCAAGTGTGAAGCGTGTCACCAGTTCATTACTGGGAAAGTCCTAGAGGTAGGTGTTTTGTGAACTAGAGTTTATGAAGAATTGAGCCACCCATTATGTTCTCATGCAACTGCAGAGAATACAAAAATTCTCATAGAAAGGCTTCCTGCTGATTTTAGAACAAATTTAATGATTTTCAGAACTATTTTCAGAGGTTTCATTTTGCAGTCATCAGGAAAAGTGTGTGATGTAGAATTAATTGCACTAGTTTCTATGGATCTGTGGTTTCTGTTTTTCTCTTTTCATGGTGATCTGCAAAGCCTATTGCACTGCTTATTCTGTGTCAGATTTGACATATTTACAGAATTAATTTGAGTGCTAGAATCACCTTTGGCAACCATAAGTTTGTCAGAACTTACCATGTGAGATTTACACATGATCTGAATTATGCTGAGAAACTGAAAGGGAGAAATGTGCTGGAGAGGTCAATTGTGTGTTCAGAAATGAGAAGGCAGAAAGCATCTGAATAATCTCCTTTGCTGACTCTTATTTGGAGTCTTCAACATTCTCATTGAAACCAGTCAAATCTTTTTAGAAATGTCAGTACCAACCTCCATCTCTCATGGCTCTGGTAAGTCCCCTTTGAGCTGAAATCCTTGAACTATGCATGGATTCCTCTGTGTCATTATTGAATTGTTGAAGGGGCCAAAATGCAGAGGACCTTCCTCGTCATTGAGATATGAGAAGCAAAACTTACCTTTTGTCCCTGTAGGAGACTTTGCTTAGTGGAAAGAACCTAAGCTTTGAGCTCAGGTCAGGAGCTGAAGTGTATGTTTTTCAGTGAATAACTGAAAATAAACCTGGAAGTGTCACAAAAAATAAAAGCAGCTGGAAGTTGCTAGTGAAAGTTTGTTACAGGTTCCCCTCTTTGTGTCCCATCTACTATAAATGTAAGACTGTATCAGCCCTATTGTGAGAAGTTTCAGGTTTGACATAAAATGGTATTGTGGTTTTAGTTGTGGAGGTTTCTCTGCTTCAGCATTCAGAATATTAACCAGTCAGCATGAGGGACTCAGAGCTCGTGTGGGCACCCTGTGCATTTGGAAGGATGCACTGGAAGGATGTACAGTTCTTAGCCTGCCTCCTTTGAAATGTGTATCTAATTCCTTTGGAGACCTGCACAGATAATTACTGAGAGCAGCCTGAGTTTTCCCCTGAGTAGGAAAGCTGTGTCTCTGGCTTTCTTCTTCTGGCCTGACACCATCTGCTTATCTATTCCTGTCTCCTGATGAGATTTTGCAATTTAGCATTATGTATTGGAGACACTGTAGTTGCAATGCTGTGCGGGAAGAACTGCAGGAGAGAAGTAATTGGATTTGTGAGATTGGGAAACATAAAATAATTCTAAAATTATTTTAGGTGTACATGACAGTTGCTCTCACCTATAAGCAATGCAATCTATTCAGATGAAAAGGACAAAAGAGAGGATTACTGGAGTCTGTGGAGAGCTGGGGAGAAATAAACTCTATCTGGAACATTTGGAGTAGTAGCTGTGAATATAGCATGGTTGCACTCCTGTTACTCTTCCTAGCATCAGTGAGGAAGAATTCTAGCTGTTTGAGGGATCATGAGCTATATGCCATCAGAACTGGATAAATTGAGACTCAGGAAAGATTAGTGCAATTGATCTGGAACTTGACTGTCAATCATAATTTAAGCTAATGTTCAGGTTATCAGAGTTGTATCCTGGAGAGAACCTTGGTGCTCATTTCGGCCCTAAGATGAGTTTCTCACTTCATAGTTCTTATTCTTCTATGGTTATTTATTATCAGAAGATGAGACAGCATTTGCTGCAGAAAGGAAGCATGTCCTAACACTTGCAAGGGTGTCCTTCTTCTAAGAGTCAAAATCATATAAAAAAAGATAAAGCCTTTTCTATTTGACTTGGCCCTTGCAGCATCAGACTTGTGTGAAGAATTAGAAACAGAGCTCTTGTCAGTAATGGAAACATTAAGGGTGCTAAATTCTGGTTAAGAGTAGAAATTGTACTTGAATATTTGTGGCTCACTGGTTATCAGAGACACAACCCAAAATACTGCAGCAGAGGGCAGCAGTGGTTCTTGGTACATACCTGATACTAAACTCCTCGAAGGCCTATAGAAGTTTTGTTGCTCTGACTGCTGTCTGTAAGGTGTAGGCTGGCCAAGTCGTTAGAAATTTTCACCAAAAAAATTAGCATTTTGTAGCCAGGGAGGCTGTTCAGACACTGGCTTAACTGAATTGCAGTGTGTGCAATTGCAGCTTGGATAGTCCATGATTAAAGTTCTCCAAGTATCATCTAGGAATGCAGAAACAGGAGAGACATCCAGACACTCTGTGTCTTTTAAGTGGTGCTGGAATAGTTTGGAAGATACAGGTGAGCAGCTACTGTTCAACAATGACAGCAGTTTATCAGAACTGTGGGCTTGTTTTGTGGCTCGTCACTGTCAGAGATGCACAGTTCCAAAGGGGCAGTACTAAATACTGCCTATAAATATGATTCAAGGAACTAGTAAGTCAAAAGCTAGCATGAGAAAATCATGTGTCAGCACGTGTGTCCCCTTTGGGCAGGAGAGGTCGTCTAAAGGATGGGGTCAGAGCATGACATAAATCCTCTGGTAATAATGGAGATGAGAGGTCGGAAGCAGCCACAGGACATAATTCACAGAACAGGATGCCACAGTTCAGAGAGGGCTGCAGACCTGTTTGAGGCAGGACAATTAACAGTTTCCTTACCCTGTACTGGAAATCACCCACAACCTTTCAGTTCACCTGAAGTTTTAATTTGAGTGAAGCTTGAGATTGTCATGGGAGGATTACGGTCTTCCCTCTTTGTTTTGTTTGGCAATGTTTCTTTGGAAAATGTGGGTATTTTTGATGATTTATATCATGTGGGTTGTGTCTTGTCCTGCTATTTCCCCCTTGAGAAGGAAACCATATTCTTGGTGTGAAGGAGCACACTTACAGGAATTGTCTAGGTAGAGGTTATGTCTGCCCAGCCCAAATTATACCACTAACATGCAGTCAGAAAAAACCCAAAAGACTTTGTAGTTTGCCTATGTTAACAAAAATGATGGTAGCAAATGTCCTGTAGTAAATATAGTGGTCAGTACATTTCATTTTATTTGTCAATAAAATAATTCATTATGTCAGAAGCAGAGTATGCTATGTCATCATCTTCATCCAAAGAAATTATTAGAAGCAATTGAAGGAATTATATGGTACATTGTGTACAAACACTTCCCTCTAATGGATCAGAAGTGATTAGCAGCAAGCCATTTTGGTGCTGCTTTATTTTCTGCTTATTCTTATTACATCTAGGGCAGTCTGTAGAAAAACTGAAGGGAGATGAAAGCATGAAAGTTAGCTTTGGGTTCACAGAGGCTGGTGCTGTCTATTTTACCAGTAAAAGCCTATTTCACTTACTTATTTACTTTTATTTAAAGAGAAATTGAGATTCTTTGCAACATTTCAGTTGCAACTCCTGCTTATTCTGTCCCCCAGTATGGCTTTAGCATCTCTTGGAAAGTCAGATTTTTCAGTATTCTATAATGAACAGCCAGCAAGAGAGACAGCCACTCCTCATGTGCAGCTGTCTCTTCATCTCAGAAGCAGCTGTGCTGTGTCCCTGGAGCACCTTCAAGAAAACCTGTCAGAAAAGCCAAGGTTTAGGTTCAGACTGTGAGATTCAAGGACAGATTCCCTCCAGCCACTCTGTAGAGATGATCCCTTTGCTCAGTTAAGAAATGCATTAGAAGAAAAACAGGACTTATTTTGCTAATATCCACAAGTCATGGAAGAATGCTCTTTTTTTCCTAGGTCATAGATCTAACAACTTTCAGTAGCCATAGAAATACGCAAGAAAAATACCATGTGCATTTAAATCAGCTCAGATATTTCTGATGTATTATTTGGCACATTGCTTTCTGTGACAAATACTAACAGATGATAGATGAGTGCATGCCAACACAATAAATGTGGTAAATGTCCAATATGAAATAGATATTATATTAGAACTTTCTTGAGTGTACTGGGTACTTCAATGCTTGAGTGTTTCGGGAAATGTTGTCACGGCAACAGAGATCAGTGCTCTTCCTTGAATTTCTCTAGCAGAAAGGAATCTTTAGTTATGAAAAATTACTCATTTCCCATTAACTCTGGTAAAAAATGTTCTTAGCAGGCAATAACAGCATAGTGAGTGTGAGGACTTCTACACAGATTTCCACTGAGCAATGATTTTAATAGCTTCAGGACTTGCCTCTTGAAAGATGCCTGTCTAATCCTAAACCTGCAAATTTCTGTGCAGACATGTGCAACTCCATAAATCTAAGTGAACTTGACCATGTGTTTAGCCATTTGAAAGATGTTGACGTAAATAATTTTTGTTTAATGTGTTTTTTGTTTTTCATACACAGTATAACTACTCCTCCAGGGCTTAATTCAAAATATGTTAAATCATTAAAGCTTCCAACTTCAGAGAATGGTGGATCATGCCTGTATCCATGTATTCCATCTTTGCTTATCTGAAATGTCTTACAACACTGCTAAGCAGTATTCTTTTACCTTTGCACAAAGAAGACATGAGGGCAGAAAAAGGTGGATAATTTGCATGAAATCGTATGAGAAGTCCAAGAATAACACTGAGTTTTTACAATTTTCACCTTTTCTGGCTGTAATGGATATGAACAGGATTTGATCTTATGATCTAGGGACAGAGATTTATATACCTGCTCTCAAGTGCCTTGACATCTTGCTACTCCACCCATTTATTTTTATAATGCTTTTTGCCTAATATTAATTGGCCAAAAAAAAAACCAAAACAAAAACAACCAAGGAAAAAAAAAACAACCAATGTGTGATTTCTCCTGGCTGTGCATAGCTCTAGTTTCTGTTCAAGGGGCTGCTGCCTGCCCTGGGTTTGCTTCCTGTGCACTGTTGAATCTTGCACCCCACCTTGTAAGCAGTGGCACAGTGCCATTTTCACAGATGGACCTGAAAAGAGTCCAGGCCACCAGAAGGTTCCCTTGATTTCAGACTGCAAGGTCAGGTCAAGTTTTAAATATGTTTGTGATATTGTAATTTATGCTGAGCTTCTCCTGATTTTAAAGAGGAGTAGTAAGTTAAGGTGTGGTACTTAACATGAATGAAGTTTAGTACTTGTAAATACTGTTACTTTAATTGCCAGAATTTTAAGATGTCTCATCTGTGCTGTAACTAATTCTGAAAGATGTCAATTCTGAGACACCTTGACTTCTGAAGTTAGAAGGAAATAACAGTAATTATGGGAGGGGAAAAACAAATTATGAAAGCTGCTACATTCCACTAAGAAAATTGTATCTGTATTTAAGAGGCAAAGAATGTGACCCAGAAGAGCCTGTAATTTTCTTCAGATGTTGTTTTCAGAGCTAGATTTAGAAACCTGTGCTATGAGGGATTCATAGGAGTTTCTGTTGATTCTTTAGACGTGAATGAGTCTGTTCTAAATAGTAAATATATAAACAAATAAATATCATCACAGAACAACCTCGCTGGTTCCCATATGAACTGTAAATGAAGTATTTGAACAATGCCTGTCTATGTTGTTCAAGTGTTGCCTCCTGCAAACACTCACCCATGTGAGCAGCTCTGTCATGTGAGTATTAGCATTCAGATGCTTCAGTTGATTGACTTCCAGAGACACTCAGCAGCCTGCATGTTTAAGTAATCGATTTTAAGGAGACTTAGGCTCATAGCTCATGTGAAAACATCACCCTTCTCTGCAAAGATCCATGGACAGAGTTTAGTTAGGTACTTCAGTACAGTCATGTATCTGGTCCTGTGTTCTTAAAACACTTTCTAGATTGAGGAGCCACGTAGAGAATCTCTTAAACTGAGATTTATTTCAATGCTGTTCAGAAATGTTAAATGAAAAAGTATCATATTTTCTTATGCCAAATGAAGTATTTAAGCAAGGCTGTTTTCGTAATAATAATCCAGGTAGTATCTGCAGAAAAATATTTAATTTACTGGATTTTAATGATACAACCTGTACTGGTAATACAGGTTGATGTGAAGTAAAAGCTCAAACACTTCTATAAATGAAGCAATTAATGAACCAAACAGAGACTGATAGGATGGATCCAAACAGGTTTGGTGGTATGTTAAAGTGTGGAAAAATAATATCCCTGAAGAATGCACTACCATTCTGTTCTCATAGCATTAGGTATCTTCTGCTTTAGGTGTCTTACAAGCTTGGGAGAGACTTTGCTCTCAACCAGTATCTCCCAGTCACTGCTGTGATCGACACACCACAGTAATCCAGGGGGAAAGGCCACAGAGCGTATGGGAGGCAGCAGTAGAGTTTAGTGTGATTTGCTTTGTTTGTGTTTAATTTTACTGCCTTTAGAATAAAGGAGAAAACGTGACCACGTTGCTTGAATGTCCCAGGTAAATGATAACAAAAGAAGAAGCACATGCTGTGGTCATTGCCCTCTTAGTCAGGTGTATACAGCAGAGCACTGGGATCTTCTTAATTATGGAAAATACCTGGGAGAGATCAGTTAGGGTCAGAGCACAGAGCCCATTGAAAACTCATCCAGTGTTCCTAGAGTGTGACTGAAGCAGGATCTCACTCCAAAATGTGCAAACAAGATACAGGGATGCAGGTACCAGTGTGGGAAGTGGCCCAGCACTTGGGCTGCATCAGTCTGAATTAGGCTAGAATACAATCTCAGTGAAACTACATGTTTCTAACAAAATTAGACTAACACCCAGGAGGCTGTATAAATTCTTCAGAAGCCGTGGAAATAACATTTAATAACTTCCAGAGGAGGAGAGCGCCGAGTTCATAGTCAGCAAACGCCTCTCCCCAAGGGAAAAGTGTTCTGAATTGTGTCGGCATCAAATAGTGACACACAACAGTGGTGAGAAATGGTCCTGCCCCTGCCCGGGTCGGTTTTCTTCCCCTTTTCCTTTTCCTGAATAGGATGGCCGAGTTGCAGCCGTGGGTTGAATGTGCAGGGAGGGTTATTGCTGGTTTTGGTGGGTGTGTGCAGGAGAGGGCTGAGGGAGGAGGAGGAGGAGTGAGGCTCCGGGCTGGCTGCAGCTCCAGGCACAGCCGAGCCGGCTGCGCTCCTGCCCGAGCCTCGACGGAGCTGAGGAGGAAATGGACTTGGACTGAAAAATCCCCATCAGAAGGTAAACCCCTTCCTGTGAAACTAGAGCTGAACTGGAAAGGGTCGTGGCTTTCCGGGGGGAGGGAAGGGGTTGCAGCTTTGTGAAGGGACTGAATGGCTTGCCAGGGGGATCATAATAGGGTACTTGTACTTTTGTTCCTGTGCACCAGAAGGAATTTTTTTTTAAAGGCTGTGTATAATTCTGTGATTTAGATAAAGAGAGTTGCAGCTACACGTTTTTAAACTGCCAGGAAGAGAGGAGAATGGCACAGAGCTTGGGCCGTTTCTGATTGCAGCTGATTGCTGCTGTATGCAGGAACAATACGATTCTCTACCTTAAATAATTCTTGATAGAGTTTCTTGCCTCTTTTGATCACTTTGGAGATTTTCTGCATAGGAACAAGGTTGGCATTTGTCTCTAGTTTCCCTGCGTTTTTGCTGAGAAATGTGTTTTATCAGTTAGTGTGGAACACTGATTTTTTTTTTTTTCTTAATGTGGGATTTGTTTGGATAAAAGCAGGGAAATGAAAAGTTTAATAATAAGACAGAATATGGGTAAATGGTTCAGACAGGTTGCCTATGGAGCTGAGTAGCAGCATTTATCCTAACTTAGACTACCCTTCCC
Organism: Nicator chloris; assembly: GCA_013400495.1. Classification (NCBI taxonomy): domain Eukaryota; kingdom Metazoa; phylum Chordata; class Aves; order Passeriformes; family Pycnonotidae; genus Nicator; species Nicator chloris. The sequence continues at coordinate 268,784 of WAAE01015423.1, forward strand.
TGATGAAAAATACCCTGCTGTAATTACTGAGAACACCACACCAGGCACAAGATCAAAAATCTAGAATAAATATACCTGTAGAAAAATAATATAAATTGCTTGATGTAAAAATCTTTCTAACAGTATTTTAGTGATTCCCCCCCATCAAAACATTGAATTTGGCAGCAGGGGTATCTGTAGTTGCGAAAGACTTGATTTATAAAGATGACAAAAAAGTATCTGAAGTTGACAGAGCCCTAACAGAAGTTCAGTTGCTATGGCAGCGTAATCACAAGGCATTAACTTCTCAGCAGTGGTTTGGAAACCATCCTTCAGTCAATTTGAACATCAATAGGAAGGGGAGGAATGTTAAGAGGATGTAAAGATGGTGAATAATAAGAGCAGGTTGTAACAAGTAATTTGAAAAAATAACCAATTATAGCTTCCTTATTGCCACAAAGGGATTTGTGAAATCTCTCAGGTGCTTATAAAATTATGGCTTATCTTTATAAATTGCTTTTGTGAGTACTGTTTTGCTGATTAGGATCTATATATGCTAGCAAAGCATCTTTAGCATCTACCTTGTTGATTTAGTTTAATATTCTCTAGTGTGTTTCTTGTACTAACTATTGCTAAAAAAAATTAAGCAGTCTGATCAAAATTCTTTAAAATGACATTTCAGAAGAGGCATTTATATAAGCACAAAGTTTCTTGCCACCACTAACAGCCTTTGTGACAAATAGCCACTGCAGATATTCCAGTAACATGGAACAGACAAAATAAAGTAGCTTTTTCATGTCTTAGAGGTGCACAGAACACATAGCAGCTTTAGCAGAAGACTAACTTACCCAGATGAATGTATTATTTGTACTGGATAATTATATTAAGAATTCAATTGCTTGGTTGTACTGCAGAACACATGTTGTTCTCTGGGAGCAGGCTCCTTCAGGGAAAACATAATACTCTATTTTTATTTTCTGGCCCCCATTGCTTCTTCTGTCCATCTTTTAAACTTTTGCATTATGCTAGTCCTGCCTGCCAAAATCACTCACAAGAGATATAAAACTAATCATGATCCCTGCACCAAAGTGTTTAAACTGAACCAGAAGTTCCTCCAGCATCGCAGCCCCACTGGCAGCTGGGATGTGGTGACAGGGGAATGTGGCTGTGCAGTCTACAGCAGTGTGAAATTATTTCAGCCAGTCACTTTTTGTTTCTCCTGGACTGAGATCACAATGAAAAATGGATTAAGTGGTGAAATAATTTTTGCAGGATTCTGATGTTTGATTTTTGAGTCCTGCTTTAAGTCTTCCTATCAGTGAAAAGTTTACAAGTGACTTCTAGAGGACTAGGGTAGAACTTCTACCTATCTCCCATAAAAAATAGTTGTTGGGAAGAATGCAGCAATAACATGTTTGAAACTTGAGAAGCGGAGAAGAGCCTGTTGGGGCAAGTCTGTAGCTGTCACCTGCTTGTACCAGGCTCCATCCGGGTATTGTGCTCAGCATTCACTCCAGGAGGACTCAGTCACCTCTCTCTTTTGTCTGCTTTGTCAGGGGGTTTTCCTGAGGGGGAAAAAAATGTTAAGAAAAGCAAATACTAACCCACAAGATATGTTTGGAATCTCTAGGGACTTTGAAGTGCACAGAATTAACACCTGTCTTTATTGAGCAGGTGGTTTTACAGATGAAGAAATATGATCATGGGTGTATTTTATGGGTGATTAAATGTTTGAAATGACCACCTGAAGCACAAGATGGGTAGATTTTAATTATATGCTCATGCTACATTAGAAGATCATGCAGGGTTAAAAGCTCTTTGGATAGCTATCTGGAATGTGTGACATTTATTACAAGCCTTTTTCTTTTTAAGAGGGAAAAACAGCACACAGTAAGAGATGCATCTTTTCATCACCAGCAATGCAGATTCTCTGGCATTTAAAGTGTCTGTGAAACTAGTTTGGGATTTTTTTTTGGTTTGCAGACATCAAGGAAATAACTCCTGTTGAGTATAAGTTAAAATGTTAAGAAATTGACTTTTACATGTAGGGTTTGGAGAGAGAGATTTTTTATGCATAAAGATGGATTTGCTGTTACTTAGAGTTCTGTAAAGCAGTGGCATCTTGGCTAGAAACTTTTTCCTAGGTGTGAGGAAAGTAAAAATTGAGGCACTAAGAAACTTTAAGCAGATTTATCTCACCATCATCCTTGAACTACTGCTGTTGAGGCAAAATCATGGAGATGCTGATCATGGAGTCAGTTGAAGATCAAATGGCAGCAAATGTTGTTAGATATCCCTTTCTGCTTTTTGTCCATCAAAACATCCAAACAGCTTTTTCCTGTTCATCACCACAATAATATGTGGGAATAGTTTTTCTGTGGTAATTAGAAAACTGGATTTTTATATGAAGCTGAAGTAAACAAGCTAGAGAGTAAAATCCCTACTGTGTCTTGGCTCCAGCATACATACTCTGATTGGATATTCCTGCCATCAAGGATTCAAAAATGTTCTTGCATAGTGTTGCAGCTGTAATTGGAAATCATGTGTATCAGCAGTTACAAGACTGACAAATATAAAAAAAAAAAAAAGAGGACTTCTGCCAAAAAGAAAAGGCTCTGCTTCTAGAAGAGTACGTTAGTGGTCTGACATTTATTCAAAGTTGTCCTTTTCGAAAAAGAGTCAACTGTTTCTCTGCACTAACTACCCACTGGTTACCCTGATGTCCTTTCTTATTTCCATTTTCAATTTAGTATAACATAAAAACTTTGGCCAGAATTACAAAACCAGGATTCCTGAGAAATGTCTCGATGTAGTCAAATACAGGCTCATAACTGATATGGATGACTGTGGAGTGACTGGGAAGAAAAATATTAGAAGTAAATGTGTCCTTTCCCTAGGTTGTCATCTGTTGTTTGTTGTGACCTCTTGCTGTAAGAGATTTCCAAAGGTAGGAGGTAGCATTGCAGTTAATCAAGGATAAAAATCCATTCTTTAGACTTTTTAAAGCATTATCAGATCAGACTGGTTGCAATAGGATCAGTTTCCTCCAAAAGCAGGCTCTAGTCACTGACAGAAAAAATACTCCCTGCTTAATTCCCACATAGGATGTTTCCCTATGAGAATAATCCATCAGTCTCCGTGGTACAAACTGGCATAAATTGCATGTTGCATGTCTGCTTTCTTACAGGCAACTTTTGTTTTATATTCTCTGGTTGTTTTCTGTGGATGCACTGAGTCTGACCTCAGGCTTAGTTGCTTACTCCAGTCCTGTGGCCCTTGCAACTCTTGTTTCTCTGTTGTTTTTGGGACACTCCCTGTGAAGTGAATGCAGATATCAGAATGGAGCCCAGGCTTTGCTGAATCACATGCCAAAGCTTGCATCGTTCCTGAATCAGCCTTCTGACAGACAACTGGAAAGGCAGTTCTATGTGAGATGAACAAGAAAATTGGCTGCAGTTCCTTAGGTCTAGTGATGTCCAGGGCTGGGATTCTGTGAATTTTTCTCTGCCTGGCTCTGCTGCAAGCATTAATTTTGGTCCTGGGTGAGTTGCTTAAACTCCTAAGCTCTCACTTTCTTCACCAGTGAGAAAGTGGTTTGCACCTGCCCACTGAACAGTTTAACGTGAGTTTTTCCTTGAGCTGTTCTCCCAGCCTTCCCCAGGGCACAGAGCCCTGTCACAGTGCTGAGCTCTCAGGGTCAGTAGCAATTCTGGGGCTGATGCAGGTCATCCAACCCCAGAAGTTCTCCTGGCCTTGCACTTGAGCTGTCGCAGTGTCAGCCACAAGTCAGATCAGCCCAAGCTGCCTTCTAGCTGCAAGGCCCCTGCTATACCAAGAATTTGGCTGTTTAGCAAAGACAGGTCTCAGTGAACTGATTTAACTGTCATCTTGCTTGACCTTTTCTTTTCAAAATCAGAGCTTTTTCCCTAGAAACCAAATGAAAGCTTATCCTTTGGGAAATTACCCAGTCATGAAAACTGCAGAACAATTGCAAGGCCGAAAATGTTCCCTCATGCTGCTTAAATTACCTTTGCTTTTTAGAAACTTCACCTTGTTTTGAGGTTAGGTTTGTCTAATTCCAGCTTTTTGATGTCACAGAGTTTTCAGTGGGATTGAAAAGCCCCTGCTCTTTCCTGCTATGACATCCTTTCTCTGCTTTCAGTCGCCTGTCACTGTGATCTCGTCCCCTCTGAAGCCTTTATCTGAGTAATGATTTGACTCTGAGTCCTTCAGGATCGCAGCTGAAGGCTCACCATGTGTTGATGGTTCCCCACTGAATTCCTTCTGCAAATCCCCATGTACTCACCCACCGGTGTTATAAAATTCTGCTTTTCCTTTATATTCTTTGTACACATTAATGATCAGAAGAGCAGGCCCTTTCAGGTACTCTGTGACAGCCTTTTCTGGGAGATTTTGATGATGTTCCCCAACTGCCTCGGTTAGTTGCTCCCAGAACATGGCTCTCAGTCTCCCAGGGCCTTGCCTTCTCTATTTGCAGGCATTTTACATCAGTCTGTTAGAACATACTTGGTTGATTTAGATGGCTTAAACAAGGATTGCCTGTGAGTCACCAGCAGATTTACCAGGGAAGGTTTTGTATTCTTGTCTTGGCCAGCAGTACCTCGTGCTGTGGGTTGCAGGAAGTAATCTCTGAGGTACCTGGCTCAGCAGAGCCTCCCCTGCTATCAGAGCCATCTGTCTGAGCAATGGCTTGCTACACTTTTCTTAAGCCTCTTTGAGTTCAAATTAGTTAAGTCTTGAATAATTTGTAAATCTTGATTCGTGAAAAACACGATTTAAAAAAATCCTGCTCAATAAACAGTATCAAACAGGAAATTGGCATTGTCAAATGCAGACCCTAAAGATACACATCCTGAATACTCCTGCCTTTTCCATGTCATTTTTCATCTTTTTTCATCTACAGCTCACAAGGGAATTTTGCCTGGTCTGTTTTTGGTTTTTTTCACATCATGCTGTAAAAAAGACAATAAATTTATTGTCTTTAAACATACTGTTCCTAGTTACCTCTTTGATAAATCTATCTTTGCTATTAGTTATATTTATTTGTAACTTAATGACTTAGTCATTGCCTTTTTTTTTTTCTCTTTAGTTAATATTATCTCAGTTCTTACGATTGAGACCTGCAGCAGAACATTTAAAAATTGTTTGGTTTTCCTTTTATGGTTACTTTAAGATCTAGGAATATGTATGTTCCTTCCAGATGCCACATGCATGTATAATTATATATACATGTCTAACACTGCTCTTTATTTCTGTTTGTCTATACATGCAATCAAATCTTGTTTGGACATACATGCTAATTTTTGAAAGTTATAAAAAGCTTTTTATATTAGGATGAGGTCCAGTATTTATTACCCGCTGTCAGGTGCAAAACTTTCTGATTTATGAAATAATCCTGTTGAGTGTTTTTAACATACAAAGGAGTTTGTCAGTTGTTACTGCCTTTTCTAGCTGAATTTCAGCAGGTTGGAGTCAGCTGTATTTCTACTGTCTGAGGAAGTTCTTTCCAGTTCAAGTTACTTCCCGTTGTTTCAGAGCTATTGTTGCAGCACTGCAAATACAGCTGCAGTGGATGTGACCTGCTAATGCACAAACATCAAGCTCTGTTATTCGAGGTCCAGCCAGAGGAAGGGGTCGAAGGACCAAGAGTCACTTCTTGTGAAGAGTTAAAAGGAGAAACAGGGTGGTGTCTCACTCCTCAACTGCCATATTCCTGATAACTCAGTGGATCTGTCATTGCCTCATGAAGGAAAACACGAGGATGACTTGGAAAGCAGGAGATTCCTGGTGTTGTGGAAGGTTGGATATTGTGTGTATCCGGTACAAAATCCATTCCCAGGGCTCCCTGCTGTCCCTTCACTTGTGCCACAGGACTGGCACTCGGCACTGAACCAAGCCAAGGGCTTTGCTGTGCTCTCAGCAGGCTGGAAGCTGGGGCTGGAATGGCTTTCACACCGTGCTGCAGACATGGGGCACTCAGTACAGCTCAGCACACCTACACTGCACACTTGCAGTCAGCACAGGCTTTTTTCTGGCTGCTGGAGTCAAAATTACAGTTACTCCAGCATTAGGCTGTTTGAAAAGGCCCTTGGCACTATGGTGGAGTTACTGTAAGGTAGCTTTTCTGGTTAATTCTGGTTTCAAACTAATCCAGCAACATGAATGTGGCTGTAAGCAAGTTCAGTTTCTGAAGTATCTTTTCATGTCAAAAATCATGCTGGACAAAATGCATACAAGATAAAGGAATATTTACTTATCTAGCACTTTGTGAAGCTTAAAGATTACAGAAGATGTAGAAAGCCCACACCTGTACTTATAAACTGTACCTGTTCCAGCACTGTTGAGAAATAGAGAAGGGTGTCAGATACTTGCTGCTGAGGAGTTCAGAATTAAAAAAAAAATCTTTGCAATCAGTGGAGTTTAAAAGAAAATTAAATGGTGGGTGCTGGATTTTGCCTTCCTATGCACCTAAAATAAGGGTAATGAAGGCAGTGAATTCACAGATTTGTTTATAATTAGATACAAATGAAACTTAACAAAATATAAAATATAGTACATATATTTCTTCTGGATTGCTTCTGATTAACTACATATTCAGTTAGTGGGATTAGATTTCTTGTGCATAAATCTAACATAAGATCCAAACAGAGATGATGCTGAAATCCTGGCAGTAGGTAATAAAGCTGTGTTTGCAGTTGCTTTGCTCCTTTGTACTGTCTACAAGATTCTAGCCAGCCACTTTGGGCTCCTGTGGGTACATTTCTTAGTGGAGTGAATTCCCTTCTTTGTACTGAACTGCTGTTAACTGTGTAACATGAACTCTCAGCTTTGGTCCTGTGTGTAGCAATAGGTGTATTTGCCCCATAAAGACAGAATGAACAGCTCCATAAAGACCATAATTGATAGCTGAACATCTCACCTGTGTGTGCAGCTTGCTCAACTTTGAGTGTTGCAGGAAAGCAAGAACTCAAAGCAGAGCTGACAGTGCAATCACAACTTCTAGGACCTTACTAAAGCAAGTCCAGTTGGTGTTCAGCTGCCATGAGAGCTGTTTCTTCATGCCAGTAGAGCAGTTTCACGGCTGGGAATTTAGCCTGAATGATTACTCACATCTCTGCTATAAGGAAAAATGTATTCCACGCAGTGAATAATTGCACTGCTGTCAGCAGCAGCTGATGGGTATAACAATATTGTGTGTTGATGGAATTAACAATAAGTTACAAAGTTTATTATGGTCTATCCATTAAGGAATGTACTAGCATGACATCGTCAGTCACTGTTGTAATGCTGGGAAGTATTTTTGTATAAAATCAGACACTGGGCACGAATCAACAGTGCAAGTGTTCATAACAGCAGGGCAGCTGGGGTTTTGTCTCACCCAAGGCAGCACAGCAATCAGTGGTGGGCTCACAGGATCTCCCATGTCTCTTCCATGCATGTTGTCATTCAGATTTACAGTCACGGCCTCACGCTCCATTTCCCACTTTTCCCCAGTCTTGTCTGTTGCAGCTCCATCAGCTTGGGAACTGCCAGTGTGAGCTCTGCTTCCTGCTGCTCCATCCTCCTGCAGGTTGAACAGAGGCAGAGGCTGTGTTGAGAGCTACTTCTATTGAGATGTTGTGACAGTAGTGTCAAAAACAGCTTTAGAAGGTCCAAATTTTAAAGATGGGTGTTAGGCAAGGACTAATTTTTAAAAAATTTATTATACTTTCCTTCCATTGGTAGGCATAAAGAAACTTTTGGTAGATTCTGAAATCCTTTGGAAGTAAAGAAACTGTACTTTTATTTTTTTTTTTTCTGAGCACAGATATTTGTAGTGACTCGCTCAACAGATAAGAGCCTGGGAAAAATGAGTGGACAGTTTGGGTCAGGATGTTATTAGAAGCAAATTTTGGTCTTCATAGTGTTTATGCTGTTCCAGCCACTCATGAGATCACAGAAGCCTGCAGAGAAGGAGACAATGGAATTTGATGTTACATCGAACATCAAACAGGGTTGAAGGTTCTGTGACCTCTGCAAGTAATTAAAATAAAGCTTCACTGGAATATGGTAGGCTACTGCCACAGTTCCTGTTTTACAATTCATGACATTCCTTAAGAGGTTTAAAAGATGAGTCTGAATTATTCTTTGCGCTGGTCCATACTGCTTAAGAGAGTTAAGAAATCAAGTCATTCTCCTCAGAGTCATGAATAGGAATAAATATTGGATAGGTTTGTCTCTCAAATAGGCCTACTATAGCTGTTCATAAAAATTAAAAAAAAAACAGAAAAAAAGGAAGTGCTTTTACTCTCAAATGTACTCTTTCAACTACATAATAGTTTTTGTAGTATTTAAATAGAAAAGTAAAGCTTTCTACATGTTTAATAGCTGTCAGGTGACTGCTAAGTTATCTCTGAAAGGAGAGTGAAGGAGTGCAGCTGTGCAAATATAACACAACAAATATGCACTTAATTGTGTCCTTTGGCCAGCAGAACATGTCTGTTGGTAATTAGTTCTTCCTCTACCAGACCCACTGGCATGTGAGCTCTCCTAGCGGGATTCTTGTTATTGTTCTCTCTGGCTCTTGTTCACTGTTGTTCTGGAAGGAAGGACAGAGCTGAAGGCATGAGTAATAGGAAATCTTAAGCTCTCACGTTCACCAAAGAGGAAAACGTTTTTTTAGTCAGCATAGAGCTTTACAAGCACCCAGAGAACAAAAGTTAGTCTTGTGGGAAGTGGGGGCAGAGGGGTTGGACTCAGAAAATACAGTCCTTGGCTTTTGAAGTGCTGTTACCCCAGGGTTAATGCCGTGTGGGAGCTCAGTGCAGGTGCCTTTTCAGCTGGATTTTTGGGACATGTCTGCTGGTTTGTCTGCAGGTGTATTTGCAGCTCCTGGGTTGGAAAAATTCTTGCAATCCCCACCACTGCCTTCCCTAACAGCTAGGACTGACAATACATTTTTGTCTTCAGGAAGTCCCCAAACAAGCAAAGTTTCTAAATTGAAGGCAAATGAGCTCTGTGCATGTTGTGAATAGGTTGGAGCATCAGCAGGGTGAGAAGGTTGTACAGGAGCTCACAGAATGGTGTTCAACTGGTGCTTTGAGTACCTCCTAACCCTTTAGTTTACCTTTTCAACTGGTAGAGGTCACTAAGCTGGGTGCACACAGTGTGTAACCCAGTGCCTCTGTTCTGCCACCTCTCACTGTGGGCAACTGTGCAGGGTCATTACCCCACGCCATTAGAAGAATCCTTCAAAGCTCTCTGTCAACAGTCCACAGAGGCTCTTAGCTAAGGAGGATTTGTGCAATCCAAGTTGAAGTCATTTGGGAGAATAGCATGCTGGGGAAAGGCTGGAAATTTATAGCTTCTGATTCTGCAAAGGTGATCTATGAAAAATCTGCTATGAAAAATGTGGTTTCTCATTGTCAACTATAATTATAGGTCTTGATATTGTTATAATACATAGTAGAGTTTGTACTTTTGCTCATGGTACTTGGGACATTTCCTCTGCAGAACAAACACATCCAGCTCCCCTGTGGAGTCCGTGATCCATGAATCCTGGTCACTGACCCTCCAACTGTCCTTCACAAGCATTAGAGATGTGATTACATGGTTTTATTTTTAAGACTGGTTATGAAGAACACATTTCTATAATGGTTTTCCTTGGTAGTGTTTCCCCACAGTATTTTATGTAGGACATTAAATGTAGTTTAACCTGCTTTGTAGACTGGGAAACTGAAGGTCAGTGTTGATACAGACTTGACTCCAGTTTAAGTCTTAAAATTACGAGAATAAATAGATCCTTAATGCTATCTAAAATAATGTTGTATCTATTTCACTCATGAAGGTACATATGATGTGCATATTGTGGACAGTATATCTATTTGTAGTATATAGAACATAACTAAATTCTTATATCTTTGAACAGTCACTGATCAGTGAGATTTGCAGAGCTATAGAAAGCTGGTCAAATTTAGCATCCATTTATCTACATTTATAATTATGTTTGTAGAATTCCTTTGATCACTGTTTCTTCACTCTGCAATTCTAAGGCTCTGGAAGTATTTCATAAATGACAACGTACTTCGACTTTTTAATTTTTTCTGTCTGCTGTGTTCAAATGGGATTTTATCTGAGAACCTATTTCAGATTTGTCAATGTGGATAGAAGATAAATGAGCAAGTCAGAAGAGGTTGTATGTTCTCATAAATTCATAACTGATGTTCTTTGCTTTTAGGGCACATGCGAGTGTCTGATGATTTAACAGAGACTTTATAGGGAGTGACAGCAACACATAGGTTTAATATTTCATTTGAATATAAATTGCTGTTAATTCATTCAATGCCATTTAAGAATTTGAAGTAAAAATGTTAAATATTATTTTGGCTGCTTTTAGCACTTCTAGCTAAGCAAATCAAGGTATTTACAGCAATTAATTTAGCTTACTCCATCTTATTTTAGGGACAGTTCTTTAAGATATGGGTCACAGTTTGTGCTTGATGGTTTGGATAGTCCTGATGACTCAACCAAAGTGAAATAATTCGGAAGGGACCACAAGCAGTGTGGTAGATCAAATCCCAGTGGGTGCATAGCACAGAGAACTGCAGAGGATTTCTGGATGTGAGAAGGGGTGAGGAGAACTCAGCAGAGTGAGAAGAAAAGAGCCTTTAACCCCCTCTCACCTTGACTAAAGAATGTTTGGGGCAAATGTGCACTTAATCTATGTTACCTGTTACTGCCATGAGGATTGAGATACAAACCTTGCAATGCACAGCGTGGTAGCATGAGATCCCAGAAAGCTGCACACTACACATCCTGAATGAGGGTTTAGTAGCCCTAAAAGGGCAGAGGCAGATGTCTCGAAAGTGTGAATATTTAATGGACTTGTAGATGCCAACGTTTGTCCTAATACATTATAAATTACTGATTTTTAGCAACCATTTCCCCAGATGATCACAGCAAGTCAGGCAAAGCAAGATGAGTCCTGAATTTGTCGAGATTCAGAATGTTTTCTAGCAAATACCTGCTGTAGGAAGGATCCCACTCATGAGTTGTAGAAATATTACAGAGGCAGAAAACTCATTAAACTGTTTTGAAGTGTTTAACAACAAAAACTGCAGCTGCTCTGGTATGTGACTCCCCCGAAACATTTCCAGTGCAGGGTGTGTTCTCACTTCGACTTGCAGGGTTGTGTTATCTGGGGTGTGGTGTTCATTCATCATCACTCACACCAGGCTAAAATTCAAGCAGTTGTTTCAGTCTCTGGGAAAGACCTGCTGAACTTGAAATTTATCCCTTTGGCTGTTTGGAAGAGGCAGGTGTACATGGTTTGAACTATATTCCCTTGACAGTAGCTTTTCAGAAGTTTTTCCAGGAACACAAAACTTCAGAGAAGACACGGGTCTACGCATAATGTGATGAATTCTGGATTTATCTTATAAATTCCAGTCTTGAATGAAACCAGTGGGACACCTCAGAGGTTAAATAATTGCTAGGGACAGTCAGAGATGAAGAAGGCAGCCTGTAATGAAAATTGTAGAGGATGAGCATTAACTGTGTTTTTCTCTCTTAGTTCAATATTGGCTTTGTTGCTGGAAGTCAAACATCAGTTCTATGTTTTCTCCCTCATTAGCATTTCTTCCTTGAGTAAGCATATTTGTTGTGACTTCTCATTTTCCCTTTTAACAGAGTCCCTGTTTTGCCTGATAGCTCTAAATCTGCTTTACTAAAAATACCTAAATCCCATTACTCTCCATTTGGTGGATATTGTCCCTAAAGTGCAAGAATCAACAGTAAATGCAGGATCTGATTAAGAGGAATGTAGGCTTTTTGCAACTGAACAGTGAAACGTATAACTGAACTAACAGCACACTGAGTCTTCTTCTCTGGCCTTGTATTGCTGAAATTCCTGGATGGGAGTTATTAAAACTGAACGGTGCAGCTTTACTTCTAGAGGAGCTGGGTGGTAGAGCTGATTTTCTGGTAGCTGTCAGGTACTTTAATCCATGTACTTCATCATCTCATATAAATATGTATAAATAAAAAGCCTGTGTAATGAATGTCAAATGTGGACCAAAAATATGTTGTAGTTCTTCTCAATAGACAAAATGAAAGGTTGGATTTAGTAATGTTACGTCTTAAGTATAATGAGGTAGGAGATGGTTTTGATGACATTTTACAAGTTGCCTATAGAGGAAACAGATATTTTGTGCTTATAGCATCTCAGTGGATGGGGAATATTTGTGCAAACAGACTTGAGATTAATTTGTTTGGAAAGAGAGATACAAATTCAAAGACTTAGATTTTTTAGTTGTCACTATGAAGGGTCACTTTCTAGCATTAATTATTTTTCTATTTAAAAGCCTGATGTGGACATTTTGTGCTTAGTTTATGATGTGAGGAAGCTAATGTATTGATTGCTTTGGTCTCCTAAGGAGAAGAAATCACATTAATATTTATGCCTTGATTTTTCCTGTCCTTACAGGCCTGAAATCTGATCAGCTTTACCTATTACGGGTATCAATGTATTTAAGAGACTGAATGACTCAGTGGATTTGGATTTGGGTAACAGGATCTAGGGTATTTAGAAGCCTTACATCAGTAGTTCAAATTCAGCTCAGGCTGTCTGTGCTGGTGTAGCTTCTGAAGTCAGGCATCTGGGAATTAAATTAATGGTCCCAGAAGTGGCTCTAGAAAGCTCTCTTCACTAATACACATATCAGCAGTGTAGGGAAGAAGGCCAAGGAATGAAATGGCAGGTTGAAAATTCATTCATTGACTAAATCCTTCCATAGCAATGGAACAATTCAGAAAAGAAGTGTTGTTTGGCAAAACAAGGAGGCAGCAGGTTTACACAAATGAGCTGCAGTGTGACATTCATTGCCTTGGACTGTTAGATAGATGAAGAATTAAAAAGATGTTAAATCATTGAGAACAGGTACCTTATGATGTAGCTCCTAGCCAGGAAGATTACTTGAATGGGAAGGTGTGGAGAGAAAGGGCTGTTCTGTGTTGTCTTTTCTCTTACAGACTTTTCCCCAAGCAGTCACTGCTGGCCTCTGTTGAGGACAGGATAGACCTCAGGGCTGAAGCAGTGTGGCAGAGCTTACATTCTCAGTGCTATTGTCACATCATGAAGGCACTGTTGTATCAAAACAGGTGAACTAGAAGAAAAAGGGCAATGGTCAGTCAGCAAATGATGGGTGCTCAGAAAGCATTGCAATGCATTTGTCCCTTATGTTCCTTTCTGTTTTTGTTTAGGCAGGTGACAAGCATTATCATCCAAGTTGTGCACGATGCAGCAGATGCAACCAAATGTTCACAGAAGGAGAAGAAATGTATCTGCAAGGTAAGGCTATCTCCATTCCAAAACAAGAAAATCAGACATTGTGATTTTTCTGTCACAGACCTCAGGAATTTATAAACCATCCCCATGTAATATGTCCAAGGAGGACTATAGTCATCCTGTCCTCAAGAGTGTCCTCATATTTTTTCACTTGATATCCTTTTGCTCTATTAGGTGGCCATAACTGTGACTGTAGGGATGCTGGAGCCTCGCTGAGGCAGCCTGTGCCTGCTAAAAAATGAAATTTATTAGGCTGCCTCTGAATTTGACATCTCATGGATAGTTTAGCCAGAACGGTGTATGAGATACCAGACAAAGTGAAGGGATTTCCCCTGATTTCTGCTGATCAGTTTCTGTGCTATTCTGTAAAAGGCAAAGGAAAATCTTCCAGAAGCTGCAGTGCATTTGCTTTGAACCAGGTAGACCTCATTCCTCATGCACATTGACAGAGTCTCTCCTCCAGTTCTTAATTATATTTGCTTCCCTTGCCTACTTCCCTTTTCTCTGATCGCATCTCTCTTTTTATTCCCATGTACTTTATTTTTATATCTTTCTATAGCCTAATCTTTCTTGTATGTTTATTTTCATTTCCCCTTTCTTGTTAACTGTCTTGCACTCCCAATTATTGCCAAGCTTGTTCTTTTTGTGATCTTTTCACATAAAAAAGAATATGTTCTTTTATTTGATTGAAAAGTATCCTTGATCTGAATCCCACCTACTCTCTGAGAGGGTGGTATACTATTGAGTTATTTTTATTGCTTGCTGTAGTATTACTGTTGGTAAAAGGAGGTATAATACCCATTTATGTAGGCCAGAAATAAAAGTGAGTAAGGCAGATACATGTTGGGATTTTAGATATTGCACTTAGGTTAGAAAACTTGATGTACTTGAAAGGAACATAGAAGAATAGCGAAAAAATTACGGAAGTGTGCTCACAGCCATTTCTTGAAATCCTGAGGAGAGGTTCTTACTGGAGGAATTCCAAAATAAGATAATGTTGTTAAGGCATTCCTTTGAAGCTAACTTGTTTTATTTTGTAGTTTGTCCTTCCTTGCAGTCCCTCTCTCTCATCTCTCCCTGACCTTATACCTCAGTCATCTTATTCCAGCTGTGCCCAGAACGGGATGTGTTCTGCTCTGCTTGGCAGGAGCAAGGAGAGGCTGGAAGAGGGCTGGATGGGAGGTACAGCTTTCTGATGGTGAATTGGAAAGACCAACTTGAAAGCAGCAGTTACAGCACCTGGCAGATCTTAGTTTCCTCACATGATGGGCTGATAAAGTACAGGCAGAGTTCAAAATGAGCATCAGATCATCCTTTGCTGTCATTAATTAATAACAACCATTTCCAACTGGTGCCATTTGCACCAGTCTAGCTGTGTGTAGGACTTTGGGTTAATTGAGCAGGCTTTGGTGTAAATTTCTACAGATGAAAATAAGACAGAAGGATTCACTTTTACTTAAACTAGGCTGGAGTTTGTGCTGAATAAGTTCAAGTGGTAGGAAAGGGGAGAGGAGAGAAACCTGGCAACAGCTTGATTTGCTGTTCTCTTCTTAGTGTATCTCTGTTTCTGTGGTTATGAATCAATGTTCCTTGTGCTCAGTCTGTTCCAGGGGAGGAGCACCTCAAATTGCATTGCTTTATTGTTCACAAGATGTTTTCTGACTAAATAATGTAATTGCTGACTGTGCTCCAGACTGTCCTGCCAAAGCCTTCCTTGCTGAATTCAGCATGCTTGTAAGTGTGAGGACCTAAAAGCCTTTCTTGTGCAAAGCTCTCAGCTGAAATGCATATCCTGACTCCATCCAAATCACTGACCCTAGGGTGCAGAATAACAGCATTCCAAGCATTTATCCAAAACAGAAATACAACACCACAATAATAAAGCTAGAACAAAAATCACGTTGTTGATAAAATACAAAAACAGGTGGCTTCCTTCTCACTTCTAATTGTCCTGTCCCTAGAATATGAAAGCACTGTCTTGATATTGCTTTGTATAATAGAGAAGCCTGGCAGGATTGTGGTAGAAACTTGTGTTAGGAATATGTGGGAAACCAGCAAGAGGAGAACATGGACAAACAAGCTGTCTGTCTTGGGGCTTTCTATGTTAAGGATGGTTGGAATAATCCTAGCAGAAACACTCTGGCTTGGCTCCAACTCTGCTCCAACACATCAAAATGAGAAACTATCTTTCCCATTGACTTCTTGGTAATACATTATTTTATGGGCTGCACCACAAGGCTGTTGCTGAGCTAAGATTGCCCAGTATTTAGAGGGACACTGATGTTGAAATACTGGTATGTGCAAAGTATAAAGCTGAATAAATGAGCATGCTAGTTGGTGTTTGCCAGGTGAGCAAACAAATATATGTTAAGAATGGAAATAATCACAATTTGCTGAACTGTTTCCAGTAGTAAAAGAGAGGAGTGATGCAGCTTGGGAATTTGCACCCTTGCAAGCATTTCAAAATAGATTGGCATGTTTGCATGAATAGTATCTACAAAATGTACGTGGCTCGGTGTTCAAGAGCACAAAAAATATATACATTTAACTTCTTAAGCCTGCTCTGTCTGATTTGGATTTTTAAATGTCACCTCTTTCAAATCTCTTATAATTTTGTAAAATTCAAAATGCAATGAAACCTTAGCTAGGTTTCACCATGAAAATGACATCCAGGTTCCTGCAATTCTTGTTCACTTTCAGCTCTCACAGGATGTCCCTAAATGGTGCCAGTTTGTGATAAATACTGCCCAAAATTCAGCGACAGCTTTTTCTTTGATGGTAGGGAAAGTTTAACGGAAAAGAATCACAGAATTTTTAAGGTTGGGAAGACTCCTAAGATCATCACCTCCTGCCATTAGTCTAACAGTGAGGTACAGAGGAATAGGGATCATTTCTCTCAGGGCCATACAGGAAGGAGCTCACAGCTGGATTTGAGACTTGAACTAAAATCTTATGGATCTTAGTTCATCCTTGAGCAATAGGTGTCATATTCAGAGGAGTATTACTCAGATCACTTTTAACATGAACTTACAGCCTTATAACCCGAAGTCTTCCTCCTGCATGGACAGGGCATGGCTCCCTCCTGCTCGCAGGCTCTGTGGGGTCCTGGCTCTGAGGCTGCTGTTTGTTTACAGAGAAGGCTCTCGGTGCACTTCTCCCTGTTGTCTGATGGTTTCCCTCTGCCAAATGCACAGTTTCTTCTTCCTCAGCTTAGACACACAGCCAAACATCTCAGCCCCTTGCTCCAGAGTCACAGCGTTCTCTCCTGTCTCCTGATGATGACTCTGCTGCGCACTGCTGGGAGTGAAATGATTCCTGCTTGTCTTTACTTCTGCACTAAGCCATGTAAGGGCTTGTTAGAAGAAAGTTTCCAGGGGCCCTGACCCATCCTTCTCCTGTCCTCTGAGGGTGGGGTTTCCTCTGGCTGCTTTTGAGCTAATAGTCACCAGCAGGAGACCTGGACTTGGCTCTGTTTGGTTTCTTTGTGGACAGAGTCAAAAGGTGATGTTCCCCCTGCAGATGGTCAGGGCTCTGGATTGGCTTTGTGGTGACTGGAATGAAGGATAAATTTGATTGCAGCTGCAGTCAGTGTTAAAAATCAGTGTTACTTTTTGCTCCGTTTCATCTTGGCCAATACCTGCCAGCAGCTTTCCAGCAGTGACCACAGTTTACACTCTGTTTCAAAGGACAACTGAAATGGGATGGAAATGCTTCTTGCCCCTGACATCACTCAGTCCTTGAGGACAGCAGGATATTCCTACTTCACAACATAAAGAAAGGATCTTGTATTTTGGGAAACAAACAGCAGAGGACTTGACTTTCTTAGTAGGATGTATAGCTGTAATATGTCACATGGAAGCACCAGTGCCACACACCAGAGCACAGGGTAGAAGTGCTGTGTGTGCCAATGACAGGTACAGTGTGCTGGCATCCAGGGAGAGGCTCTTCCATGTGCAGCTTTGCACCACCTGTCATCTTGGCTTCTGCCAGTGAGTGACACACAGCCCTGGCTCTTGCACTGTGAATTTTTTAATTTTGCTTTTCCTTTTGCATTTTGCATGAGAGAAGATGTGATCTGAGTAGTACTTTACCGTAACTGAGTATGACGCTTATGGCTCAATGGACTTACAGTCAGAACTTCCTTTCTATGTGCGGGGCAATACATAAGGGGAGAACAGATCGGGTAACCGTGGCCCAGTTCCTTTGCTCTTCCCCTCCATCCTGCCAGAGGAACCCTCTCTCTTTGAGTCCCTCCAGCTGGTGCTCACTGACCCTGCTGCTGCTTGAGGCTGCTCGAGTTTTAATTAAGAATGTGTGCAACGTGCTTTGGCAGCCTGAGGACAAGGCTACTGTAGATGTAGCCAAGGATTTGGATTTTTTTCCCTTGTATTTCCCATGAGCTAGACTTTAATGTGAATTACTCTTACAGTTCGTACAGATTCAGCATCGGATGCAGTGAAGACATTCTCTTTAATAACTGGCTTGTCATGAGCAGAAGTCATCTGCTTTGCTCTGAATAAAGATGTGTTTCTCCTCCCTCAGGTTCCACTGTCTGGCATCCCGACTGTAAGCAATCCACTAAGACTGAAGAGAAGCTCCGGGTAAGCTGAACTCATGGCTCAATGACACACCATACATTTTGCACACACAATAATTGAATGTTGTTTTTAAGAGAGTGACTTTTTCCATGTTTTTTTCGCATAGCTGTCACAACTCTGGCAGAATATACAGTGGAGGCACTTCAGAGGTATTGCTCTGATTTTTAGGCTTACCACCTTCACATACCTGTCTCAGTGCACTGCCTTAAAGATAGTGTCATGTACTGACATACAGACGTGGCCAAGTATCTAAGACACTTCATTTCATATCTCAATTGTTGTGAGAGATACTCTTAAGGAGAAGATATGAACAGGGCAAATGCTATCATTATTTTAGTGGTTTTGCACATCTGTATAATTGCTCTATAGTTATCCCCTGTTCTGCGTGGTTATTTGCAGCATCTAGACAAGATGAACTCTTCTTTCTTTTCCATCCAAGTAAGCCTCAACCTAAAGTGATCCTGATTTGAATGCCAAAAAGAGCTACAGTTACCCTTGGAGTTATATCAGCATATTCAGACAAACTTTCTGGGTCAAATCCTCGGTGACAATAATGCTGCACTGATAAATGCTAGAGCCTGGCTTTTTGCATGAACCAGGCAATTCTAAGCCCTTATTCACTGATTCATCCTCTGGACAATTTTCTCTTTTTGATGTCTCAGTTAGTCCCTTGAATTTTGCTAATTTGCAAGGATATGAATATTAAAGATTGCATATGAATAAATTGTCTTTCAGACAAGGAAACTGAGAGGTACTGGTATGAAGATACCTATGACATCCTGTGGGTTGTATTCTATGTGGGTCTCATTCACAGGAAGCCACATCCTTTTAG
The DNA here is from genome assembly GCA_013400495.1 of Nicator chloris. Taxonomy (NCBI): domain Eukaryota; kingdom Metazoa; phylum Chordata; class Aves; order Passeriformes; family Pycnonotidae; genus Nicator; species Nicator chloris. Next base: position 287,538 of record WAAE01015423.1, read on the forward strand.
CATTTGTTCCAGTACACTGGTCTGTAAAACGTCCCCCACAGAGAATTTGTTATGGTCATAGGTAATGTGCAGATAAATTCCTGTTGAGCAGAGTTCATGATATTGTGGGAAAAAACATAACTGGCCCTGGATGGACATGTGGTCTAGAATGGCCAAACCTCAGTGCAGGTACCATCCAGCATTCACACATTGTTCTGTCCTGAGTTTTTGTAAGAAAAAGGAAAATTATGCCAGGCTGGATTTTCTTCCTCATTTAACAGTTTGAATGTAAGACAGTATTTTGGCCATGCTTAAGTGTCAGAGTCCTTGTGCCTTCTAGTACTTGGTTGCAGTACAATACCTCCCTTTTCACTTGTACCCAGGAGTTTTATCACAACACTCCTGACTACAGTGTGGCCCGTATTAGCCTTCTCCAGCTGACCTTATAAATCAGTTGCTTTATTTCCATTCCCCATGGAAATGGCTGTAGTCTTCTTCAAGTATTTCCCTTTTCGTCAGTATTCTCCCCCCTCAGCTAATTTTAATTAAAGTGAGTGAAGTAAATGGATTCACTCACCTGCAGGGCTTTGCCTGAGTGAATTCTTGCAGGAAGAGGATGTGAAGCTGAAGAAGGCAAATTGAGGGAGCATCTGAGCAATGTGACACCACAGCTGTCCAGCAGCACCATGCTCCTGGACGAGACCTTCTGTGCAGAGGTTTAATATGTCCTTAAAAGGCATTGATAAGTGCCCCTTACTGAAGCTGGCTGAGATGCACTGTTTTTAGCTTCTGTGGTACATCATAGGTAGTCTCTGTCTACTCTGGTGCAAAGTCAGAAACCTTATTCGAATATCAGCTGAAGTTCACTTTGATGACTTTGACATGTGCTTCATCCTGTTGACCCAAATGAAGGCAGTAGCAAACAGGTAGGTACAGAAACAAACAAAACTAGGGGAACTATGTGCTTTTGAGCATGACAGCACTAAACTGGGATCTGTACTTTGATTGAATTTCAATTTTTTATTCAGGGTCAAGCCTAGATTTTCTGGTGGTTCTGCAAAAAGCCAGTGCCATTGCCTATTTGCTTGCTGGGTTTCCTTTCCCTATAGAACAAAACAAAACAAAAACCCTTTTATCACTGAAGTAACTTCAGAAGTTTTCAGCAAGTTCTGTTTTCTCTCAGTAACTGAAATGTGATATAAACTAATCAGCATTTGAGCTGGTCAAGATCTGAGAGGGAGTTCATAAAAGCAATGGTTGCTTTAGATCTTTTCCCCACGGATATTTGTGGAAGTTTACAAAGACAAAACAAGCAGAAAACAAGGCAACCATATGTGTGTTACAAAAATAGATATTGTTTAGCTGTTTATTTACAACTGTCTGGCTGTTCACGATTCTGCAGCAGTCAGTAAGTAACAGATAACACAAGTAGATGATAATAATTTGATTGAAAAAAGAGCTTAACCACTGAACTGGGGAAACTGCTTTCCTTTTCACTCATTTTTCCCTTTTGTGTTTCATGACAGCATTCCTCATCTGAGTTCTTTTATCCAAAGAGTCTGGTTCTGCGCAGGCCACGCTCTGCAGAGGTTTGCTGTTGTGTTTTCATAGTGTTGATAATGATCTTCTTTACTGAGAAGATTCTTCATTACTGTCATTTGCTGTGCTTGCTACTACTCCTGCCACACAGCTTTCCTGCTATCACTTGCCACCATGGGCACTGACGCTGTATTTTGCATCACTTGTTTCAGTGTTGCTTGTTAATTCTCACATTTTTTTATTTTGTTTAATGAAATGCTTAAAATTAACTTTTTTATTTTAGATTCAGATGAGCTTTTGGGGGCTGTAGTATTGGTCTTCCAGTGTTCCAGAAAGTTTTCCTTCTGAAACAAAAAATTAGATTGCAACTATGAAGCAAATGAAAATGGTGAAAAATATCTGACTTTAAAGCAATGGTTAAAAATAAATCATTTTCCATGAACAATGACTTAAAATTTTAGAAAAAAAAAGCCATCAGTTAAGTCACTTCCTTTTTTTATATATATTGACCAACTACCCATGGGTGCTTTAGTTGAGAAAATGCTTACAAAATCCCAGATTTGGATATATTCTACGTGCTGCCTGAGAGCATTTGCCTCTCTAGTCTGGTCTGCACATCCACATGTGAGTTGCAAGGTCCTCACTGTCCTCTTGACTCTGGAGTGGCTTTCTACTTCCAGATTTTACTGAGTTTTCTTTTTACCTACAAACACCACCCAATTCCATTTCTTCTCCTTCAGGGCAGTGTTTATTTGTTGGTTGTGTCTGGTGTGGGATGTGTGGCTGTGCTGATGCAGGTACACTTGAGGTAGTTGTCAGCTGGTGATGAAGTCAGAGCACACTGGTGCTGAGCTGGTACAGGCTGGCAGCAGGCAGGCAGAGTGTCAGTCCATGCCACTGGATTTCCTTGGTTTGTGCAGCCTTCACATCTCTCATTGCAGAGTAGATGCAGTCAAATGTCAGCCAGGGCAGGGTGTCTGTGTGAGATCCAGCCTGCAGGATGGGGTTGGACAGTGGAATCCAATCCTGTGATTCAGTGGGGGTTAATGCAAGCCCTCCACCCTTTGTCCTGCACGGTGCTTTAGTTACTTAACTGCTGTTGAACACCTCTTTCTCTGTTGGCTGCAGATGTGTGTATCAAAAAAATGCAGCACAAAGATGTGTTAGCAGTGCTTCTAAGGAGAACAGTGTCTCTTCAGTCCTAGGCTTTATGGGATAAAACTTTGGAGTCTGAGAACAGCAAACTGTGGGACCATTTCACTCATCTTTTAGGCCAGTGGAGTGACTTTTTTGCATTTGGCTTAGAATGCACAAGTTGGAGTTTCCAGTGTTGAAATCCAGGAGCCTCAGGATTAAAACCCCAAATCCTATTCAGTGTATTAGAAAAATATGCAAGGCAAAATAGGAGCAGCCCATGTTAAAACAAAAGTGTGTTCTCCTTCTTGCTTTGTAGACTGCGTAGGACACAAATAGCTTAGGGTCAGATGAATATCCTCTTGTGTAAATTTGGTCAGTATTAAATTCTGTGTAGATTTACATGGTGATTCTACAAAGTGTAACTGAAGGGAAATTCTGGCTTCAAGTCTTTTCTACAGGGTAGACACAAAGGTATTGGCATTGCTGTTGCTATAAAAGTGAGCCAAATGCTTGAATCTACATGAAAATTGTAGTTACAAAATGGTAGGGTGAAATCCCCTGAATTCTCTGAAAGCTTGTGTTGAATTCAGTATGTTCTGCACTTCCCACTTTATTTTCTTGTTCTTCTCACTTAACTTACTCTTGATGAAGGTCAAGTTTGCATGAGTAGTATTGTAGAAGTTTCTTTGGTACCAACATACCTTCAGTGATTACGTGCTGAAAATTCATTCTCCCTTCTGGCCTTTATGTCCAGAAAGGAAAGAAAATTTAATTGTAACCTATTAATACCTATGTCTGTGTGAGTTTGAACTAAACATGCTCACTAGTTTTGTCTTGATGCATATTTAGTGCAGAGAAATAAGGAATGTATGCATTTGAGAGAAACACTCTTATAAGGAGAAGGGTACATTTAAACCAGCAGAGAGGCACAAAGAATGCTGACATTGAGGAACTTTTTTGGTCTTGTATAGCCATTGAAAATTACAGAAATCCATAGGAAATCCATATTTTATGAGCCCTAGTTCCAAGTCCTAATTGACTGTAAAGCCTTGCAATTGATAAAGCAGGTAGTCAGTGTAAAAAGTGTTGTAGTGACAAAGTCAAATCCCTTACTGTTGCTAAGTTTGCCCAGCAGAAGAAATTCCATCCTAATCTTCTATTAGTTTCTTTATAAATATGCTTCACTTAAATTAGCTTCTGAGGTTTAGAGAATTCGCTTAAGTTAAATGTTAAATGTTTTTAAGTGAAAACATATTCATTCTCCTGCAGCTATTATCACCGCCTTGCATAATGAACTCTATCAAAAAATTAAGGCAGGTACTGTAAATGGTGACGATGCCTTTGTAAAACGATAGTGCATCCATTTGGCCAGATGTTCTTGGGATCAGTTTTGATCTGATTGCCTGCACCTGTAAGTTTTTACAGAGCATGATGCTGAACATCTGTTCTTGAGAATGCCAGAGCCACCACATTGTAGCAGCACCTGGATGATGTGAATGGCTCTAGCGGGGATTTTTGTTTTTAAGAAGTTACTCATTTAGATGATGTACCATGCATGATGACATAACAAACAGGGGTAAATGCAGATGAACATCTTAAGCTTTGTCATATAATACTGAAATATCAAGTTAATCAGTTTGGGGCATCTGCATGGGTGATATGATAACTGAGCACTCAATTCACAGTGAACCTTAGAGGATGAGCATGACAGTTGGTATTATCTTTATCAATCTGCAAATGAAACTGGTAAAGAACTTTTGTGTTGATAGTAAATGCATGGAATGAAGAACAAAAATGTAAGAATAAGAAGTCTCTGATAAAGTGGGAAATACTGAGAAGTCTTGCAAATACTTTAGATGCTTTGTGATCTGTTTTTTCCTTTGGCTCCTTTAATGACATGCATGAATTTTTCTTGACTGAATTTCTTTTGATTTTTTTTTAATATACTTAATAGACTTTCTGTATTTGGTACAGACATCCTATATTGATATATTTACTACTGTTACCTCCATTTGTGTGGAAGAGGAAAGGAAAAAAACGATGATTCTTCTGCTCTCAGAAAATGTGGAGAAGCCATGTACCACCAGAAAAGAAAGATTAGCTCTTCATAGAAGTTTCCTTTAAATTTCTCTACACAAAGGTGGCTTTATAAAAAGCTGTATTTGAATCCTTCAAGGAAAAGAATAATCATATAAAAATGTTTCAGATCTCTTTGTAGGAGACGTAAGGCAGCTTAACTTGTTTTGTTGCAGGGAATGTGGAACAAGTGTCACAGGACTACTGTGATGGAAGGAAATACCTCTAAATTACTGCATTCCTATTAAAGATTGTGTCCTCTTTCTCCACCTGTTTCCTTTGAACAACATGTGAAAGAGATGCACTCGTGTTATCTCCACATCTCCAATGTTAAAGGTTACATCAGGGCCAGCCCTATTCCTATTTAGCTATGCTCTGATCAGCTCCCCTCTAAGATGGAATTTACACCCCAGTGCAGTTACATCAATAGAGAACTTGACCTCCAGCGTGTCTCTTGCTACCTGTTTAAGATACAGAGTCACAACACGGGGTCAGGGATGAAAGTGTAACAATCAATCTAATAAAAGCCCTACCACGTCACAGCTTTTCAAACAGGAGCTTTTATGGGTCTCGTAGGAGAGGAGCCAACCATAGCAACTAAAAGCATGCCAGAAGAACAGCTTATATCAAGGAATCTCTGGTGTATGTTTGTTAAAGCCAGCAGTATAAATGTTTTTAAGTGCAATGCAATTGTCTTTAGGGGAAATTGCAAAGCTGTGAAGGATTCCAGACCGTATGGGAAGAAGCAGGGTAGGAAAGAGCCATCTGTGGTGGAAACAGCCTGTGTAACTCAAAATAAGGAATAGGGCAAAGTGAGGCAGGAAGGGTGAGAGTAGATGTACAAGTTATTTTTCATGCGCTGTCTTCAAGTGTATGTTTAGACATAAGCAAGGTACAGGGCTGGGAGCTGCTAGGGGAGCCTCAGAGCTGCAGGTCTGCATGGATTCATCTCCTCAGGAGAGGAGCAGAGTGTGCTCAGGAAAGCAGTTTTCAGGACATTGTCAGTGGCTGGCAGCCGGGCATCCTGCCCAGGCAGTGGGGAGCTTTGCAATAGGCAGAAGGCAAAACTGATGTACACAGAAAGAATCACAGAAAATAGAAAACTGGTTTAAAGGGTGTCATTTCTGGCTCGTGGCCTTGTTAATGGCACGGCAAAGAGGAACTTGGAACAGAAACACAATGAGGAAATGAAGAACAGGTGCTACAACTTGCAATCCATCTGACAATTCTTCTTGTACTCCAGGGTTAAGAGCACCTAAGAAAGTTATTACCAGGATATGGCTGAAACTATCTTTTTAAGATGTCTAACTGTATTTAGTGAATTCACTGAAGTGATAAATGCAAGAGAATTTTCCTTAAACAAAAAGGTTTTTAGCAGTAACGCTAAGAGATGAAACTACGGAGCTGGAGTGAGGACTGAGAATTTCTGGTTTTCTGAGGCAATTATAAACGATCCAAAGGGCCTGCCAAAAGGGAATAAGCCATAACTGCCTCTAACACTTGTTTTTCTACAACAGGGAAAATTGAGCAGACAAAACTCTCAAAGTGTCTGCCAAAAGCCAAAGGTAACAGAGACACCCCGAACAGTACCTCAAGTACTTAATACTGTTCCCTATGTTGTAATGAAAACAATTGTTTTCCATAGTAACTGCAGCAACATGTTACGTGTGTCTCCACTCAAAACAGAGTGGAATGGAAGAATGGAAGGGGAATAAAGAGTTTCTCAACAGCAGCCAGATTTTCCAGCTCAATTCTTGTAACATTTCCATGAAACAAGTGTTTGTTGTTGGGTTGTTTGGTTTGGGAGGAGCTTAAGGACAGACAAGAAATTTCTGTTCCCTTTTGAGATGTAGGAATTTGCAGCTAAAGAGAGAAAAGAAACGTGTAAAGGTCCAGCTGAGAAAGTGTTCTCAAACATGCTCTGGAGAGGATTTGTGACTGTATCAGTCCACAGCTACATCTGCTCTCTTAATCTGAATCTAATCTCTTGATCTGAATCCTACGTTTTTTGGTGGAACATATTCAAAGCCTTTTGTTTCTCTAACCCTCCATGAATGTGGTGACTTCATTGTAGAAAGTGAAGTTACAGAAAGCCTACTGTATAATCCATGTCTAGTCTTCAGCATTTTATATACAGATGGTTCCAATAGCTTCTCTGGCTTTGAAATTAAAAGTAGAAAGTCTCAGGGGTCAGTTGAAGGGTTCTTTCAGGAAATGTATGCTGAGAGATAAGATAGGACCAGTAGCCTTTTTGTGTTCACTCCAATATTGCCTAAGAAACAGTGAGCCAGGCTGTCAAGCCTTGTTTCTCTTCAGATGTGCCTGAAGGTCCCTTAGTCCAGGGGGCCTAATGTCACAAGCTGATGAGGTAAGGAATGTTTTCCAGGCTTTAACTTGAAGTAACTTTGAATATCCCACTGCACTGGTGTCGTCAGAGTCACGTGCTGACACAAAGTTTTGTGATGGGATTTGGTTCTTTGCAGTCAGTTAGGGAGCAAAACTTGTTCCTGGTTTCTCAGTTGCAGCTGGGATATGGTTGACTGCTGTAGTGTGTCTGCTGCATGCCAAGTTTAGGAGTAATCGTCACAATAACAAGGGTGACTTTTGATCAAATAGAATACTTTTCAAATACATCAAGTTTTCAGGATCCCCACATCTCGGTCACCAGTTCTTTTGTCTCCCCTCACAGAACTTCCCCCAGGGCATCAGTGTCTGTTCAGTCTTAAAAAAGTGTTGGAAAATCTACTAAATGTAGCAGCACTGGCTCTGTAGGGATGAGTGTCCTCATGAGTTTCAGTTTTCAGGACATTGTCATTAAACATCATGACTTTTGCAGTATGGGGAATCATGACATTGGAAGCAACATTTGACTTCCCTGCTGCATCTTGGTTGTGCTGCAGATGTAGGGAACAGCTCCAAGCAAAGAATTTCAGATCCTTTTACTTAGGAAGGCTGAATTCAGTTCTAATGATTTCATTCCTAATGGAAATCCAGGGATTGAACACCTGGAAAGAGATAACATGTGTGCTGTGCTCCTCACAACAGTTTTGTCTGCTGGACTGCTGATCCCTACAGTGGTTTGTGAACTAACGGGTTGCTAAAATGACCAGCAGGACTATCCTGGATGGTTCTTTGTATGGCTCCTACAGTGTCTCTGGCAGGTGTTGTTTGATTTTGTTCATTATTGTTGTCAGTCTAGTCTTTTACACATATGATTTAGAAAACCTCTTCCCCTCTCACACCACTCCTACCAAAAAAAAAAAAAAAAAGCCCACTTGCCTCACAAGATTGTGGAATTTGCCAGAATGCTTGCATTTGTGTTGACATTTTTTCCTAAACTCAGTTATTTTCAAGACGTATGCAGATTCCTTCACTTAAAATTGCCAGTGTTAATGGCTTCAGATTGCTCTCAAAAGTTCCCTTTTGTTTTTCAGCCTACAAGAACATCATCAGAAAGCATTTATTCCAGACCAGGTTCCAGTATACCTGGCTCTCCAGGCCACACTATCTATGTAAGTATTCCTTCTGGTGAATAAGCTGCCGAGCCTTTGCTTGCACAGGAACTACTCATGCTGAAATAAATCACTTTTATACTGATGCTTTATTTTAGTGCTTAAATTGTTAAAACCTTTGCCATGTAGCTTTCATAGCTACAGGATTTCAAGAGCAGGGTAGGCCTTTTCCAGGTCACATTTCTCTTGGAAAGGTACAGTAAATCTTTTGATGTCACTTGGTGGTGTGAAGAGGGACAAAGGGCAGAGGGGTCATTTGACTTTGTAAGGATTTTCTGAGGACATCTATGCACCTTGATACACAATTTTTGAGAGGTCTGCTCCCTGCTCTTGGGGAATGTGGGGAGCAGGGTCAACTACACTGAAAGAAACCTGGCTTCCAACACCTTCCAAGTCAGAAATCAGATCTTTTGGTTGTGAAAGGAAAGGTGTTTTTAATTTAGGAAAAAGAATGTTATTAAGCATAATACTAAATCACTGATTTTATCAGTAACCTGGAGATTATATTGATGAAAATGTAGAGTAAACCACAGAAATTTGGCAGTTACATTTATAATAATGCAGAAAGAAATGTCCAAAATTACAAATCTCACATCCTGAGTTTAATTCTGTGCATCTCAACAACCACAAAAATAAGCTGATATATGAAAACTATTGTCACCGCAAATATCAAAAGACAAAGCATGTCCTGGAGAACTGCCATTCTGTGGGTAATATCAATTTCATAAACTGTAGTTTATGGAAATTAATTGCTGCTCAAAATCACCATCTGTGGAGCAACATGGTTTCTACAAAAATATCTGTAATAATTTATATTGAATTATATAATCCAGACATATTTGCACCTCATTAACAAACTGGTAAAACTACTACAGAAATAACATATATTGATATACCTAAATATTTTAAGGATTAAAATGTCTTAAGGTATTTTTTTATATCTGGTAATTAAAAGCTGAACAGATTTGAGTCTCTCTGTAGGGAATGAATGTCCTAAATATTTCAAACCTTGCTTCTCTAGCAAGAAAGGTTTTGTGTTCTTTCTAGCTTAAGGCATTGCTTAAGAACCACCAAGACCAGTGGTTGTTAAAGATCTTGCAAAGGCAAATGCATATTAATCTGAAATTAATAGGTGCTAGCCCTCAGAAAGAACAGAACTGAATGTGAGTTCCCTTATGCAATTTACTATGAATAAAGTATCTTGCAGAAGTGTTGAAAAACAATTTGAATATCCTCTTTCAGTTTTAGTCATCAATGTATTTCTGTAAGGTAGGTAAAAATGTATGGTGATTTATTTAAAGTCTTTCTGTAAGTAAAGAAAGATATTAGTTATCTAAACTATATGTAAGGCCTCTTTCTATCTCCCTCTAATGGGTGCAGCTGACTTTGGAATTTATTTCCTACTTCTATTTTTTAACTAGACAAGATCTCTTTGCAGTCTTAGTGGAAAAAGTAGTCCATGCTTGCCCCACAGTAGTTGGTAAGGAGTGGATGCTTTAGTCAGAAGCTTGGGCATAGGATGAGTGATGAATGCAATGTCATTATTTTATTTGGGAGTTTGGATACCCAGTCCTGACAGTCCTCCTTGTCTTTCCTTCCAATAAGTTCTGTTTCCTCTTGTGTGCACAGTTATAAATTGAGTATCTGTCTGTGGTCTTCAGCATGAAATCCTTTTGTAATCTCTGTAATCTGCAAACTAAATTGATGTTATCACCCATTTTACATATGGGAAAACAAGAGCAGAAAGGTGAAAATACTTGCCTGAGGCCACAAGATGAGTCATTTGCAGAGCTGAAGTTTCCAGCTCAGTGCTGGGGATAAAAAACTTTTGTAACTAGATCTATATATGCCATGTTCTTTCTTCCCTAAGAGATAAGAAAACACTGTGAGCTGCTGCAGAGAAAGCCTGATGGAGAAGAAGGAGAAGCATTCACTCCACATGTAGAGTGCCAAAAAGGGGTTTCCATAGCAACAGTGTGACAACAAATACACAAAATCATGAATTGTGTAAAACAGAAATTGCCAGTGCATTTGTGTAAGTTAATTTATCTTCTGTCTTTGACCTTTAGGCAAAAGTAGACAATGAAATCCTTGATTACAAGGATTTAGCAGCCATTCCCAAAGTCAAGGCCATTTATGACATTGAACGTCCAGACCTAATTACTTATGAGCCATTCTACACCTCCGCCTACGAGGACAGACAGGAGAGACAGAGTCTTGGAGAGGTAATGACCCACCAGCACCTCATTCTGCTGTGCACTGCATCCAGAGCCTGCTTCGCTTCCCATTGGCACTCCTGAGGTCGTTGCTGCTGCTGTTCACGCTGCTTTGTGTCTGTCTGATCTGGGGTACTGGGAACACTCACGGTGCTGCCTCACATGCGAAACTGCAGGATTAGACACCTACCTTAGCACAGGGGGCAGGTTTGCAGGCTGTCTCTGTGTGCTTCCTCATAACTCCCGTGGGTATCCTAATCTTTGGGAATGGCAAGGTCCAGGCCGTGAGGCAAAAGCCATTGCACTGTTGCGCTGAGGAGCACCAATATTCACAAGAAACAGGAGGAATACTGTGATATTCTATCACAGTAAGAGCAGCAGGATACGTATCTCCCAGATACTGAAGGGAAATAGATATCACTAGAGCACTTTGCCAGATATACTGGATAAAACTGTGTCAGGACGAAGTGCTCTTCCACCTGGGAAAGCAGGTTAATTGTGTTACAGAAATAACCTGCCTCACATTTTAACCTGCCGACATTTAGTAAGGATTCTTGTATCACGCAGCAGTAAGAAAAAGCAATGTCATTTGTTCTTCTAAACTTGTATGTGAAGGTATCTTTCAGGTTGTCAGTCCCCAGTTTTCTCAGGTGAATTTCCATAGCTGCAATTACAATTTACATGATTCCAGTGCAGTCTGTGCAGCAGGTTTTCTCATGTAATACCATCTGTCTGTGAATCAGACTTCCTGAATGCAAATCTAAATGGACGTGGAAATGGATTTACTGCTGCAATCTCAGTGACCTTACTGACTGTAACTGAATTGAGTATGAAGATAAGTTGAAGAAGAAAGAATTACAGTAAATCATTCAGGCACCAGTGGTCTATAGATGACCAGATCAGTGTGACTGAAAATCTGCTTTCTTATCAGTGTTCTGCCCACCAGCATGTCACAACTGCATCAGTTTTTCTCCCTTGTTCTTTAATGTTTTATAGAGTTGGCTTTTTAAATCATGAATTGGAAATTCAGCTCAGGAATAAAATAAGAGATTAAAAGGTCAGAACATTACAGAATTTTTCCCTTCCAATTTGTGTTGGTAGTGAATCCAGCTGGCATCTGGTTCAAAACCACTGTGAGATGCTTTGGTGACCTCTGACCAGTTCGAACAGGCCTGACCCATTCCACAAAACCTGCTACAAAGACATGTCCCTTGTTAGTCACTCAGGAGGAACTAATCTCACCAGAGAAGGTGAACTATATGTTAATCCTTACAGGGAAGCTTCTTGCTGACAAAGCAGTATGTTGGAAGCTGATAACACAATATGGTGTAAGTTGTCTGCTTTTATGCTTGTTCTGGGAATGAGCAAAACCCTTCAGGGTTTTCTTACACCATATTTTCACCAGTATTAAATTCAGTTAATTTCTAGTGACTGTAGAAATTTGGTCTGGAAACAGAAGGGGCTCTCACCTTCTTTTTAGAAGAGCTTGGGTTTTCACACAATGCTACTGCTGACTTCTGTCACCTTGGGCAAGTTACCTCACCTCTTTGTATCTGTTTCTCATCCCTTCCCTTGCCCTAATGAGAACACAAGCTTATTGGGGTGCAGTGATACCTTACCCTGTGTTTGTGTTGTGGTAATCGAGTGACAGCAATCTTGGTAAAACATATGTCAATCCCATCATCTTTAAAAAGCAAGGAAGGTGACACGTTTAGTAGTGCAGACAGTGATTTATCCTGAGTTCTCTTTGCAAAGGGTATGTATGTGGTGGTGTTAAATAAAAGGGGACCCTCAGTTTATGCTTGTAGACTAAAATGTCCCTCGGCAGGATTTAAAAAGAAAAAAAAAAATCACCAGTCTCAGCAAAGAAAGATTTTTGTGTGTATAAGGGGAGATGCGCAAGAGGCACCAAGTTCATCCAGAGATGGACACAAACCTTAATTCTAGGGAATGGGCTATAAGAAAACGATCTATTTTAGCCACAGAAAGCGAGAAAGCAGCATGGCAGCGAGCAGAGCAGGGCAGCGCAGAGCAGGGCAGGGCAGAGCAGGGCAGCGCAGAGCAGGGCAGTGCGGGCAGGGCAGTGCGGGCAGCGCAGCGCAGGGCAGGGCAGCGCAGGGCAGGGCAGTGCGGGCAGCGCAGGGCAGGGCAGCGCAGGGCAGGGCAGTGCGGGCAGCGCAGAACAGGGCAGCGCAGGGCAGGGCAGTGGGGGCATTCCTCCAGCTTGGCTGATGGCACTACCGCTTAAAAGCACAGTAAGGAAAATGGGCAGGGAGGGCAGNAGCAGCGCAGGGCGGTTCCCACTCGCGATCCCCCGCTCGCTCCATCCCGCGCTGTCCCGGCGCCCTCTCGCGGGCTGGCTCCACCTGGCATCGGCCTTCAGAGACACAAACCAGATCGGAAATTCATTCTCTGCCACCGAATGAGAGAGTTTCCAGAAACTGCCAGGTATTCAGGTTCTTCAGTACCTGTCACTTTTGCCCTGTGAGCAGCAACCTGATGAGCACTGAAGCAGTCCTTTCTCAGCTCCAACTTCTGTTGAGTATATATTGAGAAGCAGCACTCTACTTCTATGTCCTGCATTTCAAGTATTCTGTTTGTTGAAAGCACTAAATGCCCTGAAACACCTTTCACTAAGCAAGCAGATATAAAAAGAAAAAAAGAATTTTTTTCTAACACGATAGATGCTTCAAAATGGAGCAGGGATCCCACCTGGTAGTTCAGTTAAAAGACAGCTAAAATGGCATCAGTGTGAAATGCTGAAACTTGTGTTGCAGATTGACACCTGTAAAAATTAGCAGAAATCTCCCTGATGACAAAATGACCTGTGTGGCTTCAGGTATTAGAGCAGACTCTCACATCTCAAAACAATAGAGAGTTGAGCCTGTTGCAGTAGAAATTTTTGTGTAAGTTTGGTCAGAATGAGCCCTCTTCCCCTTCCTCTTTCCCCTTCCTCCTCCCATTTCCTCTTCCCCTTTGTCTGCCCCTTCCCTCTTCCTCTTCCCCTTCCTCTTCCCTTCCCCCTTCCCCTTCCTCACTAGAGATTATCACTGTGTTTCCACTGGCTAGCTGTTTTGGAATGGAACTGATTTTCTCAGTTGCCTGCACAGTGTGTTTCAAACTGATCATAGTGTGGCCTTCTGCAATAGACCAGGTTTTGAAAGACCTGGAGAAGCAAACAATCCTTGGCAGCCTCAGAGTTTGAGATCTGACAGTTCACCTGTGCATGATAAAACTGTGACTTGGCTGCAGAGTGAGGTTGCATTTCCCAAAAAGCAACAAGATGATGTCAGCTAGTGATGGAGTAAAAATACATGAAAGGAAAAATACCTGGATTCAGCATGCTACTTTCTGGGCTGCGTTCCCAGTCCTAGATTTCTAAGACTACCTTTAACTGTAGCCATTGCCTCAGCATCCAGGTAACCCCAGCAGATGATAGAAATTCATTTTTTTAGAGTAACACATGTATTGCTAGTAGAAAAATGTGGGAGTGCACCTCACAACATGTGCTTTTGAAAAATTCATATTGAAAGTTTTAGGTTAGCTCTCAGTTTTTTTAGAGAGTGTTGTTCCAAAGCACTGTGTACGGCATGTTCCATGCAGAGCAAAGTTTTTACAGCTGCTGCTGTTAAAATGATAGGAATTAGGAAAACATGAATGTAAAAGACTTTCAAGGCTTTGATGGAAAGTAGCAAAAGCAGTCTTTAACAGCTTTATGGAAACTTGCTGAAAAGGAGATGTCCTGTATCCAATAAAAAATGTTGCTCCTTTGTTTGGATACTTAACATTCCCAATGTCACCAGCTCCATGAGAGTGAATGGTCTCTCAATCCAAAATTTATGAATGTTTACCAGCTGGATATTTTTTACCACAAACTCTGCATACATTTTACACTACTGCGGTTATACATTAGTGTAGTAGTTAGACCAGATCAGCAGTTATGCTTCTGAGATATTATCTTAATAGCTACATCATTCTATAATTGTGGTCTTATTTAAAAACATAATCCCTTGCCCAGCTTATTATGACAAATAATATTGAAGTTTTGTGCACAGAGGAAATAATTAAGTCCTGATCTCCCAGCTTCAAATTGTCTGGTGGTTGAAGAGCACATAACTGGTAATTACACATAGCTTTTATTCTTGTTTGTACCATCAGCATATGCATGACCATATGTTTCTTCTAAAGGTATTTCTTGCCTCAGTTTCCCTATCTGTACTATAGGAACTTTTCATAATATTGTGCATATTTCTGCCCACTGGCCTTTGTGCAATCCTTTCAATACACATGGTTGTAATTCCTGTCTGTTCTCCTTACGTAACCATGGAGGAACACAGAGATTTAAAGGAGGTCATATCAAAGAAATGTTGATGACAACTACGTGCTCCTTTGCATGGGTATGAAATGTAAGGCCTTGGGGAGAAGCACATTTTTGCCGGAGTGTGTGCGTTGGAGGGAAAACATGCTTCATCCTGAAAGATATTCTGTATTTTGATTTTCCATGCAAAGCTCTGAGTTAAGTTTATTTACTTTTGATTTCCATTTTAAAGATTTCTTCATGACAGGCATGGTTATTAAATTAACAGTTTTTCTGATTTTGATGTTTATAGCTATGTTTTAATTACCACAATGATTAGATGGCTGAGATGATCTTGCATGAGACTTGACTGAATTAATCACGCTTATAAAGATTTCCCAGAAACTTTAAACATCAGTGATTTATGGACCAGTCCCTGAGCCAAGTGGAAAAAGCAGGTTCCAGTGCTGGAATGGCCTCAGTAATTTCTGCATTGCCACTTTACATTGTCATATATCAGAATATCTGCAGCAATGTTTAGATTACCATTTTCTGGCCCAGCATATGAATGATATTTCATAACCGTATTTTTTATGTCTTTGCAGTCTCCAAGGACATTATCACCTACCCCTTCTGCAGAAGTAAGTTTGGTGTAACCTTTGGGGGCAGTGTCCTACTGTGATTAGAATTACTCCTTCGAGCCAGTGCAGGTGTTGGGTTTGTTGTCAGATCCATCTCTGTTTGCCACACAGGCATGTTTCCTCAATGTTGAAACGTAACAAAAATTATTTTTAAGAAGGAAACATGAAACTCTTATTGAGAAATTGCACAAAAAGTGGAGGTGCCACTCCTCCCACTTGCTGTCTGTAAAGCAGAGCCCTTTGTCCAGCAGGCGTCACTTCTGGTACATTCCTGCTCCTTGTGGCACAGGCGGATTCAGATCTCGAGAGCTGCAGGATTTACAGGAGATAAAATGCCGCTCTTAGCTTCTAAATAATAACCCATGTTTGCCACTGAAACATTTGCAGTTTTGTCTTGAAGAAAACATAATGGTCTGGCTCGGTTTTGCTTTGCCAGAGGAGTTAATTTGAACATCATAATAACATGAAAGATTTGGGAAGTCATTTGTCAGGATACGATAGATGCTCTTGCAGAATCATTATCATGGCATTATCCTGTTGCTTATTTGCAACATAAAAGTTGCTACTAGGTAAAAATTAAGTGACTATAAAATTTCTTGTAAATCTTCATGCTTTAATCAGTCCTTTCCCTTTTTTCTTGGTTTAGTTTGCTTCATGGAGGGATGGGGGGGTGAGGGTCTTGTTTGTTTTGAGGCTTTTTTGTTTGTTTCTTTTATTGGCTTTTTTACCTCCAGGAAATCAAGTAAACTGAATTTTTCTTTACAAGGTGTCATGTGTTCAGATGCATGGGGAATCTGATTTGGATATAAATACCTGCTTATGTAGCTGGTGACACATGGTGAATTTAGCCACAGAGAGCTCTGTGCTGCAGCTTTTGAATTCTTGCTGGGCTCCAAATCAGCTCGCTGGTGGCCAGCTTGTGTGTCTTCCGCAGGACACTGCAGGACACACCTGCTCTGGAAGCAGCTTCCCTTATGGAGTCAGGAAATGTGGGCAAATCTAGGATTATTACAGAGTCTAACAGAAATTGCAGGTGGAGTTGGAACCTTCCAAGACTGAATTCTGACTATAAAAATGGGTTGGAGCAGATCCTTGGAGAGCAGTGCTAATGAAGTAGGTTGAAAGCTTAAGGGATGTTGCTATTTCAGTCGCTTCTGCTGATGCCTTCAGATCCATGGAAGTTAAGTGCTGCTAAAAATGTGTTCTGTGCATTTACACTTATCAGTGGCTGCCTCTGTCCTGCAGGGCTACCAGGACATTCGGGACCGCATGATTCACAGGTCTACCAGCCAGGGCTCCATTAACTCTCCCGTGTACAGTCGGCACAGCTACACCCCCACCATGTCACGTTCCCCGCAGCATTTCCACAGACCTGGTAAGGGCAACTGCATTACAAATATGTGCAAAAATATTGTTTCTTTATTATGCCACGCAGTGGTGCAGTGAAGCACTTCTTTCCCTTTGAAGTGGAAGTTTAGGATTGAAAAATTGTTGTGTATTTTAATGTCTTGTTTTCTACCTGGTTTTATGTTCTGGGTTGACATAAAGGCTGTTTCTTGCACAAGGCTGTTTCTCGCACCATAAATATGCATCTTCTGGTTTTGTTTCCAATCAGTTCTTTTTAAAATGTTTGTATGCTTCTGAAAGCAAACGATAATTTGCAGCAGTGAATTGAAAACTTCATTCCGGAGTTTGGGAAAAGTATCACATATTGGAAACAAAAATTATAGCTTGACTGTACAGAAGTTAGTAATGTAGATTTGCTCCCTTGTAAAAAATTCCTTTAAAGTTTGGTGCACACACAGAATCTCATATTCAGAAGCAAAACATCCATATGTTCCAAATTGCTAGTCATTTTTTAAGACATGGACTCAGAAGGTATCTTTTTAATTAAAGCCATAGGCTATTGCCTGGGAACTCTTGAAAACACAAACTTTATTTTCTGGTTTAGCAGTGATGTATGTCCTATGTACAGTATAGAAAATGTACAGGTCATTCAGGTTCCCAGTGCCTTCAAAATTACTCGTTGTATATCTAAAAACAAGATATGAAAATGAATTATTCATCCACACCCAAATTGCATAAAAATGTATCACTAAATGCTATTCATTGAAGACTTTTCAAGACTGATTTTACTGTGTATGGTAATGAATTAAATCTTTGTGATCTGTTTTTAAATTAAGTGATACAATCGCACGGTTTCATCTTCCTTGGTGATTACAGCTGAACAGTTGGGATGCCAAAAGCCCATATGCAATAGGAGCTGGATTTTTAAAATTAAAAATTTATAATAGAGCCACCACTGTGGAACTTGAATGCTGTAGCCGTTTCCTGGTGGGGGTGGGCTGAAAGCAGCCAATTGTGTCTGTCAGTGAATGCCTTATTTAAGGGACCCAGGGGAGGTGGGACAGAAGCAAATTGTGTCTGATACTTAGTGCTGACAGCATGGCTGTGTTTTAAGATGACGTTAAAACTGAAACTGAAAGAGACTTGAAAATATGAAAAAGCTGCAAACTTCTGTCCCTTGAGTCTCCAGTTCTCAGGAGATTTTTCCGTTTTTGTCTGTTGTCTCAGGGACATGAACAAATCCAGGCCCTATTCCAGACTTGACTGTAATTGAGTTTTACTGTCTGTGTTCAGTCAAAGACCTTCCCCAGAAGCAATCTCTGTTTATGTAACTCTTGTGATGGGCAGATGGGCTCAAGCCAGAGTTGTGATCCAATGTAAAATCTTCCCAAGTCCACAGCCTGAAGGATTTTCTGGAGAGATATTTGCTAAAACTTATCTATGTTCAGATGATCTCATCTTGGGCTCACCTGTTACTGATTCTCATACGACACAGAAGTAATTCTGTACAATTTGACATTTGATGTTTCCTACCCTGTTTGGGGGTAATTGTTAAAGCTACTTTAATAATTTTCCTACAGTACTTATTTATTGAATAATAGCACACATATATGTATTTTTCTCCTAATGGCACTTCTTTTCACCACATTACTTTCCAAGAATAATTTCTCTCTGAATAAACCCCACTTCTCTTTTGCTCCCAGCTAGCCCTTGAGAGAGAAGTGAACTGCTGTGCTGACGTTGTCAGCATAAGGTTCTTCAAAAATCGAGTGCTACAAGTTCTGAAAAAGTTTGCAGCCTTTTCCTCCCATGGTGCCCTAGCTGATGTTGGCAGCATTTTTGGAATGCCTTAAAACAATAGAAAACAGCTTGCATGCCTCTTGACTGACATTTTTTGGTCAGGCACTTTTCAAACCAGCTGCTTTCTTAACTAATTGAGCGTCAATGTTTGGGATGTTTGCATGCTGGTAGCAGGCTACTTTCTGGTAACAAGGCATTGGTCAGAAGCTCATTAAGCCAATGATGTTACGCTAAATTAGCGACGCAGTTCAAACCTAAGCCTCTCTTCTAACACTTCCTGTAATTTTGTCTTAACCTTTCCGGGTCTTTTTGGCTCATCTTTAACCGTTTTGGTTTTTTTTTTTCTCCTTCCTTCTTTCCAGAATCCTAATTGTTCAATGCCTTTTTTTTTCTCCTTCCTTCGAAGCCTCCTTCCCTGCCTGTCTCTTATTGCTTTTCTTTGTCTCCGTTCTGTCCTGCCCCCCGCCTCCGCGCTCTGGCAGAGCTGCTGGCTCTGGGTGCGCAGCGCGTGGCACCCCCGCGCACCAGTGGCCGCAGCCCCACGCTCCATGACTCCCGCCCCAACTCCCCCTTCCGACACCACTTCATCCCCCATGCCAAAGGTAAGGAGCCAGGCCTCTCTCCAGGGACTACCCTCAGGCTGGAGGTCTGCTAGCGCTCTGGCAGAGCTGAGAAGGCGTGTCTCTGGGAGGTTGCCTGTGGCTGTGTAGCTGAGCATGCCTCGAAATGTGCTGTTGCACTCAAAATTACGTTTAGGATAGACATAATGTCCTTTTTTTGGAGGAAATATGTCATTTCTAAGGGCCCTAGTTGAAAAGCCACCAAGCATTTACCTGGTAGAAATAGCATTGTCATTTATTACTCAGAACCTGTATGTGCCTAATTTAGCTTCCTTCTAAAGCCTTACACAACAATCCCTTCAGCAGTTAGTTTTTCAAATTTAATTATTACTGCCACATTCTTAAAACATGCAGTGAAAAAATTGATTACAGTATTGCCTGAACGAGAACAAGGTGATCAAAAATACGGAGAAGGAAAAAAAGAGATGATAAAAAAGAGATCAATGGCAACAAGGAACTTAATCTTTGTTATTCACCTTGGCAATAATTAGGGCCCAGCCAGGTAAAATTAAAATCTCTAGGCCTCTCCTGAACTAGAGCAAATCAGCATGCTCTGCTGAAGGCAGTAGCACTACAAGGATTTACATTATTTAAAGATCTGGTCTTTTTTTCAATCTTTTCTTTTCCATGGCTTGATTTGGAGGAGAATTCTTCTTTCACTGTGTCGCTTCAAGGAACTCATTTAGCTCAATAAGCTTTTAGTTTTGTTTCTTGCTTTTATGAATGTGGTTTTACTCTGAGTTCTATTGGAGCACTTGGCTGGGCCATCTCTTCTGTTTGGGGGGAGAAGGTCATAGCTTATATCACCTACAAGAGCTCAAAAAGAGAAAGTTGAGTAAATTGAAAATAGATTCCAATCTGGCACCATTGATGAATGTAGATATTCATAAACTGGAGATATTTGAAAGCAATTGCAAGGAAGTTGTTGCCATGAAGTTTCAAGAAATGCGGATTGATCTCAACATCATAGCTCTTTAAGCATTCAGATCACCACCACTAATTTTATTCTTGCCTTTTTTAAGACAATTTTTGATAATCTGCACTGTCCACTTTACTGCTATGTCTCTATTTAAAAAAAAACTCACTTAAAAAGATTGGGACCCTTAAAAATAGCTATACTGCTCATTTTGGCATGCAGTTAACTCATAGTCCTGGCAATTTCAACATTTCTTTGCTGTAAATCCAAATTAATGCTCACACTCTTTCAAGTGGCATTTTCATACTTTTTTCTGTTGAGAAAATAGCTTCTTCAACAGATAAATGAGAAGAACTATTGGAAATCCATGTTTATTGTTTTCAGATTTCAGAGACTCGCCTGGCATGTAGATCAGGTATCTTTTTCAGTTATTGGTAGAAAAGGCCAAATAGGATTGCAAGCACTGTAGACAGGGGAGGGGGGTATGGTTTTTATCAGATAAGTCCTGAAAGATGTTGTAGGAATCTTCAATTTTCTGAAAGCCTGGACAGCACTTATGTGTCATAACTCAGCCAAGCTCCTGAAAGCTCAAATGCATGTCACTGTGACAGAAGAGGCTCCATGTGATCTTTTTACTGGCTCAGCCTTTCTCATTTGTACTTTTAGCAAGAAGGTGAACTTGATGTTGCTTTGTAAGAAAGATTTCACAAAACTATAACTTTTGGGGTTTTTTCCCTTTAGGAGTCAGAAAATACAGATTATGTCTCAACTGCTTTGGTAAAGGGGCATGATTTCCCTGCAGCATAATGACAACTGAAGTGTCATATGACACATTACGCCTATTTTATTTTGTATACTTAAGTCAGAAAAGAAGACATTTAGACCAGTTTCAGTGTGTTTTCATACAACATAAGGCTTAAAGAAGCATAATGATTAAGCCTCATAGACACAGCCAAAAATAAAGAAATTGGAGGAGTGAAAGGGTCTAAACACACCTCAGTGAGAGTTTGTTAATGTAACATATATGTTGAAAAAGCTGGAAGAGTGTGTAATATGCAGCAGTTTAGACTTCATTTAATCTAATTTGGACTCTCCATTGAATTTGGTCTTGTCTCAATAAAGTACTGTCTTTGCTATGAAAGAATCAAAACAAGTCCACGAATGAAAGAAACCCTGACCCCTCTGAAATCAGAGACAAAACTCTCATTGAGAGCCAGGATTTCATCTTGCATGCCTAGAATTTTTCAGAGGCATTCAAGAATATTGCAAACCTCCCATAAGATTTCCTTGTAAAAGAGTTCCAAAGTAATTTGTATTCCATAGCTCACAGACCCTCCCATAAGGAATCTACCCACCTCCATAGAGAATTTGGACCTTGGTTTTCACAGGTTCCCTCTTCCCTTCCCTGAGGCAGGTCTCTGAAATCAAATGCTTTCTGTAACCTGATAACTATTTCCAAGGTTTTGTGGATGCAGGTGAAAGTTCTGCTCTGGGAGACAGTTGTTCGTTGGCTTTTTCATGATTTTCAGTTTTCTGTGTGAAATAAAGGCTACACATCTGGACAAGAAGATGAATGATAGTTTGACAAAATCTGAACAGGAGTAAGGGTTTCAGGTACTGTTGAACTTGCTTTCCTGTGTCTACTCAGAAGTAGAGCAGCTAAACTGGAAGGTGACGGAAGGCTCAGTGTTGGTTGCATATGGGTTTTTTTGGCCTGATTCTGTGAGCTGAGCTTGTGAGTGCCACAGTGAGCCCAGTGGTGAGCACTTCAGAAGGCAGCAGGGACCTGCATTATACCAGGCTGTGTGTAGGCAAACAATTCTATTCCTGACTGCTAGGGCAACCTGCCTAACAAGTTCAGCTACAGAAAACAACTACCTGATGGAGCAAAGAGAATGAAAGAAAAAAAAAAGCCTCTGAATTTCCCTTCTGCTGTGCTCTGATTGATTTTTAGATTAAGCTTGTTCAATTATCTCTTAACATCCCCCCACCTACACACAGACACATTCACCTCCATGCCAAGTGCGTGAGAATTAGTTCTTTCTACAGTGTGGGTGAACTGGAGTGCTCTTCCTGCTTTGGGGAGTTACCAGTAGTTACAGCATATCTGAGGCAGTAAGAGAGACATTTCTGTGCAGGCAAGGAACCCAAATTTAATGGGTTTTTATGTAAAGCTGCAAGCAGGCTGGCCATGAGGCCCTGGGAGACAGGTGCAGGCAGCCAGGAGCTCTGCTTTCCTCTGTGCATGTGTGCATTCTGCAGATATTGGCATTGCTTCCATAAATTGTGGGTGGTTTTGCAGCTGCATCCCAAGCACTTAAGCATTGTTATGAGAGTGAGTTCCTCAGGGATGGCCTAATGGGAATGTAAGTACATGTACCATTCCCTCTTGCAGAGGTTGGAGGCAACGAGGCTGCACATCCTAGGAAGTGTAAAGGGGAGTTATTTGTCACTACTAGCAGGAGTCATTAGGTACCCCAGGAAATACAAGCCAACAGAGACATCTGTAAAGCATCACGTGCAGGATGATAGCACAGTAATTGTCTGCCTGGTACTGGGTGCATTATATAACATTTCCAGTTACATTTATGGGTATGAGCACACTTAGTTGTGTCTAGAGGTAGAGAGGGGTCTAAGAAAGGATTCTTCCCTGAATTTGTGGTGTTGGTGATATAAGCATTGCAAATTGAACACATACATATTTTGTCTACCAGTTCCCAACAGGTAAAATGTCTTTATGATTCCTCTGTTGTGACAAATCCACAGGTCAATAAATCCCTTCTGTTTTTTCTCTTCTATTGAGTGTAATTGCTAAAGGAAGCAAAAAGGCAGAGTGACATGTTCTCTATAAACAACTAACTGTATCTCAAGACATATTAATGTTATTTTTTTCCTTATAAAACAATGATTTTGCTGAAAGGCAACTCATAATTTCTCAGTAGAACCAAGAGACCTAAGTAAAATCAAGTGAGGTGTTTCACCATCACAGTGTCTCAAAGGGTGGAGAAATAGAGCACAATATTGGAATTGCTAAGTAAAGGGCCATAGATTGAGATATAACAATAATGTTTAACTAATCATTCATGCTGCTTTTCAGAATTAGCAAACCTAGCCCTTACTGTTACCTGGCCAGAAGCTCAGAATCACTGCACCCAAAATAGAAAACCACCATCAATGTGTATGGTTGAAAGAGCATCATGTTATTTAGGACTGAAATGTCAAAGTGCTAAATACAGAATTTTGCACATGCATTCTTCTGGACAAATTTTGTACAGCTAACTCCCCTGAATTATGCATGTAATTTTTAAAACATTCATATGCAGTGGGTTAACTTGTATATTGGCTGAAGCCTCTGGGGTACATCTCAGCAAGGTTTGTAAAAAACCTCTTTTTTTTCCCCTTTAGTGCCTTTTAGATTGGCAGATGACTGTTCAAGTAGAAGAGGATTTTTTGTGTAAATTGTAAAGCAAACTTCTTTTTTCCTTCTCCCACACCTATTTCCCCATGCCAAATAGATAAATAGTGTGCTGAGTCTAAGGTTTTGGGTCCTCTAACAGGACATAAGGAAACAGGCCTGAAATTTATTTTTTCTTAGGTTTTATAGGCCTTCTGTATTTGTTATCATTCCCTCCTCCGCCCTCCATTTTTTTTTCCTGCTTTCTTAATCTACATTTCTAGGGTTTTTTAAGCCCTTGTGGATACCTTGAAAAATGGAAGGGGTTTGATGCTCCCCTACTTTTCACTGCTGGGGTCACCCCCACGCATGTGAAATAAGCACGTGTGGATGGTTTTTCTTTGTGTGAGTTTCCTCTAGTTTGAAGAATGGTACAATAAAAAAGGCAGCTGCATTCTTTCAAGGTGCACACATGCAGATGTGAATGGATATCTGGCTGTTAAGTCTGGTTACTTGGAATCCACCATGGTGATTGTGCAGCAGCCCTCACTCCCTGAAAAGACACAGAAACTTCCAGGGTCATTGGATTGCCGTGGTGCATTGTCAGGAGCCAAAGGCGTAGTGCCAGTAAGAGTAATCCAACAAATGGAACAAACTGTGTGCAAACTAGAACTAAGGTTTTTAGGTATTAGATTCAGATTTGCTAAATCAGCAGTGAAGTATTGGCATAAGAACCAAATTTGGCATTGAAGGAGATTTGGAGTGGCACGAACGATACAGGCACAGCCACCAGATGGGCTGCACTGCTTTACAAATTTTTCTGCCATATCAGAATTTTCCTAAACCAATGAAAGAGTGTGTAAGGAGTAGTTACGCCTTTTGATATGAGCCAGGTGATCTAACAGCTATTTTCTGTTTCTGGTTTCTGTACACTTTGGTTTAGTGAACTGTAGTAGCTGCCAGCATCTGCTTCTATCTGCTTTGGGTTTGCATATCAACTACTCTGCTCCATGTTTGTGCCTTCTAATTCCAAATATCAATCTCTGTACTAAAAAATCATTGCCAAGTAACCTTCCATTCTTCTTTTCTATACTGCCCATCTAATCACCAGCTACAAGCACACAGCTCCTGCCTGCATGCCGTCAGAATGAGTCTGAGCTGCTCAAACCTCAACTCCAGCCTGAACATGAATTTTTGTCTCTGCAGGAATATCAGGGGGGGAAAAAGTCACCAGGGCTGCTACCAGTTCTCCTTATTTGTACTTATACTTTTGATTCAACGTCCTTTCTCCCTGGAGGTTTTGATTCCACCAGTTTTGTTTGGGTTTGATTGGGCTTGCTTTTTTTTTTTTTTTTTTTTTAATTGCTCTCCCTCTTCTCATTTTGTTTTCTCCATTCTTTCATTGGAGGCAATGAGCCGTCCAGCGGTCGGAACTCCCCTGTCCCCTATCGGCCTGACAGTCGCCCTCTCACTCCAACTTACGCTCAGGCCCCTAAACATTTCCATGTTCCAGGTAGGAGCTGGCACTGTGTGTGTCTCGCTGTCCTGTCACAGTGTAGAATGTAGCCTTTGTAACTTCTGTCTTGTCTCCATCGTTCCACACCGTTTCCCATGGGTTGCACCCTCAGGGTTTGGGACTGCTTCTGGGCTTGCTGAGAGGAGTAGTGCCTTCAGAAAAGTGGGGGTTTATTGTGGTTTTTTACCTATTGTCTTGGTCAGGTGTTTCATTCTTAGAGTGCTTAATTTTTCAGGGTCAGTTGATAGCCTGTGAGTTGTATATGAGCTGTGTAGGGCTTGCTTTTTCTCCCAGTTGCACCAGCTGAGCGCCAGCATAGCTCTGCTAATTTTAGAGGAGTTGCTTTTGATTCACATGCAGAAAAGAGGTGGCCAGTGAGCCATTACATACGTTTTTTATTCAGATTGTTGTGACTTGTTTCAGTCTTGAGCCCAACAATTCTAGTTTAGTGTTCCTTTCTTTTTAAAGCAGGTGGGTTGTTTCTTGTTTTGTGCAATGGCTTGGTATCCCCAGAGAGACCTGCAGATTCACAAGGATATGTGTGCCTTAGGATGTCCTTTCTATAGAGGGCAGTTTCTGTTTTGAAGTGACCTCTGCAGTTGTTCCAGCATCTGAGAAGACCATGTGTCTTGGATTTGGATGGGATGAGCTGTGTGTCCCTAGAGTTTGGACATGCATCTGGCTGCTTCAGTGCTAGCTGAAAGCTTTGTTCTGTCCAGTTATTTCCAGATTCCCTTCAGCCTGGTGCTCCTCCTCACTGCCAGAGGTTACTGCCCTTCCTCCTCTCCTCAAATCTGGCAGATAAACAGTTTGTGCACACCCCCTTTCAGTCAGGGTGACCAGGCATGGCTGAGGTCGGCTCTTTTAACTGCTTAAGCTCACCTGGCTCACGGTGCCTCACCTAAACTCAAGCCTAATTGCATGAATAGCTCTGAGAAATGACCTGGAGCATGGTGGGGGAGCTCTCCTCACCATCTGGGGCTGTGCAGCCAGGGAAGGAGCTGTGCTCCCATCCTCCCTGGAGCTTTCTGGTATCCATGTGCGCAAAAGGACTGCATGACTACCCTTGTGATGTTCATACCTGTTTGCTGGTCAAGTGGCCATAACAGATCCCCCACAGGATGAAATACCACAGTCTTTGTGTGCAATGAGTTTGCCTATTTAAAGATGTAGGGTTCTGCAGAGTAAGATTTGCCTCTGTTTCAATAGATTTTTAGGGTTAATTTTCATTAACACCAACAGAAAAGTTGTCTTGTATAGTGCTTTAATTGGATCTGTGATACAGCACATGTGTTTCTGAAATTCCTTTTCATCTTTCACTCTAATGTAACTGAAAACTTTTTTCAGGCAGCATAAAGTAGCAAAATTGGGGTTTCTGACATTAATTTTCTTGCTCCCTGTAGCTCAATTTGCTCTTCTAATAAGATTTTGGCATATTTTTGCACTGTAGTGCTGATTTTGGATTAGCTTTTGTATTTGTAGCTGTGCTGAATACATGAAGTGTTGGCTGGGGTGGGAAGGTAGTTTAGAACAAAATGGTTCCTGTCTTAGATTATTATTTGGAAAAATATGGTATAATTTAGGCATGCTGTAGATTTACTGCATCAGAGTTCTGGGAAATGTTTTTATTCTGATTTACATAGGTAATATGCAATATGGCAGGCCTTGTATAAAAAATTACAGAAAAAAAGAAAATCTCTCCTTATGGTTTGAGAATTAGTAGCATATCAGTAAACACTGCATAAAGAATCCCTTTGACTCACTGAAATATGGCTTTTGTTGCCTGTTCAAAGCAGTGTCCTAGGTGGCTATTTTGTTCTCTGGATTTTGAAGTGAATTGTAGGCTCTCTGCATTCTCCTCTGTTCAATCCAGCCAAGTCAGTTGGAAATAAAATTGAGCTGTTCTGACTGAAGCACAATTTTCCACAGAAGTTACTTGGGGTGGTTTTCCCCAAATGGCTTGTATCTTCACCATTGAAATGTCTTGCCTGCTTACATTTCTTCTCTTTTATCCCACTTTAAAATTGATGGTTCATGAGTTAATGCATCCCCATGTTACAGAATCAGCTCCAAAGGACTTCATACCACATGTCTTTGACTTTTCACTTGTTCTTATGTTTCCTTTTCTTTAAATAATCTTATTTTGTATAATACTAGAAATAGCTTTCTGGCTTTTTCTTGTGCTACATCATTGATGTGATCTATCTATTGCTTTAGTGGTGGAGTTATCTTTATCTACAACTGAAGTAGTTTTCACATTCCCTTTTTTTCTGTTTCTTAATATCACAGATCAAGGTGTCAACATTTACAGGAAACCACCCATCTACAAACAACACGGTAAATTACTTTTCCCTCTTTATTTCAAAATTGGAGTGTCAACTGAATTAAAAGGTGTACAGTTAGTGAAAAGCATTCAGTTTTTACTTTGCAAGCATAAAAATTAATAGTCCAAGCTTGAAGTGGCTGTAATTGCATGTCCTGGAAAGTGATTATGTTTTAAAGCCTGTTGTTTTGTTTGGATTGTATGGTTTAATCTTGCCATGTGGATATTAATTGCAAAATTGCCATTAGCTGAGGTTTTGCTGTTTGCATGATGATACCAGCATTTCTCTTCTTTAAATTTATATTTTAAGAGTACAGGTACTGGTCGTGTTAAAATGGATTAAGAGCAGACTGATCTCTGACAGGGACTTCACAAAATACCCTTTTTTTAAACAGATACAGTACAATAGTTTATTTCAACAGCAAAGACGGAGTTGGTGTAATCAGACTGGAATTCCGAATGTACCTTTAAGGTGGCTTTAAATGAGAATCTTTAATTAGTGAAGACATTACAGGTGACTTATCACTGACAGGGCTAATTTGACTCTCAACCCTGTGATACAGCTCAGGTAGTTGGCTGTGCTTGTTTTTCCAGGTGTTTGGGTTCTGAGTTGGACAGCAGTGTTAGTGCTCTAAGCTTTTTGGTGTTGGTGTTGTCACAGTGTCCTCGGTTGACTCAACTGCCAAACAATTTTCCTAATTTTCTCATCTGAGATCATGACTAAAACAGAAACAAAGGCAAAACAATTCAACTAGGAATCAAAAGATAGATTTATTCACACACATTCAAAGAAATAAGGAAAAAAAAAAAGAGAAAAAGAAAAAAAAAAATGAAATTGTCACAGAGCACTTTTCCCTCCCACCCCTCAACAACTCTAATTAACTTTGACCAGTGGAGGAAGTTCGCCTGACGTAACGTCCTGATTCCCTTTTTTTTTTTCAAACCATTACACACAGCAAGTCTGAAATGACTGATGGCAGAAGCCCACAGCCTTGCCTGTCTTTAGTCCCACAGGGGAAGGCTGCATTATAAAGGAGTGTGTGCACTCTTCCCTCCTGCTGTGTACAGGCGGCTTTGCATAGGAGATGGTATTTACCTCAGTGAAAGACGGATGACTCCACTATTCATAGACTCAATTTTCATCCCTTTGCAGATGTTTTATCCAGTGAAATGTATTTAGGGTTAAGTAGAAAATCAGCAGCACTGCAGGGCTTAGATGAACAGCTGGCTGAGAGCCATTGAGCTGGGATGAGCAGGAAAGCCCACAAGTCCAGTCTGTAGTCAGGAGTGAGCACTGCAGATTACCCTGCTCTGGTATCACATAAGGGTTTTCCCCTCTTTGTTTTTTAAGTTTCAAACCATATGCTCATTTTTGAAAAGAAGTCTTAACATTGTTTCTGTTTATTTTTATGGTTTTAATGTATCTCCTCCCCTGCCATTAACATGTGAATGTTTAACCACTGACATCACCAATTCTAATACGTAAGTACTGTTTGAAGTCATGCTTTTGTAAACTCTGACCAGCTTCCTCCATGCCTGCAATTAGGATTAGAGTTTTCCAATCATCAACTGCTCAGAATTCCCAATGATATCTAACACTGATGTTGCATAACTATCTGGAACGTGTTGGATGAGCAACACAGTGCATCACTTTGCTAAAAGATGTCTTTCTGTTTAAAAAAAAACAAAAACAAGGAAAAGGAAAGAAAATTCTGCTACTGTTGCTTTTGACACGATAGCTTCATGTAAGCAAAGATGATTTGAGCTGCCATTTTGTAGGTCAGAGGTAGTTAATGTTGGGTTTAATGTACATTGAATCTTATTAGATTAATTTTATTTTTTAATGTCAAGAAGAGAAAGCCATAATGCACATCCTTACATGCTTTTACAAGGCTTTAGCTTAAAATGGAATTTAAGTGGAAGCCTTACTACCAAGCTGTTTTGCTGGTGAGGTTCATTGCTTTGCAAGTGCCTTGCCCTGCCAAGTTGATCTTAATGGAGTTTAGTGTTTATTAATAGGTTCATATCTGCTTTTACTACTACTGCATGCTCTAAGCAAGGGCA
Organism: Nicator chloris; assembly: GCA_013400495.1. Taxonomy (NCBI): domain Eukaryota; kingdom Metazoa; phylum Chordata; class Aves; order Passeriformes; family Pycnonotidae; genus Nicator; species Nicator chloris. The sequence continues at coordinate 316,915 of WAAE01015423.1, forward strand.
TGCAGCATGATAAAAATCCCTAGTTCAACATATTTGTTTCGGGTTTCTTCTTTGTTTCGCAGCTTTTCACAAAAACAATAAGAAATAATTAGCATCAGTAGTGTTTGTAGAATTTGTACCGTTACTCTGATCTATTAGTTTGCTTCCCCTAGAGGGAAAACTTATTAGTACATAAATCTGAGTTCATCTTCATAAATAATCAGCTGTCCTTAGGAGATATTGGCAAATACTCTTAGGCTGCATTTTCTCACTCTTGCCTAAGCATTCTTACACTGTGAAACCCAAGTAAAATCCACAGCTGATTCGGGGTTATTTTAGGGTGGGGTTGTGGGAGGAGAGGAAGGTTTGATTCCAATCTCTTGGCAAGAGAAAGGAATTGCTTTGCTTCAAACTGCAATTGGAAAAGCAAAACATGAAAATGTTTGCTTTTGAAAACTAACTTCTTTTAAAGTATGAAATTTTGCCAAAATAAGGCTGACCTTTGTACCTGCTCCAGATGATTACATAGCTAAGTTCCCTGATTGCCATCTAGATGCAGCTGCCTTGGCAGCACAGAGCAAGTCCTCCGAGGATATCATCAAGTCCTCCAAGTTCCCAGCAGCTCATGCACCAGCACCCAACGAGATACCAAAGATTGAGACTGACCACTGGCCAGGCCCTCCCTCCCTGGCTGCCATAGGTATGCAAACACAAACCATTCATCTCTGCGCCTCGGCAGGTACTGGTGACAAAGGGACATGAACAGTGCAGCTGGAAAAACATGCAGGAAAGGTGGTGTCCACTCAGATGCCCACCACAAAGTGCAGTTCTCCTGGTGAGACCACTGAGTGTCTGAATCTAAAACTGTTGAATTGCACTGAGTAGAAGCGGCTTTGCTAAAGGACTTTAGCATTGATCACACAGATATTAACCCATAAGCAAATTTTTTGAGCTCTAGTGCAGTAGCTTAAAAAGTGTGGCATGTCACACAATCCTGACTTCTTTCAGTTATTCTATTTAATCTTTTAGTCCTAAACTAATAGCAAAAATTACACAAAAAACATGTTTGTTTCCAACCACATGACTCATTTCATGGCAAGAAGCAACAACTGAATTGGAACAATTAACAGACTAAATAATTCCTGATTTTCAGAGTTACTGTTTCTACAGAGTGTATTTTTCTTCTGTGTTACGGCACTATGCATATCTTATTTTCTTTAATCCATGTGCATCATCAATTTAATTTTTTTCTTTGTATTTTTTATCCTTGGTTGTGTTTTTATTGACCCCTAAAGCATAAAATAAGCAATCTAGCCTGGTTCATTCCTGAAGTCACGTCTGAAGCAGTGAGGTGTTGCTTGTTTCACGTCTCTGTGAGGGAATGTATGGTTTTCATAACAATGGGATCTTCACAGAAGTTCTGGGAGAGGAGACACAGGGTGGGAGAGCTCAGAGACCAGCTGAAGGGGCTGCACATGCAGCAGCAGTTTTTTGTTAGTTGGGATTGCAACCTTACAAACATGTAGAGTCCCTGAGTCACAGGAATAACATCAATATAATTGAAGCTCTGTCATCTACATACTTGAAATGTCTACATACTTCAAACACAGAGTTTGTTTAGCAGACGGTTGGTAAATAACTATATCAGATCAAGCCCTGTGCAGAAAAAAAACAGAACTGCTGTCTAAATGCTTGCAGCAATAGCACATCCTATGTATTAATGGAATTGTCCTGGCATCCAGACTGGATTATTTCTTAAGAATATTCAAGAATATAAAAATTACTCAATAAAAACTAAGGAACTAAAATGTAGAACACCTGTGCGTTAATTTTTTTTAGCTTTATCCAGTGGATCAAATTAGTTTACTTCATTTTAGACTAAAACCAGTGCCTTGTTTATTTCAAATACGAGTGTTCATTTACGAGACAAATGTAGTTTAATTTTCCATTTGAAATGGCAATTCAGATTTGCTTCTCTGAGTCTAGATAAAAGCGTAAATGTAAATCAGACTTTAGGCTTTCAGCTGTGATCCAGTTGCTGGTGCTATTAAACCCTATATTTGCAGAATTAGCAACGTGAGCTCCTTTCTCTGTTACAGTGAATCATGACTTTTGTATCCAGGACCATTGCTTGTTTTGGAACTTGTGTGTAGTTTAAGTTCTGGTTTACTTTATAACAAGCCTGATAGTCTTAGGGAAGGCTACCCAAGTGAATTTTTTTAAGGAGTTTTGAAAATATCTTTTGACTTTGCGAGAAAATACTGCTGTGTTTATTCAGCAAATCAAACGGACCAGTACTTTGAACTAGCATTGAAATCTTTGAGCTGCAGTTGAACTGATGCACAAAGCTCTCTCTGTGCTGTGGTTTTGTGGAGCAGGAGCTGACATGAGACGCAGATCAAGTGGAAGGGAGGAAGATGATGAGGAGCTGCAGAGACGCCGGCAGCTGCAGGAGGAGCAGCTCATGAAGGTGGTTATAAGCTTGTCCTCATGGTGTTTCTGAACACCATCCAAAAAGTGCCCCTTTGCTTTCTGTAAGCAATTCCTACCACTGTCTTGGTCAGCTTTATTTTATTGATATGTTTTCTTAATTGCCATTTGTAGCTCAACTCTGGTCTGGGCCAGTTAATATTGAAGGAAGAGATGGAGAAGGAGAGTCGCGGTAGGTCAGCCCTTTCTGCCAGTCGTTACGATTCTCCAGGTAATTCACGGAGGCAATAAAGCTAATCATGAACAATGGGTAGTAAACACCACGAGTACACATGTCAAGCAGCATCCCGGAAGAGAGACAACTGGGAATACTGTTGGATATGTGTGTATGTGGTGATCTGCCCTGAAAGAGTGTTCTGATTCATCACCTGGTTTTGGTGAGGGGAGGACTGTGGTGCTTGTTTTTTAATTTGAAGAAATATGAGGCTGAGGATTTTCAGGCAGTTTTGAGGAAAGAGCTGCTTTAATATAGATGAGGAGTGGGGTGAAGTGTTCAGTGACTGTGACATCACACACATGCTAATAGGCTGGGTTATTAAATTACAACACATTTTGCTTACACTGGTGGTTCCTATGCCTGTTTAGTCTCTTCTCCCAGGGACAGAAATTCAGCATTATTGACCAGTGGGGCTGCATATTTCAAACATGGCCAGTGTTTTGACCTGGGCTGACATTTTAATTGTGTCTGTTTTGTTCCAAAGCAAAAGTACAAAAGCTAACTTAGATTGGTGACTTAGATTCTTTGCCTTGTTGCACATTTTGATGTACAGCTGTGGCCTTCTCACATCTCCAGAGAAGGTTTTTTTTCTCTTTATTCACTAGCCATTGCAATACAGAAGCTGTACTTTGAGCCAAGAAGAGACAAGATGAGTCTCTCTGGAGTCATCCAGTGGAGCAGCTGCCAAACAAACTAAGATTTCCTTATGTTCCCTGTTTTATAAGTGTGTTGCCTTGATGGCCTTGGAGAGGATTCCTGTGGGTCTCACTCACTGTCTTTAATTTTTATGAGGCCAGAGTCTACCTGCTCAATTCAGAGCTTACGATTTTTTTATTAACCTTAGCACAGGTTGGAGAACTCCTTTATCTGAGATGTGTCCATCCCTCTTTGCAGGGATAATCAGTGCAGTCATCAGTTGCCTTTTGGAATCAGGGCTGATACCAAAGCTGATGCCACAGATGATCCATGAGCATTATTTTCAGTCCAGTGGATACCACCTTGATTTTGAGCCTGGAAAATCAGTGTCCCTTATTAATGGGCTGCCACCATGGCATGATAAAGCTGTTTGTAACTTACAGAATGTGTGGAAGTTTGTATTGAGTTTGGGACTGAGTTTCTTAAAGTCAGTGTATCTTGGTTGTGTGTGTGCTGGACTCTTTTAACTGTATTTTGTACTAGGTGATTCCTGAAGTGTTCTAGTTTTTTAGTTTCCATGGGATTTTTCCAGTAAAATATTTTCCCTTCCTCATTCAACAGCACATGCTTCAGCCTCCAAAACCTCTTCTCTCCCTGGATATGGAAAAAATGGACTTCACAGGGTAAGAAGATGGTAATTTTGAGAAGTGAAAGGTGGCTTTAATTGTCCATGGTATTTATTTCCATATCAATTGTATTGGATTTTCAGTTTGATAAATGGTTCTTACAAAACCTCCTGAAGTAAGACCAAACCTATTTTCCCTTCCCACAAACTACTTTCTTAAAAGGGCAAGAAAGCAATGCAAGGAATGTTGTAAAATTGAGGGGGAAATACAAAAAATTAAAACAGTTTATTTCTCCTCATGTACCAACCTGCTTGTAAAGCCATGAGCTATGAATTTATGTTCTGTCCCTCTTTCCCTGTTACAGCCAGTCTCTACGGATTTTGGTCAGTACAACAGTTATGGGGATGTGAGTGGTGCTGTTAGAGGTAAGGATGAGGAGCATTTTACAGTCTGCTAGTAATAAATGTAAAAATGTTATGATGTTTGAACATTTCTTCTGTTTTATATTAAGGCTGTGGATGTGATTACTTTGTATTTGCTCAGTACTTTTTAATTTTCTCTGGCAAACTCAATTAACTCACTTCAAATACCTGTTAAAAATGTTGGGTTTGTTTTGCTAAATCTGTTACGTGGAACTGTTCCTTGTTCATACTTTAGCATTGGATCAAATGGAAAGCAAGTAATGTGTGCATTATCAGGAATATGAACTGAGTTCTGTGAGTTTTGTGTTTTCTTTCTCTGAAAGTTACCGTCCACTGTGCAGCCTGAAAGAACGTGCCACAGTGAAGAAAGGGAGATAATGCCCTCTAATCCCCATCACTGCTTATGATCTTCATTGTGACTTTGAGCCAGATGTGGTACCAATCAGTGCCAAATAAAAATTGACAATATTATTTATGAAAGTTACGAAACTTGGAGAGTTAATGGAAAGAACTGCAATACTTTTCTCTACTAACTAAGTCCAAAATTAGAGAATCAGATGGGATTTTGGAAAATCAGGTAGACCAGAAAACAGAGAAGGATTCTCTGGTAGACTGTGACTGATTCCTATCCTTCCATACTCTAAAGCTGATGAGATTTCTCTTTTGCTTTTCAGATTTCCAGGTAGAGTACGGGTTTTCATCAATCAACTGACTGCAGAACCTAAAGCAGCTACTTGTTCAACTCTGAATTTCTGCTACAGGGAAGGGTTTCTTAAGACAATAGCTTTGATTTTCCTGCATGTTTAAGCATAATCACCAATGTAGATCCTTATCAACATAAAACAGGCACAGACTCAGATTCCTCCTTGTTACCTCCCCAGAGCTGAGTGGAGACAGCTCACACCCGTTCTGTGACTTGCTCTGTAAAATCCACTGTCTGTTCCTGTATGAGTTATCTGTAATAGTCTTCTCTGGACACATGAGGGTGGATTTATTTCCAGCCTCCCTAGTAATGACCCAAGAGACACACAGAAAGTCTCTTCCGGAGGAAATTTTCACTCATTCCAGGAGCTTTGAACTCCTCATTTTTACCCTGGAATTTGCTCTCCAGACAAGATGGCTGATCAGTAGTTTTCTACAGTGCTGCCATCACAGATGAGCCAGAAAGAAGTGTGCTTGCAAATAGAAACCTTTTTACTTCAATTACTGCCTGCAGAGTTTTTTGCAGAATGGTTTGAGTCTGCCTGGCTCCTCAGCACAATCACAATATGAAATGGCAATTTTTAGAAATTGTTTAATTACTTGGATAATTTTGTTCATGGCATAACAAAATCATGATGATTGGAAAGAGAATAAGATTATGAGAGGGGAGCAGAGCTGTCCTTGTATTGTGCTCCAAGTGTTATTTCCTTAGATTTAGTACCTGTGTCAAAACAGCACCTTTTTACCCTATCCCTGTTTGCATTCATAGTAAAAATTTCCCATAGTATAGACCAAAAAAAAGAGAAATCCCTCAGCTGCTACAGTAAATTACAAGAAGGAAAGCTCAGAGGTGTAGGTGTGCTTTCTGTGCTGTTGGGTGGGATCTGAATTAATGCTAGGGAAGAACTGCACCTAGTCACTGGGGTGGGAGAGGGCCCACCACTCTCTTGGGGTGCCCAGGTCCCCCTGGAAAGTGGTGCTGGTCAGCTCAGTGTGGGGCTGTCACCAGCCTGAGCAGGGACAGGAGCTGTGGTGGCTGAGAGAACTGAAGGATCCCTCTGCCTGCCTCAGAGGAGAAGTGAACAGTAGCCATGGCAATGATTGAAATAATAAGACCAAGAATTAAGACTTGAAGGAAGTCTCAGGGCAAATTCACCTTTGTCTTCACCACTACTTGAGTGCCTTTACCCTCTGTGTGTGTAACCTTTGTGTCTGATGTGTACCTGTATCCGATGCAGTCCCTCCCGGATGGTCATGTCCCTGGAATGAGAATGGACAGAGGAGTGTCTATGCCTAACATGTTGGAGCCAAAGGCAAGTGCAGATGTTACTCACTTTCCTTCAAGACATTGAAGATTTTACTGTGAAATGCAGATAAAATATGGGAAATGTCTTAGTTCCCTTGTTTTCCTTTACGTCACCTCAGTCCCTGCTCCTTATGTGCCAAACCTCTCCCTTTGTTCTGCACTTTGTTCTGCAGATGTTAGTGCTCAGGCAGGCTGAGGGCAGCCCAGGTGTGATTCCTGGGTTAAGGAAGCTTTTCTAGGGATGAAGGGATGGATATGGAAGGTGCTCCGTAGCTGGTTCTCTGTCGGGCTTTCACCAGCCAATGCACCAGGCCAAACTCAATGGGAAGGTCTCAGATCTGTCCAGTTTGAAAAGTGCTGCAGAATATTGTGGCTCACAACACATTGTTGAGGCTGTCTTAATTCCAAAGATTATGGAAAATCTTTGACTGGAAGTAAGATACCTACATGTCTGTCTGGATCTGTTCCTTAGCTCTCAGCACTGTTAACCTGCGACCTGTCCATAGTGTTGAGTTCCTTATACAAGAAACTCTTCAGGAGATTTATTGGAAAAAGAGACTATGTCTGCTAATTATAATTTAAGATACAAATTAAAATGCTTTTACAGCTATGTCTAGAGATGCTTGAGTCAAAAATGAATATAATATATAGAGAGAATTCAACCAGGGCTGTGTTTTAAATCTTACAACTTTGTTGCCAGTGAAACTTCCATGAAATCATGATTTTGCCAAAGTTACAAGGATCAGAATTCCTGCAGTTAAGTGAGGAGCTCACTTTGCAAACCAGATTACTTCTTGTGCTTCTGAGTCACCTCCAGGCCAGCTGTACAAGGCAATAACCCTGGCTTTCTAAGCTGAGACCCCAGTGCACTGTGCAGTTACAAGTGGTTTTATATATTATATAAAGAAGACTGTGAGGAATCCTGAGATACTCCTTTTTATTCCAAATAATTTCTCTTTCAGTGCAATAGAAATTCTTACAGTCACCACTGCTGTTGATGTACCCAGTGGTTTGGGATGCTATTTTGGGTGACAAATTCTGTCAGTATTATTAATGACAACATTTAATGACTATTTATTAATGGCTATTTAAATTATAAAATTTATGGGAAATTTTCTGAGATAATAGATCACTTTCTGTTGCTGTTTATAAAGGTGATGCCAGACCCTCAGGATGTGGGAATTGGCACGTTTTTTTCATGTCAATTGCCCAACACTAATTTACACCTGCTAAAATAAAATAAGCCAATTTAGAGTCAGCATGAAACGTATGAAAAACAATTAATAATCCTAAGAATGACCAGATATTACCAAATGGTTCTCCAGAAAGGACAGAATTTGTGCATCTTGCCAGCCCAGATTGAGACATGCCTTGTTGTGAATATTTAAATATAAAATGTACTTATGACCATAGATTTTTCTTTAAACTCTGCTTGTTTAAAAATGAAAAGTTACATTTTAGTTTCCTATAATGCTGTTCATGGTAGCCATTTCCATTATCAAACATAAAAAATGTAATTCCAAGTATAGACTTCATTGTATGATTGTGACAATGTCAGAATCTCATAAGAATCATATCTTACAATTGGTATGTAAGTACACGTTATTTAAATTATTATTACTTACAATAAAATCAGTGGTGTGTTCATTGATGCCTGACCGTTATTTATTGGTTTTTTTTGAAAAGTTGATAGGGATAATTGTTAACAACGGAATGAACTTAATTGCTGAGTACTGTGCAAAAGTTGATTAAGTCAATCTTCTTCTGATGTTGAAATAATGTAATTAATAGCATTTGGTAATAGGTCAGCTCTCTCCAGGAGAGTTTTGGTGGTCTCACTCATGTTCCCAGTGGGCAGCTAAGACCCATAAATGGCAGTAAAGGCTGAGCCATTGCCAGTGAAGTTTCCAGGAAACCTTCATTGACTTGAGTAGGAGCTGGATGAGGGGTCTGGGAATGCTGCTTTCCTGCTCTGCAGAGACATGCAATGGCAAGGGCTCTAGAGATGCTCTGGCAGACAGACCATGAGCTCTCCTAAGTCATTCCAGGCATGGAAGTGTCTATCCAAGGGGAGAAAAAAATTTAGAACAGAGTTTTATTTGCCAGGGATGATTCCAGAAACTGATTTTAATATTTTCTGAAATCCTTTCTAAGCAGCACTGTTTCTATCAGTTGTTTGAATTCTTTAACTGTCCAAAAAGGCAAGGGAGACCATGTGATAAATTCTACTGAATGCAGTGGCCCCCACTAATTAATATCTTGCTTATTCAGAGATGCTGCTTTTTTATGTATTTTCATGCTTTTAAAGCCCACTCACTGTCTGTCCTTAGGACTGTCCACACTGTGGCAACCATTAGTTAGACCAATGAGTGACAAATGCAATTACCTTAACAAATTTGGACATTGATGGATGACAAAATCTGTTGCCTAGACAGAACTCTGCCTGGCCAAAGCCAGCTGATGTGTTATGTACACCATAAAAATTGTAGCTTTAAAATACGAGGTAGTTCACTGCTAAACAAGTTCTGGCTCTGTCCAGATCACCTTGTTTTCTATACAACTTTAGGAAAAAAAGGATAAGGGAAAAAAAAACCCCACCGACTGATACTTGCTTTGAAAAATAAACAAATATTTGTGTGTTTATGAAAATGAGACACATTTTTTTCTCTCTGCTTTAGACTATAAATATAAATATCTCTTTTTCCCCCTTTTTATACGTTGTTAACAGATTTTTCCATATGAAATACTCATGGTGACCAACAGAGGGCGAAGTAAAATACTAAAAGATGTAGACAGAACCAGGCTGGAGGTAAGAGAAGCAAGTTCCTAAATGCTCTTTCCTGCTAAAGTTGTTTGTTGTTTGTGAAAGCTGAAACACTGAAGTGTGGATCCTGAGAAATGTGGGAAGATTTCTCAGCACTAATCAGGGAAAGAGGAATCAGACATTGGGAGGAAGCAGCTGCATCTCCTCAAACAATCTCCCACATCTCAGTCTCCCTGCTCATAGACTAAGCTTCTCACAGTTCCCTTATCCTTGTGTTTTCAGGCCTTTCATTTTATACTTGTAGATTTGCTAAAAGCCCCAAATTGCACAAGTTTCATATGATCCATATTGGAATGGAGCAATACTTTGTTCAATCTTGGACCATCTCTTAGCTAAGAGTCAGTGTCAGCCATCCTTGAGGATCAAAAGTCCAGCTTTCTTTAACTCATCATGAGTCCTGTGACCTAGTTAGAAGACTGGCTGATGTCCAAAAATATGAGGACCTAAATCTCTGCCAACAAACAAATATAGTTTACAGCTTTGTGGATTAGGAAGACTTAAGCAGCCCAGCGGAATGTTTGTAGTCAGTTAATCTTGTGTGGAGATGACTGGAAGGAGCCACAAAAATCTGGGTAACAATTTGGGTTTATGCCCATTTTTATTATGAGCTATGTGGTCACTAATCAGAATTGAGTGCTGTGTTAGGTTAGTGCCACAGGGAGACATTTGCCCCATCCAGTGCACTGTAAAGTGGCTGAACAAGAAGTAACTTGTGCACAGGACAGCACCAAAAAGTGTTTCATTAGCAGTAGAGAAGTGTGCTGAACAGATAGCCTGGCCAGGCATCCTCCTTCTCAGAACTTGGAGCGTGTCAAGCTGCAGCCCCTCTGCAGAGCACTCCTAAAAACCCAGTGTCTCTTCAGATTTGCATAAGCAGAGGTGACTTGCTGAAGCCTGGGACAGGGGTGTGCAGGAGTTGGTCCTGTTCTCTGGTCTGTCACTGCTTGTTGGATGGCTTCAGACCAACCATTTCTCTGTCTCTTCCTTATTCAGCAAATGAAATAGTTCCCTGATCGGTTCCTTAGGCACCCAAGCCTATGAGGACTGGGATTTGTGTGTTGCCAAAGCAGTATTTTTTCCAGCAATGGCTCTTACACAGCGACATGAAATCCCTAAGGCACTCCAACCTCCTGTTGTGTCTCTTTGGCTTTGACTGACCATTGCCTTTTCTCCTTTTTTTTTTCCCCCCTCCTCTTTTTTATTTTTTTAAAGCGTCACTTAGCACCTGAAGTTTTTCAAGAAATATTTGGCATGACGATACAGGAGTTTGACAAGTTACCTCTCTGGAGACGCAACGACATGAAGAAAAAAGCAAAACTCTTTTAATCTCACTTTAAACAAAGCAACTGCAAACGATGCATAGAATACGGTCTCACACAGTCCAAACTGTTTGGAAGCAACTACTTACCCACCAAAAAGGGAAAATCAACATAGTGGCACCTCTACAGTTGAACAAGATGAACATTTGCCCTCCTGGAATGCAGGGAGAAAATATCTGGGGTCAGAAACAGCAATGATAGTTTTCAGAGGTGTCAACCTGTTACCTGATATACAAGATAGAAAACTGTTCTGTTCTTCTCCCTCAATGATATTCCCTTTCCTTCTCTCCACAATATGATGGACTTTATTGCTAGAGCCAGGAAGTGCCCTTAGGATGCCTTGTAGACTAAAGTAGTTGTAACCACTCCAAGAACTGGAAGACAATATATACATATATAAATATATATATATATGTATGCGTGTTTGCCTGTGTGCGCACATGTATTTATATCTCTCCATCTATCTCTGTGTGTGTATGTGTGTATATATGTGTGTATATATGGAGAGGGACATAGGTAGGTCTGTAGTGAAGGAGAAGCCCCTTGTAACTTATCCACATGGTCACATCCAGTCTTTCACCCAGCTGTTTCTTACTTGGCACTCTTTTGACACAGTGTCTCCTTCGTGTGACACAACCCGTCGTGGTGGGCACTCTGCTCACCTGCAGGACACACCACTTGGATTTCTGGAAATTGGATTCTTTGTAAATATTTGCTAGGATATAAGAAGTGAATTGCTGTGTGTGTGTTGTCAGTCTCCTCTCTTCCACACTTTCTGCTTGAAATGATAAGGCTGGAGCTTAACCAGTCCTTTGAATAATTTAAGATCGCTTAAGTAATGGGAATGATGGAGAAGAGTCAGTTTTCTTGTAATTTACTCCAGGAGGTGGGTTGATGGGGGTGGGAGTGACAGAGTGAGAAAATGCTATTTTAAGTGTGCCCTGGTTTGCACCCAGAGATTTCAGGACTAACTCCCTGCTAGTAATTACTAGTACAGCTCATCAGGCTGCAGTGGAGTTGTAGGATTTTACAATGGCAGGGAGGATGGTTCTCTGCAAGCTAACATGCAAATTCATCCCTCTTAGGGAGGAATGTTTATGAATTAAAAGGTACCATCAAGGTGCCAAGCTCTGCCAATAGAGGCTTTTTGATTAAACTGCAGTAGCTGTTGTCAATATGGCACAGTGCATGGGGCCAAGCACTCATTTTAGTTAATGTAGGTTTTCACTTGTGCTTGGAAAAGAGGGCACAGACTTTTTTTTTTTCTTTCTTGAAGCATCAGAGCTCCAGCCTTGGTTATTTTTATTTCCCTTTGTGCCTGACTTGGTTTTTGAAGATAGAGTAATCATGCAAGACAGTTCCTGAGCTGCACTGAACTCCTTATTGCTTTCAGTCTTCTTCCAATATGCTGCAGCTTGAAAAACTGCCTGTATATACCTTAACTGCTTCTGGGCAAGTCCTATACAGAGGAGGACATGAGCACCAAAGTAATTGAATGGATGCATTGTGGCTGCCAAGTCAGCTTTTTCTCTTCCTTGGTGCTTAACTGCCAATGCATAACTGCACTAATGAGCCTGTCTCCTGATAGGAGAAGGTCATTTAGGTTCTGTGTCTGTCAAAGGATATCAAGGTTTCCTTCTTAATGCAGAAACTTCAGGCACTGGAGACATCAGAACCTTTGTATTTTCTGTTACATGAGACATTGGTGTTAAAATCTGGAAGTCAGGAAGAGGAAACATTTCCCCGTGTAGTTCTGAGATTCAGTATCACTGTGTTGAGTTCCCTGTATCACCAAATGACATTTCACCATGAGCTGTGCAGGACAGCCCAAACCCTGCCTCCTCTTTGCTGGTTTAGGAAGTCCTGTTGTGACAGATCACTGTGGTTCCTTCGATAAAATCTGGGGTGAAGATTCAGTAGGGGAGAGTCAGAGACCAGGGCTCAGCACTGCTCCATGTCCCTAGAGCTGAGGGAATGAGGGTGTGTGGGACAAGCTGGAGAACGTGCCACCAAGGGTCTGGCATCATCCCCACTGAACAGAAGTCCCTGGGGACACTGTGACACACGCACTTGTGAGTGAGCTCTCTGGGTGGCACCGAGGTCACAGCAGGGATCAGGGTAACATGTTTCACCTCCTTTTTCAGAACATGCATCTGAAGGGATTTTAGAGGAGCTCTGAGAAGGAAATGGGAGTGTCAGGGGCTGGGGCAGGCTGAAATGCATTTTTGAGTGACTGTTGAAACCAAATCCATACAGTGAAAGAACAGCAGTGTTTTACACTCACAGACTTTGTGAATGCTGGGATCTCAGAAATTCAGTGTTTGGTCACCTGCAAGATGTGGCTTGACCTTGAGACAAACATTTGAGTTTTAATGCATTTAAATTATTAAAATTCCCCACATTTGCTCATCCCACATCCTACAGACACTCAAACTATTGAGGTATTACAGGTCTTTTAGTTCAAGTTGCCTTGACCATACCCCTTTTAGACCTGAAGAGTTGCTCTCTCAAGGATATGAGCTGCCACTCTGCATTTTTCTGTCCCCATTTCTAGGTTACTACTGACCTTCTCAAAGCACAGATGAACACACTACCCAGTCATTTCAGAAATGACTAAGCCAGGTTGTTTTCTTGCCTCTCCCTCCTATGCAAAAAAAAAAAAAAAAAAAAAAAAAAAAAAAAAAAAAAAAAAAAAAAAAGAAAAAAAAAGAAAAAAATAACTCAGCCTGTTAGCCTGTGAAGAATGGCATGGTAATTTGGATCTGTCTCATCAAGTGAGAATTTAAAACTGCAGCTTAAGCTTGGGAAGGAATGAAGAGAAGCCAGATTAGATGTTGCAGGAACAACTCATCTCTGACTGGATTTTTGGGCCACTGCTGGCTCCCATCTCGCTGGTGTGGAGCAGTCAGTCAGTTCACAGCCCTCTACACTAGATTTACTACTGCTTTATTCCTGACTGAGAACATGAAGGGTTTTCTGAGCTTCAGTTTCATGCCTACAGTTAATTCTCAACCACCTACATATAGACACACCCAAGAGATCATCTGTCCACAAAAGCCAAGCTGCAGCCAGCCATGGGGGAGGGAGGATTTCTGCAGTGGGCTCTTAGTGATTGTCACTGCAATATTTTCTGTTCCTTCATCTGGTCTTCCCACCTAATAAAAATAAAATGTAGCCCCAGGGAGAATTTTCTTTGTAAGCAATTAATCATTCTCCTGGTATCCATTGTGTAGCAGTTCTTGGTAATTCCCCTCTTTGATATTCCCTTGGGACATGTCAGGAGTTGGACTGGATGATCTTTAAAGGTCCCTTCCAACCCAAATCATTCTGTGATTCTTTGAATATGCCTTAAGTACATGCTTATGTTCTTCTGTCTTCTGCAAAGCATTTGAACTTCTGATAAAGTCCCATCCCATCAATGATGTCAACAGAATGTCATACCAAGAGGACTAAAAACTGTTTGCTTTTGTCTTCTTTTTTCCCCTTTTCTGCTTTAGGAGTGATGTAAGAGCAAGGCCCAGTCAAAGCATTGCAGAATAACCCCACGTGTGCACATGGGATAAGTGCACATGGGATTGTGTAGACACGCAGGTCCTTGAACACAGATGCATGTGTGGCACATTTGGAGCTCCTCATTTGGAGCTCATTAAGTGTGGATTGTGATGTGTTGTGAATGTACTGCAGTGTGCTGTGAAAGGTTAGGCTGGGAGAACTCAATAGCTTTTTGTGGGATAAGACATCTCTGTGGCTCCAGTAGTGTTTTTACTTCTGTCAAGACAGGTGTCATCTCTCCTTACAAAGTCCTGTAGTCCTAAATCTGTGGGCCAGGCACTGAAGTGCTTGCTGCCCTTTTCCTGTTGCAGCTGGGAAATCCTTTCTCAGCCATGTGGTTCAGATGTCCTGCTGTTCGAGGGAGTTCATCAGCAGCCTCTTTTGTAAAAGTTTGCTGCACTGAAGTTAGACACGTTTTGAAGTGAATCCCTTTCCACAATCCCTGTGTCTCCTGGCAGGGTAATATCGATGGACAGAGAAGGGTTAAGGTCTGGGAAGGAGGAAGGCTGGCATAAGCTGGCATCTCCAGGGCTTGCCAGGGTGATGCTTGGCAGGATTAGAGGAAAACACTGGCATAAGCCTGTAGTACCTGTTTCAAACTGTGAGGAAGTCAGGTTTGGAGTTCATAGCATGTGAGCACCCACACTGAAATTAATGGGATGAAGCTGCTAGAACAAGCAACAGGAAAATTAGGCCCCAGAATGGTAAAAACATGAACATCCTCTAAACTCTGCTGGGAATGATTTATCTTGGCTCCTCCTGACTTAGGAGGAGATGTTGGCATATTTGGACCATAGCCTCGTAGGGCAGACAAACGAAACCCACCCTTTCTCTCACTCCATGATTCATTGCTTTCCTCTGGAATGTGTTTGTGAAGGAGGATGTCCACATCCTGAATGTTACCTACAGCAGTGAGAAACTCCAGTCAGTGATAATGATAATGCAATAAAACACTTGCAGGAAACAAGAAGTAAACTAATCTGTCCAAAATGCCACTCATCTTTCCATGCCAGAGGGATGCTTAGGGCTTGTCTCCACTGCCCCCTTCCCCTTTCAGTTCTCCCCAGGTCATGGTCTGTTTTGTGCCCTGTCAAGCTTTGTGGCCCTGTCAACACACCCACTAGAGTCCAGCATAGTCTTCAGGGTAGATGCTTAGCAAGGGCTGGTCTTGACAATATGTGGTACATTTTTACCCCATTGCTGCAAAATGAAGAGCTGGAGAGAGCTCCTGAGCACTGTGACAGTAGCACAATGCACCTTTTTCCCTTAGTGTAGAAACACTCCTATCACTGTGGGCTGCAGCATTGCTCTGGCTGGTGAGTTCTGCCCTGTGATATCTCCCACACACCTTTTCTGTGCTTAATAAAATAAGACACAACAAGAAAAAATCCATCACAATGCAAAGATACCCAGTTTTCAGTCAGACAACTCTGCTGGCAGGAGCTGTGTGGTGCCCACATTTGGCAGAAGTGTTACTAATTTTAATGTAAGCATCAGTGCAGGAAGTGGGAATGTAATTGGCCATTAATGTTGTTTGCCTGTATGCAAAATAAATTATTTGTTGCCCAAAGGGCTTCTAACAGGGAAATAGATTTCTGCTAATGAGTTGCTCAAAAATGCTAATCTTTGTGAAGAAGTAATACTTCCATGTGCACTGTGGTCCTTCTTTTGAGGGAAAAAAGAGATGACTGAAGGAAAACAGTGACCTGTTCTGTCAGGATCACCAGAGCTAGTACAAGTGTTGCTCCCAGGACTTGCAGAGCTGAGGCCCACAGGACCTTGCCCCTGGGCATTAGGAAATGCAGCATTTCAGCAGCTATGGGAATCCCAGCGGTGCCTTACCAGGCTGAGTCTCTAGCTCCCTTAGGATGCTTTGACAGGTCCCACTGGACACTTGCCTGGGCTTTTGTCAGTGAACACCTTCAGGATGCACTTCCCCCCAGAGGCAAACCCACTGGCAGCAGTGGAACTCTCACTGGCACTGCTCCCCTGGAGCCAGGGAAGCCTCTGGCTGCTGTGTGTGCCCACAGCGAGCTCGGTGTGTCACTCCCAGAGCAGCCCTGTCCAAGCAGTGAGGCTTGGTTCTTGTGGACAACTCTTCCTGTAAGGGGGCCTTACAGCTGGGGGCTTTTTTAAGCTTTGGAAACTGAAATTAATTTTTTAAAGGTATACTTTCCTTTAAATCAGTAGATTTTGGCAATAGGATTTTTTTATTTTATTTTTCTTTTCTCCTCCCTCCACATGTTACAAACCAGCGTTTTGGGGAGGTGTCCCTGTGTTTTCCATTCATCTGTCTCTTTTTCTGAGTCTCTGTAAAAGTGAATCAATGTCTTGTCTGTACAGTAAGTCTGCTTGTATGCATAATGAGAAGTTGGGCTGGGTTGCTGTTCTGTACAATTAGTGTTTCCACTGTCATACTGCAAACAGCACATATTGCACTCCTGTGCCACTGTAATCTGCATCACTGTTGTACTCAAGTCAATGAATAAAGTTTGGAGCTTTATTCTTAATTTCTGGATTCATGTTGCCTCATTTATTTTGGTTTTTCTTTTTCATTTTGCAGAGTTACAACAAAGTTCTCTTACAAAATAGGATGTGCTCTCAAGAAGAGAGCTCTCAGAGAGGTGAGATATGAGTGATCAGAGCAAGACACCTGACAGTTACAGGTTGGAAAATTGTCACAAGGCTTCTTGTAGCTAAGCCAGTAGAAATAGATATTCCACATAGAAGTGTTAGTCTTGTTGTCAGTTGTGGTTTAAAATGACTGGAGATACCAGAAAGTCAAATAGACCATGCTGTTGTGTCAGCTTCAGAGGCTAAATGGTTTCCTTTCTTGATCTTTGCAAATTCAGCTAAAGTGCTAGTCCCCATCTTGAAAATGCTTTATATTTTAAGCTAAGTGTTGACTTTATCGTCAGGAGTGTAAACCTGCTTAGCCTTGGTGTGGTGTGGAAGGTGGGAGATGATGCCAAGGACATTGGGTGTTTATCACACCCATATGTGATAAACACCTGGTTATTGTGATAAACATCACAATGTGCTGAACTCCTGGGGTCCAGCAGACCATCGTGGCTGCAGAATTAAGCACACAGCACCTCTGAGGATGCAATGCAGCACAAACCCTGCAAAGTCCTTGAGCCTCCAGAAAGCCCCTGCAACACCAGGATCCCTGCTCTGCAGATAGCAGGTTCTCCATCTTCTCTCCCACTCCTCAACCCTCTGAGACTCCCCCGCCTTGCCCTACCTTGATACTCTACACAGGTTCTCTCTTGTGACCAAGGTTAGGCTTCCCCAGAGTTTTACTTCAATGTGCTGTGTTGAGAGTGTTTAATGACTGAGGACTCAGGTTCCTGCTTGGAGAGCAACAGCTGGGGAACTTGATACCACTGTGAAGTTCTCCTTTAGCAAGGTTCATGTGTGCCCTATTCACTTCACAGGCCATGCCTGGATTTTTGCTGTCGGGTGTGTGTGCTGTGTCTTGCACAAGAGAAACTTCTCTCTGAACAAATCCAATAAAACAACCTGGTGGCAGTTAGAGGTGTCCTTTCTTTGGATTGCATCTCTGGGCATCTCCTGTTAACCTCCCTGTGCATTCTCACTCCTTCAGGATGTAAGGAAGGTCTGTGCATGAAGGAGCTGCTTGAAAAGCCACACGTGTAAGTCTATGATTTGGCCCTGGAACTTCTCTTGAAAGTTTCCCAAACATAGAAAAAACTCAAAACCCAAAGTCTCCCTTTTGAGTCACTCTGTCTCTTGAAAGTCCACCAGCTGGCAGTCAGCTCCCCCACTGTAACAGCAGCTACAGTGTAGTGCCAGCCCTGGGACATGTCCTGCCAGCCCAGGCTCTGGAGATCCCAAGCAGCAATCCCCTGCTGGGGATCATTGACCTGGCAGTGTTACAGAGCAGTTGCTCCATTACAGCCTGCCCCAGACCAGAGCATTGGGAAGATTATCCCTGTCTGCACTTCTCTGTGTAGAGCAAATTCACAAAAATCCATTCCAGTCATCAGCCCCAGTGTGACAGTGCCAGCCCACCTAAGCACACTTTTAATTTCTCTCCAGTTGAATACACAAGCCCACTGAAATCTAAGTCTAGGATTGCTTTTTTTCTTTTCTTTTTTTAATTGTTAGCCCATTTCCCCCTGCTCCCCTCCTCCCCATAAGTAATGTGAAGTTTATGACCCCTGAGTAATGACTGTGGAATGCTCTGCATCCTACAGCCATCCCGAGGCATCTGGCAATGGGAATCTTCACAGCATGTAAAAAATACACAGATAATACCATTGTAAATAAGTCAGATCAAAACAAGTCAAATGTCAATGCTAATTTGCTGTCAAGTATAGCCCAAGACCACTTCCTCCTGCAAGAAGAGAGATTCAGTTCCCAAGTGTGTCTTGCTCCCCACCAAAAGAAGTTTATTCTCCACCAAAAATCTCTCCAAACTCTGAATTAATGAGTGAAGTTTTTTCTCTTTGGTGTTTTATTTTTTCTTTAGGTTTTGTGCCTGTCTGCTGCAGAGTCCAAGGCTGGGAAATGAAACTTCAGTTTTGCCTGACATTTTTCTATTGTAAAAAAGGACTCTTGGGAGAGATATTTACTGTTTTCTATGGCTCAGTCAGAGGGCAAGAGAGAGAACTTGTTCCAGGAGTCCCCATTACAAAGCATTTTTTCACAGAGGCTCACTTTTATTTTTTAAAGGCTGGGAGATTAAAGAGCCGGCAGCCCTGGAACAGGAAGTTTGCTGTACATCCAAAGGTCAGGTGGGTCTCAGACAGCCACTGCTTCCAGCTCTTTTATATTCACACTGCAGATTAAAATGTACATCCCGGGCTGGATGTAGCCATGGCAGTGATGGGGGCCCAAGGTTTTGGGGGGAAGGAAGAGAGGGGAAGCAGGAAAACAGCAGAGCGCAGCCTCTCCTCAGGCTGGGATTTCATAAGACAAAGCACTGGGTGGCTGTTCAGCCAGCTTAAGGTATTCCCACGCCCCCACAGCTTTTTCCTGCCATCAGATATGTCAGCATGACTGCTTGTGGGGTCACTCTCAGTGACATTCGGGAACTGATCCTGCTTAAAAAAACATTTTTTACTTTTTATTTCATTGCACAGTGTTGTTGGGGGTTTTAAAAAACATTTTAAACTGAGTCAGATCCCTGCTTTGAGTTAGCCTCCCAAAATAATTGTGCTGGGCATGAAAAATGGGGTGGGCACAAGTGAAGAGTGGTGTCTGAAGAAAAAGAAGAACACAGTAAACTGCCAGAGATACTGCACTCTGTGTGTCATGAAATCTGTCTCAAGTCCATGGCAGAGAGGGCAGCTGGTGGCATTCCCTTTGTCCCTTCAGTTCCAGCAGTACCACCACACCTTCTGTGACTGTCAATTTAGAAGGGTGGCATTGTCTTCAAGACCTTTGATGGTCACACTGCTGGAGTCAGGTATTTGTGCAAAGTCAGGAGTGTTTCAGCTGTTGCTCCAGTATGAAAGAGGAAGGGAAGGGGGGCGACTAAATCCCACCTCCAAGGTGCACCTTCTGGAGGAGATGGCTGTTCTGCTGGCAGAGGAAGCCAGGTGCAGACCCTGAGAGCTGCGTGGTCTGTGCTAGGTTGGTGTTCAGGGCAGAAGCTGGGGTAGAGCCCTGCCAGGCACACTGGCTTCGTACTATAATGTCTGTGCTAAAACAATGGCAGAACTCCTTGGATATAGGTCAGGAGAAGATGATCTCTACAGAGTTGAATTCCTCTCAGTGAAATTCCCAGCCTTCAAAGTTGGCAAGAGTAAGGGGCTGGATGTAAATTAACAGTGCATCTCTGGGCAGCCAGTGAAGATGCATCGAAAGGTGAGCCAGGTCTGGCAGGAACAGACAGACTGATGTGGAGGCTGATTTTGCTGCTTGGGGTCTCCACACTTGGGAGTCATCTATTGGCCATAATTTGGGCTATCCCAGCCCCCACAGCTCCAGGCAGTGGAGGGAAGAGTTGATGGTAGAACCAAACCTCTCTGCAGGAATAGCCCAGTAAGGCTGCTAGAGGGAAACAGGGCTCCCCCTTGGCTGCCTCTCCTGGATTTAGGCTAGATACTGCAGAGGAGACAAAATGCAGCTGACTCCATTCAAGGAATTCATTGACACAGGTTCTGAGGCTTTATGAGAACCAAAGTGTTTGCTGTGAAACAGGAGACAAGGTAATAATTGCATCAGGGCTCAATGAATGAACTGCTGCTGAGAAAAGCCTGCTTTACAGCCTTGATATTCTCGGGATGTTCAATGACTGCCAGGAGCAAGCTCTGTGGTATCTCAGTTAGCTCTTACCCTAATTACCATTTACAGAGGAGTTGCTAGATGAATGAGGACTGCAATATAAAGGACTTTAGTAAGATTTATTGATGAGACTACATGAATAATTCCCCTTGCAATGATGCATTTAAGACCACAGATATTGTGGGAGGAGGAAAGCCAGTGTTTGATACTTTGAATGATTTTAATGTGTGTGTTTTATGTTTCAGCTATTGCTGTTCCCTCTAACTGTTCCCTTTCCAAAGGAAAAAAATAATCCTTCTGCCTCCTAGGTTTGTGAAACAATAGTAGGGAATTGAAAATAAGCTGCTTCTGAGGCCAGTAAATATTGGATCATATAAATGATTCTATGATAACTGGTCTGCCATGGTGCTCAGGCAGCCCAGAGCATAATGCTTCAATGCTCTGATGTTGCTCTGACCTCTTGGCTCTCAGAGTTTGCATTTTCCGTAACTAACTAATTGTTCAGCTTCCTGAAAATTACATTTGTGCTCTTTCTCCCTTGGGAGCAATCCCAACAGAGGACCCTTCGGAGAATTTTCCTGGGGCTGTCCAGGTTGAGTGAAAATGGAGGTAACATCAGGGCAGGAAGATCACCTGGGGGGTAAAGTTGGCTGAAAAATTGACCCTGTGAAGAAAAAGTGAGGAACATTTAATCATATCAGCAAGCCTGTCAGCCTCGACATGCAGCCAGCCCATTGCCAGTGCTGACATAAGGGAAGGGATGAGGGAAGGCATTACCACTCAGTGGCAAGTTTCACCAAAGCAGAATTGACCCCCCTGCAGATCCCAGGATTTGACTTCTCATGGGAGCACCCAGGAAAGTTCACCCCAAATTAACTAAACNCTAGAGGGAAACAGGGCTCCCCCTTGGCTGCCTCTCCTGGATTTAGGCTAGATACTGCAGAGGAGACAAAATGCAGCTGACTCCATTCAAGGAATTCATTGACACAGGTTCTGAGGCTTTATGAGAACCAAAGTGTTTGCTGTGAAACAGGAGACAAGGTAATAATTGCATCAGGGCTCAATGAATGAACTGCTGCTGAGAAATGCCTGCTTTACAGCCTTGATATACTCGGGATGTTCGATGACTGCCAGGAGCAAACTCTGTGGTATCTCAGTTAGCTCTTACCCTAATTACCATTTACAGAGGAGTTGCTAGATGAATGAGGACTGCAATATAAAGGACTTTAGTAAGATTTATTGATGAGACTACATGAATAATTCCCCTTGCAATGATGCATTTAAGACCACAGATATTGTGGGAGGAGGAAAGCCAGTGTTTGATATTTTGAATGATTTTAAAGTGTGTGTTTTATTCTTATGTTTCAGCTATTGCTGTTCCCTCTAACTGTTCCCTTTCCAAAGGAAAAAAAATCCTCCTGCCTCCTAGGTTTGTGAAACAATAGTAGGGAATTGAAAATAAGCTGCTTCTGAGGCCAGTAAATATTGGATCATATAAATGATTCTATGATAACTGGTCTGCCATGGTGCTCAGGCAGCCCAGAGCATAATGCTTCAATGCTCTGATGTTGCTCTGACCTCTTGGCTCTCAGAGTTTGCATTTTCCGTAACTAACTAATTGTTCAGCTTCCTGAAAATTACATTTGTGCTCTTTCTCCCTTGGGAGCAATCCCAACAGAGGACCCTTCGGAGAATTTTCCTGGGGCTGTCCAGGTTGAGTGAAAATGGAGGTACCACCAGGGCAGGAAGATCACCTGGGGGGTAAAGTTGGCTGAAAAATTGACCCTGTGAAGAAAAAGTGAGGAACATTTAATCATATCAGCAAGCCTGTCAGCCTCGACATGCAGCCAGCCCATTGCCAGTGCTGACATAAGGGAAGGGATGAGGGAAGGCATTACCACTCAGTGGCAAGTTTCACCAAAGCAGAATTGACCCCCCTGCAGATCCCAGGATTTGACTTCTCATGGGAGCACCCAGGAAAGTTCACCCCAAATTAACTAAACCAAATTTACTAATCATCATCCCAAATGCCTTTAATTAGATTAGCTCACTGTGGAATGGAGTAAACCAAAACAAATTTGAGACATCTTGGTTTGGTAGGGTGTTCTGCAGGTCTTTTGTGAGATACTAAAGCTGCTGTGGCTCTCCAGTTCACCACCACTCCTCTGCTATGTCACCTCCTGCAGCTGCAGCATTGATGCCTCTGAAGATGTGAACTCTCTGTGCAAACACTTGCAGGTTACTTCAAGAAACGTTCCTTGGTGGTGCTGTGGTTTTGTGCTGAAAACTAAGTGCCACAACAACAGTATTTTGTGGGTGGCCAGTGAGGAGCAAGTAGGGGACAGAACAGACAAGATCTCTTGAAATAGCTTCATCTCTGAGGTTTGCCTCTCAGCAGAAACCTCTTCCTGTGGCAGGAACCCACAAGTCCCCTTGCTGTATCTGTCTGTGGGGAGACCAGAAAGGTGCATCCATGTGCACCTGTGCAGTCACCTCCTGCCCCACAGAGTCTGTTGTGGCTGCAGCTCTCTGCTCCCCGGGGATGGGCAGATGATGGATTGAGTGTGCAGGGCCTCAGGCACTGCAGGACACTCTTCCCTCCTGCCACGTGTACACGAGGTGACAAGCACACCATTGCCCAATGCAGCTGGTGGCAGCCCTAATGGCACATGGTCCTGGACCACTCTCCCAGTTGCTCCTCTCCTCCCAAAAAACCATTTCTGGGCACCTGGCCTGCAGTGTGAAACAGCCTTTGTGTGATATTTTGTCAGCTACAAATAATTGAAAAAGGCCTACATAAAGTCCTAATTGTGTCACAGAACAGGCTCTTCAGTCATGCATCTTCCTATTAAACTTGTGAATTTCAGCTACTCAGCCCTGTTGGTGTTATTTTCCCCTTCCCCTCCTTCCTCTTTTAAGCTTCTATTTATATTCTCTCAGTTGTCTCTGCCAGAAGATCTCATGTGGATACATTAGGCCTTTTCAAAAGGAAAGTTGGATTACAGCGATTTTTCTCCCCGTAGGACACAACAGCTTCATCATTCATAACAGAGCAATACACTATAACTTCATTATAGATGGCATGAAGCTGGCCTATTTAAACAGAATACTAAATGATGGTTGGGAAGGCAGGAGAAATTCAGCTGCACAGCTCTATGTGTGAAAAGAGAAACTGCATTTTTTGGTATTTACCAAGGCAGATTTCTTGATTCTTGATTAAATCTCTTTTCACAGGAACNCCAAATGCCTTTAATTAGATTAGCTCACTGTGGAATGGAGTAAACCAAAACAAATTTGAGACATCTTGGTTTGGTAGGGTGTTCTGCAGGTCTTTTGTGAGATACTAAAGCTGCTGTGGCTCTCCAGTTCACCACCACTCCTCTGCTATGTCACCTCCTGCAGCTGCAGCATTGATGCCTCTGAAGATGTGAACTCTCTGTGCAAACACTTGCAGGTTACTTCAAGAAACGTTCCTTGGTGGTGCTGTGGTTTTGTGCTGAAAACTAAGTGCCACAACAACAGTGTTTTGTGGGTGGCCAGTGAGGAGCAAGTAGGGGACAGAACAGACAAGATCTCTTGAAATAGCTTCATCTCTGAGGTTTGCCTCTCAGCAGAAACCTCTTCCTGTGGCAGGAACCCACAAGTCCCCTTGCTGTATCTGTCTGTGGGGAGACCAGAAAGGTGCATCCATGTGCACCTGTGCAGTCACCTCCTGCCCCACAGAGTCTGTTGTGGCTGCAGCT
The DNA here is from genome assembly GCA_013400495.1 of Nicator chloris. Classification (NCBI taxonomy): domain Eukaryota; kingdom Metazoa; phylum Chordata; class Aves; order Passeriformes; family Pycnonotidae; genus Nicator; species Nicator chloris. The sequence continues at coordinate 340,986 of WAAE01015423.1, forward strand.
CTCTGCTCCCCGGGGATGGGCAGATGATGGATTGAGTGTGCAGGGCCTCAGGCACTGCAGGACACTCTTCCCTCCTGCCACGTGTACACGAGGTGACAAGCACACCATTGCCCAATGCAGCTGGTGGCAGCCCTAATGGCACATGGTCCTGGACCACTCTCCCAGTTGCTCCTCTCCTCCCAAAAAACCATTTCTGGGCACCTGGCCTGCAGTGTGAAACAGCCTTTGTGTGATATTTTGTCAGCTACAAATAATTGAAAAAGGCCTACATAAAGTCCTAATTGTGTCACAGAACAGGCTCTTCAGTCATGCATCTTCCTATTAAACTTGTGAATTTCAGCTACTCAGCCCTGTTGGTGTTATTTTCCCCTTCCCCTCCTTCCTCTTTTAAGCTTCTATTTATATTCTCTCAGTTGTCTCTGCCAGAAGATCTCATGTGGATACATTAGGCCTTTTCAAAAGGAAATTTGGATTACAGCGATTTTTCTCCCCGTAGGACACAACAGCTTCATCATTCATAACAGAGCAATACACTATAACTTCATTATAGATGGCATGAAGCTGGCCTATTTAAACAGAATACTAAATGATGGTTGGGAAGGCAGGAGAAATTCAGCTGCACAGCTCTATGTGTGAAAAGAGAAACTGCATTTTTTGGTATTTACCAAGGCAGATTTCTTGATTCTTGATTAAATCTCTTTTCACAGGAACAAAAAAAAAAAAAGACTCAGCTGACATGGGTGAACCTTATTCATTACCTGGGAGTTAATTTCACTTTGGCAGGTAGTGCAGCATACCCTAACATCTAATATTTATAGGAAGAAAGGAAACTTGGACTCCTCCATAGTGCTCAGCCTCCACTGAAACAAACTGCAGTTTATTGGTGCTGTATGAGCACAGGTTCTCTTTCTTTCCCCTTGCCCACCTCAGCAGTGCTGACCACAGAAGCTCTGCTCCTTGACTTTGACTGAATAGAACTGGTTAAGGCCTAAAGAAAAGCTGCAGACTGAAAAACACTCTTTTTTGGGAAAATGCCAGAATAAATAGCCTATTGCAAGCTCACAGTTGACATCAGACCACAGTTTGCAGTGATGATGGAGGAGGCTTTAAAAATCCCAGTAAAAATGTAGCAAGACATAAAAATTAATGTTTTCCCATATTTTGATAAAATTAGTTTTTCTTCTCACCCGGGTAAGCTTTCCTGGTGCTGAAAGGTGCCAAGAGTTCAGCTCTGTTCAGGCAAGTCCTCCATCTACAACTTGAGAGTCCACACAGATTTTTATTCTTCTAACTTGGGAGAGATTTTACTCAATGCTGCTTCACTGGTAAAACCTGTCAGAGTGGATGAGTTCTAAGTCAGCTGAAAGCCATGATTTCCTATCCTATCCCCTCAAAAATACCACCATGCTCTCATGAGTGAGTTTTTTGGTGACTTAAAGAACCACCAGCAAAGGCATCAGCAAAGGAAGGTTTAATATGGAAGAGAAAGTGCAACAAAGTTCACTGGCAAGGTTTACTCTGGTAGTTCCTAGGTGATTAAAGCACACAGAGAAAAAGCAATCTAAAATCTCAAGTAAATTAATGTAAAACCAAAATCAATTCCAAAACTATCCATGTGGAGCCTGGGAGGAGGGGTTGGGGAAAGCCTAAGACTAGGAAAGGGTCAGGATAAAAAGCAGTAAGGGGCACACCCTCCCATTCAGTCACAAGGTTCACAGTGGACTTCCTTGCCAAACTGAGCCCCAGAATTCACCAATGGTTTAGGCCTAAAGGTTTAACAGCATTTAAGCTTAACAGCACTTGATCAGTAGCTCAAGTTAAACAATTTAACAAAGCATTCATATAGAATTTACTATAAGCACAACAGCAACTCACTTAGAAATCTAGCTTACTTAGAAATCTGAAGTACTTGAGAGTCTAGGAGAGCAACATTCCCAGTAGATTTGCTATGGCATATTCACACCTAAAGGAATCTGTGCAAGGTGTATCCCTGCAAAAAATTCCCCTCAAATTCGGGGAAGCACTCTCATTGGATGCCTTTGCATCTTCTGAACAGGGGAGAGGGTCAGCCTCGAGGATTTGGGGGTGTCAGCCCAGGATTTGTCAGTGTCTGGTGCTGGTCCTCCACGAGCAGCAAACATGGGAGTTTGTGGCTCTGAGAGGCCCCACAACAAGGGAAGTGCTGGGGCAGCCACTGTGCTCCAGGAGAGCTCAGAGGGCCTCCCTTTGGACTGCTGTTTACAGGGTCACAGGAGAGCTGGCTTTAAGTCATACAATATTCCATCCTGGCTGCAATTCAGGTCAGTGGCTTTCTTTGACAATTACAAAAATCCTGTTCCACTTGGGCTGTTGTTCAGGCAAGAAAAATAAGTTTCCAAGGCTGTTTGTAAAAACCAGGAGCTCGTTAGACAGCAGTAATTCCTGGGAGCAGACAGTGTTTCTGATAAGCTCCAGAAGAGCTCAGCCCAGCTGTTCCTCAAGGCCAAGACCTAAGGAACATTTCTGAGATCATAGGCCAGGGGGTTCATGGGGGGATGATGCACCACCACACAGGGCTATGTGTGCATCAGAGCTTTATATCAGAAACTCTTGGGAAGCTGATGGCCACGTCCTGTGGTGCCCAGGAGTGTTCCAAGCTGCAATACAGTGCAGTGGGAACAGGGGAGGTCTGCTGGTGTGAGCATCCCCATGGGGAGTTTGCAGGGAATGGGAACAAAGAAAGCTTTGGACTCCTCTGACTGATATTGAACATTGTCAAAGGAAAGCTGAGGGGCTTCTCTGGTCTGGGGTAGTAAAAAAGTACAAGGAAGAAACAGCTTCAGGAGGAACAAATGCTGTGTTGTTGAGCACACTGTCTGGTCAGCATGCCTCATACTTTGGCCACGAGAAGGTATTCTATCTGTCAAGGGAAAGAAAATGATTCAAGCTATTAGGACTCCCTGTAATTTGGCCTACAAGCAGTTTGGACTTAACAACTGAAAAGGAAATGTCAAAGAATGGGAAGCCAAGAGACGCTCATCAAAAAGACATCTGGTCCTGCTGTCCTTAATGGGAAATCCCCCTCCCTCCAGCCACCCTCTTCCCAGCCACGCTCTTTTGAAACAGTTAATGTCTGAGAGAATCCAAAACATTGCCGGAATGTATCAGTGATGGAGCTTTTGTATAGCTGAGCAGCTAAACAGCTCTGGTTTTGTTTGTGTTAGGGTTGATTGTCTTGCCTTTCATCGGTGAAAGTCAGAAATGGCTGGATAGAAGTCAGTGGAGCAACGGTGGTCTAAGGCCAGCTTCAGCTGGGGGAGAATTTGATCACCTCTTTTATGGCTGGAATCATGAAATGCTTCACAGGGAAACAAAAAGACCTCCAAAGAGGCACCCATAGACAGCATACTTGCAAATCATCCGAGGTGAAGGATTCATGCTCTCCAACAGGGTATTTAAGAGAGCAGCTTTGCTTGGAACAACCATGTTTTCCTAGTGACCCATCTACCTCTCTGTTTCTTCTGGCCCTTTTTCACTGACTGAACCCTGGCAGGCTCTCAGTGCCTTCCTGGAACCAAGGAACTAGTCTGGTCTGCTATAAGGCACCCATAGGTGTTACTTCTGGGAAAAGGTTGCTGCTCATGCTCTTGAGTGGGTAGCCCAGGATCTTTAACATGTTTGGCACTCAGCCACGTGGCAATGACATTTGTCACAGCCCCTCACAGAAAATCATGTTCCCAGGGCCTGGGTGGCTCAGAGTTTCAGCATGGGATGCAGAGTGTTTGATCACATCAATAAGGACAGCTGGCAGAGTCCAGCTATCTAGACCTCCTTAGGGAATGAGCAGAGGACTCCATTCAAATTCCCAAAACCAACTATTCCCTTCATCCCTTAAAACAGAAAATCTGGAAAACCAGCAGGATTCAGCAGATCAGGGTTCAAAGACATTGATGGGAGCTCCATAAACATCCTGAACTCCTGCCAGTACTCCCACCTAAAAAGAAGACTGGGGGGACTTTCAAAGAGACAGCTGAGCTGTGACTGATGATTGATCTTCTCTAGACCCAGCTTGTGTTCCCAGCTGCTCAGTGGTCCTTCCACCCAGCTGCAGGTGCTTGGGACCTGGTACTGTCCCAATCCTGCCTGGTGTACTGCAACCCACCTCATCCTCCCCAGGTGGGACAATGATATGCCATTTTAGTTTTCTGTCATTTCAGCATGGAAGTTGGTCCAACAACTGTGAAAATGGCACTGAGAGAGATAATTTGGCCAGAAGCAGGGGGAGGACAGAGACTTCTCCCTGTCAGAGACAGCAATGTTGTTTTACTGGATCAGCTGTGCTTGAGTCCACAGGCTTTGTTGCTGTTCAGAGGGATCCACAAGTGGACAAAAGGAATTCTCCCACCTCAGATTACTGGCAGCATTACAGCCCAGTATTGCAGCCAGGGACTCCAAAGTGAAGAAATCTTTGGCTTCCTCATTTCTTGGTGTTTTGTAGGACACACCTCAGCTCAGCTTTAATCTCGGTTCAGGTCTGCCACAAAACCCACCTCTGCTCAAATGTCTCTGAAAAAGTTTTATGTCTGCTTGACCACAACTGTCCACTACTACACCCTTATCTAAGTAGGTATCCAAGAGGATATTTGGAAGGAAAGAGGACACAAGTGCAACACCACTGATCTGAGATCTCCCTGCTAACCTCAGTCTGCCAAGACATCTTATTCCTCCATCTGTCCTCCAGGTGCCTGTACAAGTGGAATATTTGACACAACTTCCCATTTTTCAGGAGTTTAACAAAACCAAGTTAACTCTACCTCTGACTGAACTTGGTCTTGGTTAAGTAAACTCCTGAACTAGGTTTTTACAGCATTGATAAATGCATGGGGAAGAGAGAAAGAAAAGCCTCATGAAAGAAAAGCCTTCCTGTGGAGGAAAGTTCTACCTTTTGTTCTACCAGATGGAATATTTTCCCTGAAGAAAGAAAGAAGTCAGACCACAAGAGACTGCTGCAACTGGAATGAGCAATATCTGGGAGAAAAGACTCCAGAGAGCAGCTCTGCACTATCCAGGTCAGGTGTGGTTCTTCCTGACAGTCTCCATCAAGCACAGCTCCCCTGAAGTCAGTGGAGGGCACCTGCACACAAATTCTCATGGCAGGGTTCCCTCTGGCTTTCACCATGGACATGTCAGTAACTTTCACCACACTTTGAGTCACGCTTAAGCCAGGGAAAAAGCAAAATAAATGCAAGCAAAGAGAAGGAAGTCACAGCAAAGATTTAGACAAATATAGACATTAAAGACTTTGCTGATGCAAAAGGTAGGTGTAACAATCAATAATATTACTCAACAATATTCATGAAACAGTGTATACCTGTTTCGTGTACTTAGGGAAAAAAGTGTTTAGCATTGCCAGTGGAGAAAAGAGAGGATGAGAATCATGCTACTACACAAGGTATTTTGCAAATCATTGTAATTGTTCATAGAGTTTGTTTAGGCTTATAAATTTATTCTTGATTCCTGCTCTGTTTCACAGGAAGCAAAAGAGCTTGCAGGCAGAAAGTCCAGAGAAGCAGAATGACAGCAGTTGAAAGCCACAGCATGGTACAGGAAAATTTTAGCCAAAAGTGCCAATTTCACTAGCAGCCAGGCTGCCTATCAATACAGCATGAATATGCAGGGAAAAAAGGATTAAAACACGTCAACTATAGTATGAGCCTCCACACTGAAGGATAGGATGTCAGCTGCATAAAAAAAAGAATTAAACAAGATGAGCTTGGCCCTCCAGGCTTTTCACACCTGAGTCATCATTAATGATAATAATCATCGTCATTAACAAGCATCACTAATAATAAGAAGGACAAAAGCAAGGAATACATGGGTGTACAGGTAGATGGCTGTTATCTTATTGGCTTCAAGAAGCTCCACCAGGAAAACCAGTTTGCAAGTGTTTGCTCTACTTGAGCACAGTGGTAAACATCTAGATTTCAGCACCAACACTGGGAACATTAATTCCCCATTCTAAGCAGGATCTTAGCCCAGAACACAACAGCCTGATTGAAAAAGAATACTCCAAAGTCTTTTAGGTACTTCCTACTGCAAGAGGAAGGGGGGAAACAGGAAGAACTTTTATTCCTCTGGCATTACTATTTGTCCCATTGTCACTTGTCCAGCAATTGCCATGGGCCTAACCAGCAGTCCTGGAATTCCAGAGCATCCTTATCATGGGAGGGGAAGGAAGGGACAAGCAGGGAATGTAAAGGCTCTGGGTCTTGAAGACAGGAATCACAGGTATCTGACGTTTTGATCTTTCAAATCATCTTTAATTAGTTTGTGTAACTGGTATTATCCTTAATTAGCCTTGCTCAGTTCAGAATGCCTGCTCACCTGCTTCAAGATAGAGGCACACCTCAAAGGTTTGCAAGACCAAGGCCTACACTGCTAGATTGTGAAAGCTATAGCCAAGAAGCAGCTGGGAAGAGCTCTAAGAGAAGTATTCCTACATGGCAGACATATTTATTTTTGGCTAGTTATTGCAGATTTCTATGTGCTTGCTGGATTTGATGGTTCAGGCACTTGGCTTGGCTGTCTCTTTGTGTGGTGGGTATGCACAGGCAAGAAGGGAGAGATGCTCCAGCCTCAGCTTCCTTCAGTGGCAATAGCTCTTTATCCAACCTCGTTCTTGTATGGAGAGTTCCCATGTGGCACAGGTCACTTTCTGGTTCCACAGAGAACCTCTGAGAGGTGTCACCCCCACCAAGCACTGCCTGGGAGGGTGGGGACAGGAGGGGCACACAGGGACCCAAGGAGTGTCAGGAGAGTGCTCTTCCATCCAGCCTGGCTGTTGGCTTTCCATGTGGGCCAAGAGAACCTGCTTATGGCTATTTTCAGAAAATGTAAGGAGGGCCATATGATGGAGGCCTGGGGTTTTTGCCACACAAACAGCAGTGACATTTTCCAGGCTACTTTGGACCATGGATGTCAATGGTTTGTGGGCTGACAGGTCCAAAAGCTGGGAAATACATATTCTGTGAGCCTTCTGTTGGCTTTATCCAACAGGTACCAAGGAGAGCAGTTCATTTTCTAGGTAATGGTTGCATATTTTTCCACAGCAACAGTGGAGCTGCACACCCAGGTCAGGCACTTAGCATCACCTCTCGCTATAAAGGCCCCGTAATAGGCAGGTTTGGCTCCCTTGTCCCCACACCAATGTTAATTTTGAAGAGAAAATTTCCCCTATAACCCTCGTAGACTTTGCCATTTGTTACTTTCAATGTTCTCATTACTGATATACACATTAAATTCCTTCAGTGTCTCCAAAACTTTAGCCTGAGGTCAGATTGTCACCTGTGCCTTGTATTGGGGTCAGACTGGACGCCCACTTCTCCACGTGTTACTGCTTCTGCACTTTGGACATAATAGTTCTGGCTGCCATGGCAGAAGTCAGGCAAAAATGTCACTGCAACCCAAGGAGAGGGACACAATCCTGTGAGATCAGCTCTGTCCAAGAGCCAGGTCCTATCAGGAAGCCTTAATGAAATCACTGGGAAGAAGAGTGCAAATTCAGTGGCTCCGGGATACAGCTACCCCAGGGTGGAAGGAGAAGCCACCTTTCCAGCCTGCCAGCCCAGAGCAGGGAGGCGGTGGGTCTCTGGCAGGCTCCTACCTGGGCTCTTGGCAGCGGGGCCGCACTCGGCTATCCCGGGATAACCAGGGCCTTTCTCCGAACGTGCCCAAAGCCCCAGTGCCACAGGTCACCATCCCAAACACGGGGCACCCCCGAGGATCCCCAGGAGCCGCCCCCCTCACCTCATCCCAGCGTCCGGAGCCCTCCTCTCCTGCCCCCGGCCCCCAGCCCGGCGCTTCTCCCCGGGGAGCGGCCGCCGAGGGGCCCCAGGGCCGCGGGGAGGGCTCTCCCGGCGGGGGCAGCTCTCCCCGGCAGAGGCAGGTCCCGGGGCAGCCCGGAGCGCCGATCCCGGGCAGTTGCGCGGCTCCGGGGCGGGGCGGGGGGGCGGGGCGGCGCGGCCCGGCCGGGGGAGCCGGCGCTGCTGGAATTAGAGGCTGCGGAACGGAGCCCAGTGCGGGCAGCGTCGTGTCCCGGAGCCCTCGGGAGTGGCTGTGCTGCGGCCCCGCTCATCGCCATGGAGAAGTACAAAGGTGAGGCGAGGGGGGCGTCACGAGTGTCCGTGTCCCGCGGCAGCCTGGCCCGGGGACCGCCGGGGCCGCGGTCTGTGGGGGTGACGGACCCGCGGCACGGGCCCCTGGGAATGCTGTCCCCCCTGGGAATGCTGTCCCCGCTGGGAATGCTGTCCCCCCCTGGGAATGCTGTCCCCCCGCGTGGGAAAGCGGCGGTGGGATGCGGGGCCGCTCCCGGGGCGATGTTTCCCGAGAGTGGGACCGGGAGCAGCTGCGGGGAAGGGGGGTCCCTGCGAGTGCGGGCCGAGCCCAGGTCCTGGGGCCGGGAGGGGTTGTCCCGCCGGTGGGACCGGGCGGTGAGGGCGGGGGTCCCGTTCCGCGGAGGAAAAGGCGGACGGGAAGAATAGTGGGGACGGGAACTGGCTCCGGGGAGGTGATCTCCGCGAGAGGGGCCGGGGATCGGAGTCCCCGCCAGAGGGGCCGGGGTCAGGGTCAGCTCGGGGAAGGAGGGGAAGCGATGCTCCCGAGTGGGACCGGGTGTGGGGACCGATGGGGAAGCTGCGGGGCATCGCGGACAGGTCCCACCCGGGGATGGGAAGTCCCTGCGTACCTGCCCCGGGCACCCGGTAGGAAGGGAAGGGGAAGGGGAAGGAGAGAGATGTGGGAAAATTTCGCGTTTTACCCGATCAGGAGATCGGGACCTTTTTTTGCCACTTAAAAGCAGCATCTTGTTGCCTTTTCTGCAGCTGCTCAGCTGTCTGATACTGCCCGCTCCGTCTTTCGTCCTAAACCACACATCTGCGTGGACTTCCCACCCTCCTAGGCTGAACAGGCACGACACCGAGTGTCCTGTTTTCTAAACGCAAATAGTTTTGGTGGTTAGGGAGAGGGTAGGTGAGCAGCTCCCAGCTTTCTCCCTGGCAGGTCTCATCCGGGCTGGCTGTCACCCACAGCCCATTTATTTCCCCTCAATCAATGGCTCTGGCGCTTCCTGTGTGATGCTGCTTGGTCATGAACACCGAGACTGGCACATCTCAGGTCCGTGCTGCTATGGGCACTCTTGGACACTTTTCAGACATGAGCTCTCCTTGCCAGCTGAGTGGGGAGGCGGTGGGATGAGGTGCCCGGGCACGGAGCACTCGGATGTGTGCGGGTGCTTTGGGATTTCTGCTCCTGCTGATGTGGAGAAACCGCCCCCGGAGGAGGCGGATCCACCGGTTGTGTAGCACGGAGTATGTCTGCGGTAAATTTTACCTGTTGAGAGGAAATGTGACTATCCTTGTTACTGCTCTCCTCCTCATGGGACTCGAACGTTTAAGTGGGGAACTTGGTACTAAACAAATGTATTTCTGCCAAACCCTGTTTGTACTTATTACTGTCAAACCAGAAAGGTTTGCTTAGACCTCAGTAGATGCATTTGAGCTAATAGCTCATTTTCTAATCCTGCTTTGGTGGGAGCTGCATATGTGGAGGTATCATATTGTGTGAAGTTAACTTTTGCCAGGACTGGGTGTTTTTTTCACTGTGCAGTACTTTAGCGTTCTGACAGGGCTGGCACTGTTCTGCCTGTTGCATTTTGATCCTTTTCCTCCTTACAACTGGTGCTTTACAGGCCTGATAAGCACAATAATAACACACTGCAAAAGCGATCTTAAGGATTATATTACAAATCAAATATTGTGTAGTTGGTTTGTGGGTTTTTTGGTTTTTTTCCATCCTGGCAGGGTCTGCACAACTCCTTTCAGTTCCAGTAGCAAAGCAGTAGATTCATTAGGATCCAGCTATGTTTTGTATATTGTTTTTTTGAATATGCACACTGCTCCCTCAGAGCGGCGGGGATGTTCTGCACATGTGTGATGAATAAATAGCGAGCGCGACCGCCCGCGGAGCCCTGCCAGTGCTTTTTTGTGTTGGTGCCGAGTGTGGGAGCGGGGCTGGTAACGGGGCACCGCCAGCCCTGCGGGGCAGCCACAGGTGATGGCACAGCTGGGTCAGTGCGTGGGACGTGTCCCCAGTGTGGCGGGTGACTGGAGTCGCCTGGAGCTGGTGCGGTGGAAGGGAAGGGCTGGGCTGGAGGAGAACATGTGGGAGTTGGGAGCCTTGAGGAGCAGATGGAGAGGGCAGACGAGTGGGTTGTTATTAATAGGCACGGGGGATATGTGCTTGTTCTGGTGGGCATAACTTGTTGATGCCTTGCTACGGGAAGTCTTCATCCTTGCCACGAGCCAGGCAGGGTGTTTGTGCAGGGAAATCCTGTAATGATGGAGGTGGATGGACTCAAGGAGGGCTGCTGAGTAATAAATTTGTGTTCCAGGAAAACGAATTTGACTACAAGATCTGTCCTACTACTTGTGAGATTAAGTTTGCAAGCATCAGCAATCAGCAGCATCTTTCCTTTAAACATGGGCAGGGATGTGCAATAATCCAGACTAAGCTGGCACGTGCAAGTGTCCCTCCTGTTTCAATGGCAGCTGAAGCAGCCACAGGAATCTGGTTGGGTGGAGCATGCAGAGCCAGGTGGGGTGGGAGGCTGGGGCTGGTGGCTGGCAGGGTGGCACCAATGGAGTGGGAAGAGCTTGGCCTGTTGGACTTGTGTGATGGGAAGTGAAGGAGAGATTGTGAAACTCTCCTGGGAATGGGTTTCCTTTCCCAGCCACTGCAAATGAGGTTGCAAGGCCAGCTGCATAGGAAGACACTGGCTCTTGACTCCTCTTGGGCTACTGAAGCTCTGAAGGATAATCTGGATGTGCACAAGGGTTTTGTTTTTTTTTCTCTGCCAGGCCTCCCTAAAGAATGTCTGCTCTTGCTGAAGATGCTGTTTAAAAAGGCACCATCTCCCTGTGATTAGGGAGTGTGTGTGAGGCATAGAGAGCAACAGACCCAACAGCCCTAGGGGACAAGAGGGAGACCTGCAGAGAGCAGGTGTGACCGAGGGTGGTCACTGTACACACAGCTGCGTAGTGACAAGGACAGAGCTGCTGGTCTCTTGCTCCTCCTCTGTTTCCTGTGAGTGCTCTCACCCCCTTCCCATGTGTTTTGCCTTTGAATATGACAACTGTCCCAACTTGTGTTCTGTTCTAGGGACATTATGGCTTCTTGCCTCCTCCTTACCACACTTGTCAGACATGGCTGGCTGGTCTGTGACCAACCATCTGCAGACCCTGGGAGGGGAAGAGGTGCTGAGAGCACTGTTACTGATGAGGGATGTGTTGGTGACACCTTCATTTACCTGCCATCTCTGTCAAGTCCTCTCAGAGTGACACCCTTGTCACTGCAGTCATGGGTGATGCAGCCCTATGCTCACAGTCTAAAATGTCAAGTGATGTGAGCCTGGAGAGTTTTGTAAGATTATTACTGTATTTTAAATGTGTTAAGGGTTGGTAATGGAAATCAGAGCAACTTCAGCCCAGTTCTTCAAAGAGAAGTGTTTGGCATTCATGTTTTACTATCTCTGTTGAGCAAAGATTCAAGCTTCACATTCCTTGTCAGAGGGTCCTTGCAAGTGTTTGCAGTGCTCCCCCAAGGAGATGAACATTGTTTGTCCATGGAGGAGAGGTTGTCTTCTTAACAGAAGCCAATACTTTAGTGTTGATAAGGAGTAAAATGGTGACTTAGTAGAAAGAAGTGTTTGCTTGCTAAATTCACATGTTTTAGCTGGGAGGGGAAAGGGAGTGGGTCTGTTTAGGACTAGGAGACGTGTTCTTTTCCACACATTCTTGCACATACAAAGGGATATGCTTGGGGTTAGACTGAAAAGTGGAGACATGAATGAAAGACATGAGCCCAGGTAACAATCTGAGGTGCTTTGTAAACTGTTGCCAATCAGAGTTGGAAATGGATTGATTCATATGAACAAGATCTAGGCGCTCTGCAGACATATGTGGTTTCTCCTCAGCTGATTGTCCACACAGCTGTTGTGTTTAACTCATTGTCTTGGTGTGGCAGCTGGAGAAAGCAGGGCAATGGACTGCTCTGTGCCAAATCCAGTACAACTTTCAGCTGCTGGGCTGAACCTTCTTTTAAATGCAGATGAAAATTAGTGTCATGCATAACCTCAAAACATACACAGTAACTCTCACTTATGTGAGAGGGACCCTGGTTGGTTTTGGAATGGACTCTGGGGAGTAGGCAGCAGGAGTGCAGAGTTATTTACTGTGCAGGGCTTGAGGACATGAAACTTTTTTTCTGCATCTGAAACCACAGCCTGTCTCAAACATCTGCCATGCCCACCCTTCCAAGCCATCCCACCTGTGCCAGTATAATACTTCTGTCTCTTCTAGCACAGCTGCATTTCTTGTTTGAACAGGGCACATGAGGATGCTCTGAGTTGTATTATGCACACACAAGGCTCTCCAGTGCTCTCCACACCAGGACAGGCTTGCTGCAGATGGGCTCTAGGGATGCTGGCTTCAGCCCCATTTCACGAGCAGTTGACCCTTGGGAGGTGTGTATGTAACTGCCAGGTTTGGGGTGCTCCTTTTGCTACCCCCAAAATGATGGCTGGGGCTGGCTCCATCTCTTGAGATTAAGGGGCAGGAATCCATGCAGTGAAGGGCAGGGGAGCAGTACCCCTACAGCCCTGCTGCTCTGGGGTCTGTGCCCCATCTGTGTCACTACCAAGACTGCCAAGAACCCTGCTCCTAAAGCCAGGAGAGAAGCTTTCTTCCTAAAAAAAGGAAAAAAAAAAAAAAAAGGATAAAACCTAGCTCACAAGCCTTTGGGCATCTGCTTTTGGAATCCTCTGGACAGGGCACAAGCCCTACCTTTACCTTTGTGTGTAACCAAGTCTTGTTCCCCTTCCTCCCCACACCTTCACCTCTCCTCCAAACTGGCTCTGTGTGCCCAGCTGGGGACTGGAGACACTGCCTGAATGAGTTTATTGTTCCTGGGTCCTCACTGATGGCTTTCATTGAACGCCCACAGCCAGGAACACAGGGAGTGTCTATGCAAAAATGCTTGTACTGCTTTATGCTGGAGCATGGCTGGCTCTTTCAGCTCCCAGCAGCAACAGTGGGCTGGGGGCAAGCAGGGAACTGGGCAGCTCATGTCACCCAGGCTTTGCAGGGCTGTGCACCAAAGCAACACAGGCTTTAAAATCTGTATTCTGGACACCTGCTCAACTGCATACTTGTTCCTCAATGTTTCCATCCCAACATACAGTACATGTGAAGGATTTAGTGACTTGACTGAATCCCTTAAGATCTCATGGCAAATTCAGGACCTGAACCCCAACCTCCTTCACCAGTGGTCAATGCTTTCCTTGCAACCATCCTCCCTACATCAAGGGAAATTAGAGATGCTGCTCTTTTGAGAAGTCTTTGTAAACTCTAATTTGCTGTACCCTCTGGAAAGGCAGGATTCATGTAATGCAGGGAAATGCATCTTCAGGCAATAGCAACCAGAGAGCCCAGAGCTGTAGGGGACATCTTGGGGAACCAAAAATAAGAGGTGCATCTATCATCAAAGAGGATGCAGAGCATGTGCACGCAGGGCATAGGGGTTCCTCTTTGAAGCTGTCTGGCTGAAGCACAGATCCAGACTCAACAAGTGAATTGGGATCCTACAGTCACACAGCCAGTTTGATGACCTGCATATTATTGTTTACGTCATCTTGGAAGTTGAGTCATTTGTGCTTTTCTTTTGGGTCAACAGACAAGACAGACTGGTCCAGTCTGTGCTGCAGCCTGTCAGCACAGCTGTGTGGGTCAGAGATGCGTCTGACAGGGCCTTGTTCTGAGGAGCTGCTGGTGCAGGTGTTCATACAGCCTGGGCTGGAGCTGCTGGGTTGGGAAGAAGTGTCAGTGAACTGGAAAATTCCCTGGCAGTAGCTGAGAGAAGGCATTTCCATTGTAAGAGCTGTGCTGCCCTGTGAAGAAGAGGGGTTACATTTGGGAACTTCTTGCTGTGTGCTACGGTGCACGGCTAAAAACCTTGGGTGAACTGGAGGAATGGCTGTAGAAGTTCACAAACCAAAAACCTGTTCAGAAGTGTTCGGTAGGAAGCCACCAGTCTCCTGGTACCCGACGCTCTTATTTTTTTAAACAAATGAAATTACTAAATTTACTTGAATCCAGGGAGCGGAGCTTTAGGAGGGAAAAGCCTCCAAAACAAACAGGAGTTGCTAAGGGTGGCCAGAGGAGCTGGGGCCCTGGTGAAGCTGAGCGGGGCCGAGCCTTTGCTCCAAACCCGGCTGGGACAGGGGACAGCCAGGGCTGCAGCCACCTGCAGTGCTCTGGCCTGGGGCTGGTGTGCCAGGCTGGGAGAGCAGCCCCTGCCTGACGAGCTGAGAGCGGGGCAGATCCTGCCGCAGGGAGGGATTGTGTCCCCATCCAGAGGACCTGTGGTGTGTCAGGGTGCTGTGGACACCTGGGAGAGGTGCTGGCTTGGTCTGAAGTTCAAAGGACAAGGGCCAGGACTTATTAAAATATATTTGCCCTCCACGCCTCTACTGACCTACCGCTTTCTCCATGGGCAAAATTCCACAGAAAACGAGCCTGAGGATGGTTTGGAGCATGGCAACATTGTTTTTGGTTGTAAACAGCTCTGTCTGGAAGTAAATATCCCAGAATTATGGGATCAGACTAAAACTCCCACATAACATACAGACTTGGCCACTTACAATTTAATAAAAGTATTTCCCCTCCGTGGGTGGACTGTGCTCTGTGTTGCATAAAGATTTTCTGATGTATTTCTTTTTTCTTTCTTTTTATATTCTTTTTTACACTTTGGATCTGCTTAGGATAAAAGTATAGCACAAAGCTTAGAAAAGGCTGGGAAATAGGGATTCACAAGTCTTAGCTGGCAGTTTAGCCTGTGGGCTTCTTATTTCTGAGTGTAGGAATCTCCTCCGGAGATAACCAGGAGCAGTAGCTACCCCCAGCACTGGTGTGAAGCACATGGGGTTTTTTTACTTCCTTTTGTGTTGTAGGAGACTGAATATTTTAAAAAATATTTTTAGATTCCCAATCTTGCTATTAATTAATGAGGCTTTCCGGAGCTGGCACTGAGTCTGGGCTGTAGAGGTGGGCAGCTGAGCAGTTGGGATGCCTTTTGAAGAAGTTTGCATAACACTTTGGCAGCAGTGCTTTGAAAGAGGTAGGTCTGAGCCAGGAGATTCTTACAGTTGGTGCTCAAGTTGTAGCTCGAGCCCTTCCCTCTTGGAGTGAGATGGGGAGCAAGTCTTGGTCTGCTGCAAGGAGGGGATCTCTGCCCTGCAGCCTGTGAGTGTTCTGAGGCCGCCAGCCCAGGCAGGTGGTGAGGGGAAGTGTGTGTGCAGCTCCTGTGAGATGAGATAAGGTATCTGCAAAGAGATCTCTGATCCAAAGTCGCTCTGCAGATCTCATCATTGCTATTTGTCACTGCAAAGTATGACAACTGTTAAGGCTGGGGAGAAAGAGCTGGCTCGCAGAGAACCCGAGTTGCACAAGGTTACATGATACAAGTGGCTTTTGCTGAAAGTCCTCCACAAGTGTGTGTGAAATTTGGGGCTTTCTTCTGCTGAGGAATGCAACCAAGCCAGCTGCAGCCCCACAGCCTTCCAGTAGCACTGTCAGTTTGGATCTCTGGAAGGAACCCATGTATTTGTTCAGACAGTCTCAGTGCCAAACAGCTCTGACTTCTGATGGTCCTGCTGTGAATGAGCTGAAATCAGTAAAATGCAGAGACACTTTTTGGTGCCTGCTGGTAACAGGTACGTGGTTGCAGCAGTTAGAGGGCCAAATATCACGAAATATCACAAGTCTGGAACTTGGGGCTGACTTTAAAAGTGGAGCTGTGGCCAGCCCAGACTTGTGCAGTGGCTTGTGACAGCTGGAGGCCGTCTGCTCCATCCATCCCATCAGCAGCTTTGTCCAGGCTGCTTGGCTGGGGAGCATGTCCTGTCTCCTTTGTATAAATCCAGCATCTTCAAGGATCTGCTGTGTTCTACTGCAGTCTCTAAAAACGTGCCACATAGTCTTGAATGGTGGAAACATCTGCTCTTTTTATTGTCACAGTTTTCAGACTTCTCTGTGGTTCTGGAGAATGCAGCATCGGGCAGAGAGCTGAGATTGTAGTGTACAGTTCCAAATCTGCTAAAGGATTGCCTGATCTTGGTAGCTGCTGAAATGAGCTAAAGAGGAAGAGAACGCTCAGGCTAATTCAGCTCAGTTAGCAAAGAGGCTGAGTTGTCTTTACCTTGCTGTGGTTACCTGGGCAGAGAGGTGAGATGTGAGATTCATATCACCCAGCCACAGCCAGGTTTTTGGTCCCTGTTGGGAATTCAGTACACATGCACCGGGGTGCATCTCTTTTGCTAAGATATGAGCTGTGTGTGAAGTTGTATAAACTAGATCCGAGTGGAGGTGCCAGGAAAAGGCAGCCAAGACTGGCTGCTTCCAGTGGTCAAGAGCCCTCCTCCCCAAGCCTGAGGTCACAGGCAGCTGGGGACACACTGTGGCTCTGGTTTCCCCATCCACTGCTGCAGGGGTCTGCAATCTGCTGGGCAGTGCGGTGGCTACGTGCTTTTTCTCCTGGATTTTTCTCAGTCCATGTGGGTTGTTTACCTCATCTGGGACATGTTGCAATTGGTGCCTGGGGCTCCAGGTGTAGCCAGTGCTGTGCCTGCAGGCGCTTTTGGAGTTCAGCAACCTCACCTGTCTCATTGGAAGATGGTCATAAGTGCCCCCAAGCTGTGCAGTCACCAATGAAATGTGCATGTGACAGTTTGGGGTGGTTTTGGTTTTCTCCCACACCAGTATTTGTGCTCCACACTTACTTGTGTCTTGCTCCTCTGAGCAGCAATGCCAGAGCTGAGTATAGTTGTTGGTGAGCCTGTGATCAACACCTATAGGTCACTTGTAGTGACCTAAATGCCAGTGACCTCTTGAATAGGTCAGTCATGTCTGCAGAGCAGCTTCTTCACCCTTCACCCACCAATTCATCCAGCAATACCTCCTTCGGCCACGCTGTGAGAAAGCTGTAGGAAGACATGAACATTAAACTTCTCCTGATGTTCCTAATCAAGGGTTACTGAATTCTGTCCATAACTTAAGTAATCATAACACTAAGGAGTTAATAATATAATCAGTTTCTGCTAGCAAGGGCCTGTCTTGTTTCAACGGAAGTCAGATACCAAACTATTTAGCAAAGCAACACTTGTCAATTATTTACTCTTGAGTTAAGCATGGTATTATTTTATGTAAACAGAGGTTTTCGTTACTGCTTCAACTTTATTCCATTTTCTCTCTACTAGTCATGTTACAGGACACACACACGTATCTGTTCACAATGTCTCTTGCCTTTCTCTAATGAGCAATGGCAATTGCTCTAATGAGCAATTGAAATGCCAGCTGATGACATTATCTATGTTGCCTACGTACCATATCACTTTGTTTTGCTGTAGCTGGAGCTTTGAAATTGTCCCCCTCATGAGATGATGCTTCTTGAAAACTAGGTTGTCTTCCAAGTGTTGAAAGGAATTATTGACTTGTTTGGTGCTGGCTGCCCTAATACAGTTCTGTACAGACCCTGTAACTGATTAAAGCATGTCAGAAAATTATCAATGCTCCAAGTGTGGTTTGGCTTATGTTTGAGCCCATGTGAACTCCAAGGTCTAGGAAAATTCACCAGTAAATCAATCACAAAGTGTATTAATTATGCCAACATATACTCTTGATTTCTGGGATATTGAACTGTCGTTCTGTCTCTGACTGTGATAGGCAGCTCTGGAGACACTGTTGATGTGGTCTGTCATCTGAGCACTTGGGTCGTGGTAGCTTCTCACACTCTCAACCCAGTGGTCTCTTGCTTTAATCACCTGTATATTTCAAAATACTGATTGAATCTGTTTGTATGGGTTACACTGGTCTATACTGAGCCAGTGTAAGCTGGCAATGTGTGAAGCCAGACCTGGCAAGGGTGCTTGAAGCCTGTGCCTGTTGGCATCCTGCACTAGTTAACTTCAGTGAGTGTAGTTTTCCAATCAGGTTATTCAAGCAGATGCTCTCTGAGTGTAGAAGAGATCTATTTCTGGAAATTGAAGTGGGAGTTGGCAGAGTAGGAGGAAGTGAAATGGCAATCAAAATTCCCATACTTTATCCTAAAGGCTGAATTCCCACATGTGGCTGAGAGGAGAAACAAATGCTTTCTAAACCCAGGAGGCTCAGCATTCCCCGAAACAGAATGATTTATTTTTAATTCTGATAGTTCACTGCAGCTCTTAAACCAAAAGAGCAGTGACAGTTTTATTATACTATTTAGAAATAAAGGCAGCAAGCTTTGGGCGATGCTGAGGTTGAAAAACCTGGAGTGCAGCAGGAAGGGAGGGCAGGTTCATCCAGACATTTGACCCCAGCTGAGTCCAGCCCAGCCAGAGCATGGCCTGAACTGGAGGGGCAGCACCCAGAGGCAAGGTTTGACTCTGGCTGGAAATCTGTGTTAAACAGCACAGCATTTCAGATTCGTGTTTCCTTGGATTGGCTACGTCAGCCTTCCTTCAATTCTTTGGCCTAAATAATGGCATCCCCTAAGCTCATATACTGGGGTTTGGGTTTTTGGGGTTTTTTTTGTGCGGGTTTGGTTTTTTTTGTTTGGTTTTGTTTTGGTTTTGTTTTTGTTTTTTCATTTGCTGCTGGTACCATTTCAGCTATGGTCAGTCTTTTATTCTTGTGTTGGTCAGTTACACCTCCCACAGGAATGCCAAAGCCATGGGGACTGACAGGAGCACAGAGAACAGTACTTGTGTGAGAGGGATTGAAGATCATAAACAGGGTGTCCTATTAGTGCTGTGCAGGGGATAAAATGGACCATCCTTGTAGCTAACAGAGGCTGCTGGCTGTCCCTTTGAGACTGGCATTGCCCCAAAACCAGGATAAGAGCCATGGGCTGTTGGGTACCACTGCCGGGTCACACATTCTTACACCTTTGGCTGCTCGGTGTCTCCATTAAAAATGTGTAGGTCTGGATGATGCTCCAATGCTTTCTTTAAGGTATTCTTCTAACATTTAACCCTGATCAGACAATCTCACTCTGACATTCTGATTAGATACGAAATCTTTGCAGTTTGCTTTTGTTCCCATGCTGGATTGAGATTTTTGTTGGAAATACTTTGTTTCCAGCATATGTTCTTGTTTTTCCTGATAAACATGCATGTCTGTTGGCCCACATTTAGATGAGGTGGGAAGGGCCAAATTAATTCCTGGTGTTATTCCAGCATAGTCAATGGGCTGACCACAAAGATCAGACTGGGTCTGAAATTTGCACTGGATTGACTGCAAGTTTTACTAATTTTTGCTGGTACATTACTTAGCTGTATTTCTGGTGCAATTGATAAAGATGCCTTTGAATTTAATATAATTAAAGTAGATTTGTGATAGAGGAGGGATATAGAGCTGACAACTCCTTAGCCAAGCAGACACGCTCAGAATTCCACTTGGTAATAGCACTGACGTGGCTGACCCTTGCTCCAGTCCAGGGTCTGGACTGTGTTAGTTATTTGGACCATGAAGATGAGGAGATTCTGCTACACTGGAGACAGGCTTTATGAAAATGCAGCCAAATCATCTGTGGACACTTCAGCAAGGACATCTTCACCTCCTCTGATCCTCTAGGCTGAAGTCTTTCCAGCTTCTGATGAAATGGTGCTCCTGGGAATGCTTGCTTATCCCAGATTCTGGGATAGAATTTCAAATTTTCTTTCACCCGTTGATTGTACAATTGCCTTTCCTCATTCATGGAGTTGCTTTTTGTTGGTTATTCACAAATGTGCAGGCCTGCTCTGCCATCATACTGCCAGAAGGAAGGAGAATGTTCCGTTTTGAATATGGAAAGGGAGTTGCTGCTTAGCACAGACAGAACTGGCTTCTAGATGAAAGAGTCAAATACCAAACTGTTTTGTTTCAGTTTGAGCAGGACAGGCTTTGATCTGGAGGAGATGACTCAGTCAGTAGCAGGGAGCAATTCTTTATAGTGCGTTTAGAAATAAAACTTGAAGATTTAGGCTATGATGGCTTTGACACATCAGTCATAGCACATATTATGTGAAAATGAAAACCATAAACATCTGAAATGAAGTGTGCAGGCTTTTCTGAAGAGAGAGAAAAAAAATTTCTGATATTGGTTGCCAAGAGTTTTCCTCAAGTCAGACAGGACTGGGGGTGGAGTAAGATCATTCCTATTGAGATAGGAATAATGAGCAGTGTGGACAAAGCAGGAAGGGGAAAGACTTCCTGCAGCACAGCTCAGGCCAGAGGTGGGGCCAGGATGGACAGTGGGATCTCCTGGCCTCAAGTCAGGCGCCATAATCCATCTCTGCTGCCTGCTCTTCACCCTGCCTCGATGCATCATCCCCTTTGTCACCTCTCACAGCACTCCGGGTCAGAAGGCGGCCGCGGTCAGACCCCGCTGGGTCACCGGGCTGGCTCCAGTTGCACAGAGCAGGGATGGCCAGATTCCTGCTACTGAGCTGCTTTTATCTGGAGCCAGGTGACCGGCCCCGATCAATGCAGCTGTGTTTTGTGGCACTGCAGCTGGCCAAACAAACACAGCTGGAGCGCGGCTGCGTCTCTGCGCCTGCCGCACACACACGCGTGGAGTGAGAGCTGTGTGGCGTGGCCAGTGTCCTGGGGATGTGGTGAAACACATCTGGCTCCACACAACGGGCTGCTGGCAGTCCCCAGTGTGAAAGCAAAGTGTCACTGGTGCTCATTATTTCTGCAACTTTATTCTACATCCAGCCCCGTACCTTCATTTTGTTCTGTGCCACTGTCCTGTGTAGGCTAAGAATAAAAGGGTCTCTACCTGAAGAATGTTTCTTGGTTCTTTTTGGTGGCTGCATGCAGGAGGTGATGGGGCCCACTTTGGCACATTTGCCTTGTGAACTGTCCTGCTACTAACAGTTTGTTTTGGCTGAGGGGTTTATTTCTCCTCAGTCTCAAAATCCTACTTCCTCACCTGCACCATTAGTCCCCTTCTCACCAGCTCTTGACTGAGTTGACAAGGTTATTCTTCTGCTGGCTTGACTTGACAGTCTGGACAGTGATGGGAGCAGGGTGCTGGGGCAGGGAGCCAGATTGCTGGGTAGCAAAGCTCTGTCAAGTGGGCTCACTTGGGATGCTGAAGACGTGCAGGTCCTTCAGTGATGCCTGGGGGCAGGACTCACCTGGTCTGTCTTGTAGGCCTGGTCACAGAATTTGTTACAAAATAGGAGTCTGATTAGGTGGCCCAAGCTGTGCAGATTTGGAGGTGACATAACTCCTCCTAGAGAGAGAAAGATCCTTTAGGTCATCTTAGTTCATCCCGTGGTCTGGAAAGTGTGCATCTCCTGGTGTTCTCCCCATTTAAATGCAAAATATTCCCAGTGAGACGACTTGCCTCAGTTCTTCTAAGGATTATTCTATGGTCTGGAAGGTCCTATTACTCTTATGGGTGTGATGTATAAGGGCATCAGATTTCTCACACTGGATGTATATAGTGGAAGAATCAGATAATTTCCTTGCTTGGCATGGCAAACAACAAGCCATTTTCACTGGTGCCAAAGAACAGGCAGGGCTGTGATGTGAGAGCTGGAGACAGTGTGTCTGTATCAGGAGATGTGCTGAGGATGCAGCTACCCACATTGTAGGTCACCAACAATGACTGCTTGTCACCAACTTGGTTGGGTTTTGGCTCTAGGTCACAGCCAACCTGCACTCAGCAGGCAGTGGCTGTCCCACTGTAATGTCATCATGCAGTTTGGCAAGCTGGTGTGAGAGTGAGAGCTGAAGTTGTGCTTGGAGAGGGGTCAGAAGCTCAAAGCTTGAAAACAGAAAGTGTTGAGGGTGTGGCTGGAGGGCAGCAAGGTGCTGGCCAGGCACTGGCTGAGCTTCAGGCAGGCGCCAGGGACTACCCGTGACAGGAGGGCTCTCTGCCCCCTGCAGCTCCTGGGGATGCATCCAGGACAGCCCCACCAGCCTGTGGCAGGGTGTGCAGGTGAGGGACTGACCTCTGGCAGGTGTGGAACAGGGCTGAAGGACTGTGCCCCTTCCTCAAGGAGAAAGGAGCAGGGTCACAGGTGCTTTCATCCTGGGCTGTGTGGGAGGGAGATGGCACCTGCTGTCCGTCCTGCAGTGGAGAGGGCTGAGAGTTCCCAGATGTCATCACATCCATCTCTTCCTCTCCAACTTCCCTTTGCACATACCATTATGATGATTTGTTTGGCTGATGCATTTCCAGGAACTAACACCCATTTTCAGAGACCTGCAGAGGCAGAAGGAGTTCCTTTCTATGAAGGAGCAGATGGTTAATTTTATATTTTAATAGTCTTACCGTGGGCAGTGGCTCTCCT
Organism: Nicator chloris; assembly: GCA_013400495.1. NCBI lineage: Eukaryota > Metazoa > Chordata > Aves > Passeriformes > Pycnonotidae > Nicator > Nicator chloris. Next base: position 363,400 of record WAAE01015423.1, read on the forward strand.
GCCACAGAAAAGACTTCTTCAACCCAGGGATCCTTCTCATAGATTATGTCTTTCCCCTGACTCCCAGTCTTTTCAATAGAATAGTTTAAAATATGTTTTTGATGTTCCCATGTTCCAGTTTACTCCTGTCATGAGTGCATAGAACTGCCTTTGCTATAAAAGAAGATTGTAGAAATTAATGGCTTAACCCAGTGTAATCACATGAATGTTAAAGGAGAAACATTTTCTTGTGAGTAGCACTGGAAATGTGTATGTTCTCAAAGAGACTGGAAAAGTGGGCTCCAGTCCTCCGGGAAATGGACTGAACCAGAGCTGGTACTGGGTGTTTTTTGGGTAAAGCTGCTGAGGGACCATGATAGTTTTACAGAGATTCCTCTCTGTTGGGCGGGACACATGCAGTGAGAATTTTCATCTGCAGCCGTAAAACTGTAACCTTTCCAATCAGCTGGGGGTTTTGGACAACATTCAGATCTCATAAAATTGATGTTTATGAATTATAAATATCAGTAAATGTACCTAAAGACTTGGGTGCCATCATGGTTATTAGCTACTCTATGAATTTTGTAACAGAATATAACTTCACTCCAGAATTGGTGGCAATCCTTGGAGCTATGGGGGTGTCCATACTGCAGTATGGTCATGGAGGTCTCTTAGATGGAAGGAAACGGATGTGATAAACATATCAGGAAACAAAAAACCAGAACATCTCTAGAAATTTCTGCTTGCAGCAAAGGCCATACTTTTTAAGCATAGGACAAAGAGATAATAAATTATAAATTCAGCAGGAAACAAGGAAGTCATGTAGCAACTGTGAAAGATCCAAACATATGGAAAATTCAATTCTGTGGAGAATTAAGTCACTCTTATGTAATCAGGATCAATGGAAATGAGCTGATGTCAGTATTGGACTGGCTTAATGCATGGGTGGAAAATTGTGTTGTCTCAGAGAGACCTGCTAATAGGAGTGGAAACTCCATGTATGTCGCATGTCCATTAGCTGCTGGGTTTTTTCACCTAGGAGGGGCCTGACCCAGACCCAGCAGAAGTAAATAAGCTTTCCTGAAGTAAATAGCCTGAAACTCATTTGGGGTCTGAAGGCAGAAGATCTGTTTGAGGTGGCAAACAGTAAGAGCCTAAGATGCACATGTACCTCATGCTGGTTGCTCAGGGTGAAACTGACCCCTTTTTTTTCCATCTGTGTGAACCTTTTGTGCTGCAGGTTACCTGTCTGTCCCTCCAGGCTGGGCCACAGTGGCCTTACAGCCTTGGAAAGGCCTTGCCCAGGCAGGGGCCCAAAACCCCAGCTGGACTGGAAGGGGCTCTACCTGGCAGGAGGAGAGAGGGGTGTGCCCTGTGCCCAGGGCAGGGGACTCCAGAAGTGCTGGACACCAACAACATTGCAAAACTGCCCAAAGACCCTCCTGACCTTCCTATGGCATGACTGTGATCCCATGAGGCACAGCATGTTGTGGGGAAGGGATGCAGAGCAGAAGAAAAGCTCCTGGAGGAGGGCAGGCAGCCAAAGCACCTGGCAGGGTCCTGTGCTTGAAGATCTGTTGTGACGGGGCTTGGCAGCAGCAGCTGAGCTTGGAGCTTGTCCCTGAAAATAAGCCATCATTAGCCTGGCAGCTGTGCAGAGACCAGCAGAACCTGCTCCTTGGCATGAGCATGCTCTAGTTGGTGTCACTGTCCTTGGGAAGGAGGGGCAGCAATGCATTGTCCTGGGTGTGCACGTGTGTGCTCTGGGCAGTGTGGGGAAATTGGCAGCACAGGAGTGCACCCTGCCCAAATCCTCCCTCCTGGAAAAGCTGCCTGGGTTCAGCAGGAGCACTCCTTCTTTGGCCACTGGCTGTTGGGCACTTTGCTGGTCCTGAGAATCCAGCCAAGCATCCTTGCTGCTGGTTTGAGACCAGGAGGAAGTCTTGGGGAGGTTCTGAGTGTGGCACGTTTGTGGGGATTTTTTTATGGTTGGTTGGTTGGGTTTTGATGGCTTTCTTTTCTGGCTTGTAAGGGAATATGGGGCGGGGGACACAGCCTGTAAGGGTTTAGTGAGAAGTGCATGCTCTGGGTACCGTGGACACTGTGGCAGTGATCAGGACACTGCACCAGGACTTACTGAAGGTGTGTTTGAGTGATGAGCATCGGGCACATATTAACTAGAAGAGACCTGCTGGGAAGCGGTGGGCTTCATGAGAGACTTTTCCCTACAAGAAATAGGTCTGGTACTCTGGAGTGTTACTGTGTATAAAAGCATGCCTCTGAATCCACAGATTAGGGAAAAATGTCAGCTGTTAAACGTTAGTGGATGGAGCTGTCACATGAACTGACTGTGTGGGTGGTTTCGAATTAAGAGATGCCAGAGGTAGGGAGAGTAATGAGATAAAAAGTGGTGGGAAAGGCTGACCTTGACAATTTCCAGTTCAGTGAGAGCCTGAAGGGCAGGTTGAAGCGAGTGAGGTTTCTAAGTGGGTCATCAGAGTGGAGGACCTGAGTTGCTAAACACTTTGCAAGCCCTGGAAAGGGGAGCTGCAGTACTTGCTCTTCCCTAGCCAGGCACTGCTGCTGGTTGCTCTGTGCCGGCTCTGACAGTCAGAGCACTCTCTGAGCTGATTAATCTGGCCAACCTCATGGGGGAAAAAACACCCACAAAACAAAACAAAGAACAAATCCGTTTGTTGCTGCATGTATCTTGCCCTGAATGAGAATTGATGTGGCTCATCATCAGCTCATGTGGGGCACCATTCTAAGTGCAAGGAAGGGCTGAAGCAGTGTAACCAAAGGCAGGGAAAAGGAAAGGGACAGAGCAGGACACGGATCTCAGTAGCTCTATGGGTTCCTTGTTTGGAAGGTTTATGGGTCTGTGAAATAACCTTGATGTTTCCCAAAGTTAATTCATTGAAAAGATACAGAGGAGACTACGACCTGAAGAGAGCAAACAGTTCCTTAGACATCTATTTTGCATTTCTAGAAGGCCTGTTTATCTTAACTCAAGAAATATTCTCTGTGATATGGAATAATCCCTCCTAAAATGACACTGGAGAGGTGAAGACGCCCCTGGCTTTGTGGGCAAGGTTAAAGTGATAGTGTCTATTCCCTGCCCAGCAGCTTTGCAGATTCATTGAAAGTGGCCAGTGTCTTTCCTGAGAAACAGCTGCTCAGAAATTTGGGAGGCAAAATATTGTATTCCTCACATTGTGGTGGATTTGAGGCTCACCAGCTGGTTGAGAAACCTGCCAAGGCTCCACACTGTTGTGGAAATGTACAGTAACTAGGCATAAGTAGCTCTAAGCTCTTTTTGGACTGAGGGATGAAAATGTCTTAATGCTGGGAAGCTGTTGACTTTCTTTTTCAATGTAGAAATAAACCAGAAGGGAATTGTGATGCCTTTGCCAACGGATAAACTCATTTTGGGGAATTTACTGTCCCTGTTTCCACAGGGACCTCTTAAGCTCTGCCCCTTGGCTGGAGCTGTCCAAGCCCTCCAAGGGCCTCATGATGTTAATGTCTGTGTTTGAAATACAATTTTCAACCTGAAAAACTGCTTCTTAAATTACATTTTTTGACTGATTGTATACATAATCTGTGTTATTTCCATCTGAGAATCAAATTCTCAGAATATTGATGGAAGTCTCTCACTGACTTCAAGGAAACTAGTCCGTAGACCTCTCAGTCTGGGTTAAACCAGGAAAGACAAACAGAAGATCTCTGTCAAAATGACTTTGTGCTAGCAAATGCAATTTCTGTGGTTCCCTGAGTAAACTATTCTCATTTGCCTTTTTTTCTGCTCTCTTCCTATTCCACAACGTGGAGAAAAGTTCATGTGAAGTATTTTGACTACTGTAGAGCAAGGATTTTGTTAGCTATGAATTGAAAAGAAATATGTTTGCCTCAATCTTAAAACCTGTCTCTGGATGGAAAACTGAATATTTCCTGGGTTAGGATGCAGTTCAGCCACAGGGAAGGTCTTGTCCAGCTCAAATGCATGCCCAGACTGGGATGTTATGGTCCAAGGGGGTGGGCTAGCAGATAGCCAAAGAACTGGCTAAATTTTGGGGCTGAAGAAGAAAAAAGATTGTGGTTGTGTTCTGCCTGAACTCCTGCCTTCAGGGTGTGCGGAAAGGACCCTTGCCTGGGGGCAGTGGTTGAAGGCCATGTGAGCTGTGTTTAGCCATTTTGTGAGTCCTGCATGCACGTCAGCACAGAAAGTCCAAGACTGCTCTTCTTTGTCGCCAGGAGCTGCTCGTGTGTGGCTCTCTCAGTGGGATAAAGATTGTGGGGGCTGTCAGTATAGCAAGAGTTCTCCAAGCTGACTTCCTTCCTCTGGTTGGAATAGGTCAGTCTGCTTGTAGCAACTCTGTCCATCGGTGAAACTCAGATCAAGGCTTCTTTAATGTGGAGTGAATTGTTCTCTTGGGATGAAGCTCAGGCAAGAGGCCAAGAGCCCAAGACTTTAACAAAGAAGCATCAACCTGTTTGTATGATTTTTGTATACACTATACAAATCTTCTGAACAAGATGTTCTTCTAACCCCATGAAAAGGAAGGCCAAGAGAGAAAGTCTGATGCATTAGTGGGAGGCATTCAGATGCTGCCAAAATGGTGTGATGTAACTTGGCCCAGTGCCAGTGTTTCTGCTGTAAACTGAATGCAGGTGAATGCTGATTAAAATGAGCCTGCACAGTATCTGTGTACTGCATCTGTTGTTTGATTTAAGGCAGCATCTAGAAATAGAGCTGAGGGAACCAGATTCTGTCTGTCTGATGATACATGGGTATTCTTATCTCTGTATTTTCATCCTGAAACAGAAGTACAAACAACCCACAGATACACAATGTTGCTCGCTCTAAATAACCCCAAACACACCTTACTACTTGTGTTTGGGTTTTGATGAGTAGATAGCTTGGGAAAATGTTGGCTTTATTTATTACACCTTATCATGTCACAGTCTTGATGAGTGTAAAACTCCAACAACAAGCTTGGTAAATGAAGAGAGGCCAGCAGGTGTTTACTGGCTTCATTTCAACACTCTCCCATAACATCCTCCTAGGCAAACTGGTGAAGTACAAGCCCAAGAAGTGGATGGTGAGGTGAGGCAAAAACTGGCTGAACTGCCATGCCCAATGGATTGTGACTGGAGACACAAGATCCAGCTGGAAGCCAGTCACTTCTCCACTTGCATTAATGACCTGGTTAAAGAGGCAGTTTTGTAGATAACACCAAACTAGGAGGAGTGGCTGATGCACCAGGATGGTTGTGCTGCTGTTAGGAAGGGCCTCACCAGCCTGAAGGAATGAGCCCACAGGGATCTCCTGAGATTCCAGAAAGAAGGGCAAAGTCCTGCCCTTGAGGAGGGATAACTCCAGGGATAACGTGCTGGGCCAACCAGCTGGAATGCACCTTTGTGAAATGCCTCTTGATGGACACCAAGATGAACATGAGCCAGCAGTGTGCCCTCAGGCAGCAGGCCAACAGCCTCAGGAGAGCATGCATTAATCTGGGAGCACACATTAGTCCAGTCCTAGCACATGCTGCTGTTTGGTGCACCCTTGGTAACAGGAGGAATTTTTGAACAAATTTGGCGCAAGCCATCCTACAATGCTTCTCCATAATGGCAAATTCTGTGTCAGTCAAGGGAGTTTTAGCTTCTTGGAGCAGGGCCTGGGTTCCTGTAACACATGGCACAGCTGCATGGATGAACAGCCATCCCATTCTGCTGGATCTGCTTTTGAAACACTCCAGGTACCTGTGAATTTGTGGCTCTAAAGCTCTTCTACAGATGAAAATCTTGAGTGTTGACAGTGTGCTGTCGGGGCTGGAAGATGAGCCTTTTCTGTGCTAATGGATTTACTGCCTCTCTGATTTTCTCGAAGCACTGCTAAACGTCATGCAGAAAGGTGGTTTAGTTAGCAGTTCTGCTTGGCTGGGGGAAAATCACTCTCTTTATTTATTTGCTTGCTTCAGCATGAAGTCTCTCTTGGCAGGTCAGTCACTTCCCAGGCCCTCCCAAGCTGCTGTTTTCCATTCCTGTGCTGTGAACGAAAGGTGAGATCCCACCCCTGGCCAGCTGTGGTTGATGTGGGCAGAGCTGCTGGCCAGGTTACACTCCAGTCCAGCCAAGCACAGTGTTTGCCATGTTGATCCTCCTTGGCTGCCCTCTGCTTTTGTAGGTCTGGAAGTGTCCCCAGGATGCTCCTCACAGGAGAATCTGGCACATTAGGTCTCCTACACACACTGGAGTTCAGCTGGGAAGGAAGGGCTTCTAGTGGAAAAGAACATCTGTTACTCCTTAAGTGCGACCACTGTCAAGGTTTCCATCCCTCCAGTGAAGCAGTTCTTAGCCAAAGGCCTGGTAATCTGATTTTTTTCAGGAGGAGAGGGAAAGTAAAGCTTCAGGATGATTCTTTTTCTTAATTGAAGAGATTAGTTTTGTTTTAAATTACGGTATGTTGAGTCAGTGTCTTTGACACCCACAGCTGTGTTGGTGGAAAGCTGCTGAAGGGCCTGGCTGGGCAGGATCCCACGTGTCTGCTGTGGCTTTGTGCAGGATGCACCTTGCAAGGGGCCTTGCACAGCCACTCATGAAGGATGGTCCATGCCCAGCTTCACAGCTCCAGCTGGAGCGTTCCTGCTGGAGGGTGTGCCCGGCAAAACAAATGACATTGTTTTCACATGGTGCAAAGCCACTCCCTGCACCTTCCCCTGCACCACTGCCCGTGTCCTGGCTGTAAATCCTGAGGGGAAGCAGGGCTGAGTCATCTGGCACTGGGTGTATTTATAAATCAGAAAGGCTGGAGCACTGCAGAGCCTGCCAGGAGAGGCCAGCACTTGGAAGATCTTGCCCAGTGATGGTGGGTTCCCCCCATGCCCTGTTCCTGTCCTCAGGCTTGGTTATTGACCCAGATCATCAGGTTTGGGCTGTGAGGTGAGCAGTAGGAGCTGGGTCAAGGAAACCATCAATGAGGCATCAAATTGCTGGGTTACTTTGCTTCCTTTTTCTTTACAAACGCTCACACATGAGCTCAGGGCAGAAACAGAAGCATGGAAAAGGCTTGCACAGGGGAAGAGCTTTGAAGATTTGCCATGCTCACAGCTAAGTTGAGCTGGCTGGTTGCACTCACCCTACAGCACCCATGGTGCTGGTGGGGGATGCCTGTGCAGTTCTGGCTGGTTCTTGCCTTGGCTACAGCCTGCAGCAAGGTCACTTTGATCTCACTGGCATAAGGGTAAGCAAGAGGGAGCACCAGGGCTGCTCCTGGGGGCACTTTGGAGTGGAGTAGCCTGTGCTGTGGCACAGGGGGGCTGAGCCCAGCCTGGTTCTGTGCTCAGCGTTAAGTTGGTTGTTTTTCAGCCTCCTCACATTCCCTTCCATCCCCTTTTCTCCTGGAATAACAAAATCAGAGCAGGAGGTTTGGTTTATTGTGCTGGGTCTCTCCTTCCTCCACCTGTTCTGGCAGCTGATCTCCTCTTAATGAGCAAAGTTGCCTGGGGATGCAGTTTACCTAGGGGAGGCAGTTCCCCCTGTACAGTTGGATTGATTTTTTTTGTTTGTTTTTTTTGTGAAAACTGCATGTCCAGCCATGCTTGCGGGTGCTGTTAATTCTGTCCATGCTTTCTCTGGAAAAGCTGGTTTTCAACAGAAAGACTGTGTTTGCAAAATCTTCCCCCTTCCTGGAAGGAGCAGGGTGAAACACTTCATGATCCTGATACTGTGTGGTGGAGAAGTAGAGACAGGGGAGGGGAGGGAATGCTCCTTCCCTCTCCATATATCTCACACACACTATGAGAGCAGGGAGTTTGCTGCTGAAACAAATGGGCAGGAAATGGGAAGTGAATAAAGGAAAGGACTCCTTCACGTGCTGTCAGTGTGACTGTGGGACGTGGTGCTCAGGCCAAAGGATCCCTGCTGTTAACCTTGCTGCTGAAAAGGGCTGGCTAGCTGGATGTGACCTAAATCTGCCTGAGCTCAAAGCAGTCAGTCTGCATCATGCCTTGTGACTGGGCAAAATCAGCCTGCACTTTGTGCTGTGCTGAGACCCATAAATTTCTGTGCCGAATCCCCAAAATGCAGACCCTGTACCCTGATGGCTGTTTCATTGGTGCTGCCTGTGAATCCACTCTGCTGTGGAGCACCAGGAATTGATTCAGGCTTGCTGGCCCAATGGTTTCCACCACTGCTGCATTTCTCTGGCTCCTCAGGGTCCTGGTTGGGGTTTTGTGGCCAGGGGATTTCTGTTTGTTTGTTTAAGAATGTTTTATTCATTTATCCCTAATCACATACAGTTCTCATCATTACTTAGGCTGTGACTTTCAGCTATCTTGAAATGAAAAGAAAATACATGTTTGTCTTCCAGCACCTTGGGAGCCAAGGGAGGCCTTAACCAGAGCCAAGATGTAACGTGGCAGTACAAACACTAATATCCGATGTTCCCCCAGATTTGTAATTAAAAGCCGATGATTTTCCCAAGGTTACCAGAAGGACACCAGCCTACAGGACCCAGTTGTCTGGCTGCCATAACACTAAACCTGTTCCTCTGGCAATGAGCTGATTGCTGTTGGGATTTGTGCTGATTTTAGGCCTTTTTTTCAGTGTCTTTTTTTGGTTTTTGAATGAGTGCTGCTGCACATCTCCCTTATTCCTGATGCAACCGGGGTCCCAGCACAATTTCTTGGCACTGCAGCATCATCCCATCAGGGCTGCAGGCAGTGCCAGGCACTCTGCAAGGATGTCGTGAGAAGCAGCCCTGTTCCCAGGGGTCCCTGAGTCCTGATACCCTCCCGGAGATGAACGGGGCCAGTGCAGCTCCAGTGGCTTCTGCAGGGGACTGGTGCTGCCTCTGGGTTGTTTTTTCTCATAGTATTTTTGTCAGAGGAATGCACCTCCTGACCCACTGCTTGCAGTTCTGCCTGGGAGAGCAGAGTGCTGGGAGGGGGGACAGCCGTGCTCCAGCTGTGAGTCGCCAAGCTGCTCCTATTTTGGGAATGGCTGGGTGTTTCCAGGTCCCCTGGGTACGTGTTGAGTTTGCCTTCTTGCTGCAAGTTAGTGCTGCTTGGACAGTAATGAAGACCTGGAAACCAGCTGTGATTTATGATCTTTTTATTAGGTAAGCAAGAGACCCAGCTCTCCCCTTTTTGCAGAAGGGATGCCTGTTTGAATGGGAAGTGTGCAGGGTGGGCTGTGTTGGTGCAAGTACCAGCTGGTTTTTTCACCTGGTTGGTGCTCCTAAGCCACACTCTGTGTAGCAAGGGAAAGAAAAAATATTTTTGTCCTATTGAAAACGTGGATCCTGCTTCCTGCCTGTACTAGAAGGTGAAATATGCTAGGAATGAGCACTGTGTACCTCTCAGGAGCTTCTCTCCTCTCTGTAGCTGGGTGGGATGCTTTAGGAGGTTTTAAACTGAGTAAGCACAGGCACGTTCTGGCCTGCTCTGCTGCTGAGACATCCCTCCCCCGGCCTCAGCATGGGCACAGAACCCACCACAGACTTGCTTCAGAGTGAATTCAAGGATGTGCTGTGAAGGGATGGAGGTAACCATGTGCTTGACGTCTTTAGTTGGACCAGGGCCTTCAATCAGTCAATCACACCAGTGCTTTGTACAGGTCTGCCCTTCAGAGTTGCCAAAAGATGGGCGTGTTAGTGGTGGATTAGGGGAAATAGATGGGTTGAACACAGCCTTCACGTCACCCACCCACTGTACTTGGTACATGCAGGGACTGGGGGACTTGGCTTGAAGTTATGTCCCTGCTGAGGAGGGATAGCCATGGCAATTGTCCCTTTGGGGCTCTCTAACTCCAGCTCCTCGTCTTGCTGGAAGACTGTCCCAGGCTCCTCATTTCCCACTTCTCATGGCATCCCGAAAAGTTTTAGTCCAGCACACATCCCAGCTGAAGTCCTTCTGGAAACCAGATGTGCCAGCTCAGCAAGACATCCTGCCTAAATATTTCCAAAAAGAAGTTCAAGGTTGCCTTGTGATTCTTGGTTTGGGTGTTGTTTGTTTTTCAACATTGGTTTTCAGTCTTGTGGCTATGCCTAGTAATTGCCAGCTGCTTTGGGCTTTTTGGGCTAATGCAAAAGGGCCGTAAACTCAGTCTGCTAGTGCAGTTAACAGGAGCTGTAAGGGCTTTGTAGCAACCCTCTGGGATGGAGTTGCTGGAGCTGCCCTGATGGATCTCACCTAGGAGAACTCTACTGGCACGAAGAAGTCTGATCCTGGTATTCTCTCACACAACAAGTAGAAGATTTTTCTGCATCCTGACCCATCAGGACAGTGGTGGGGTTTTCTTTTATTTTTTCTTAGTGAAGCTGCACAAAAGTATTTTTCATGAAAGTTCCTCGGATCCTGGCTGGTATTCCTGATCAAAAACAGCCTTTGTGGTGATGGTAGTGACCAGGAAACCCAGGTCAGCAGGCCTGAGCCTCAGAGGTTGCTGCCTGTGTTTTGCAGGGACTCCTACCCCCAGGAACACTAGCAGCATGTATACATGTATGTATAATACATACATACATGCATTTACATGTATGTAAATGGGAGAAAATGGGAGAGAGCAGCTCCAGAGGAACTGGTGTTAAGTGTGCAGAGGAGTTGCCTGTGCTGCTGCCCAGTGTGAGCTTGGTTTTGGTCCTCAGTCCCTCCCACCCTTGAGGAGGGCTCTGCTAGCCTAGTGGGGTTTATTGTTCAAAACAAACAGAATCTCAAAGTTTGGGCTTCCCATTGAACATGGAGCAGTTTGCGGTTTCCTCTTTCAATGAAGTGCAGCTTGCATTTGTTTTGCTTTCATCTTGGTTTTTCTCTGGTGTTTTGGAATCCCCAGAGCTGGACATCTGCATCTAATGTGAACTGGGAAATTTCTGCACTGTCCATTTGTGCCTGCATAAACCTGGAGTTCCCCTATAAAAGACTATTCTCCTCTGGGCTTAAGTTCAATCTGTGATAAGCTTCAGTGGGGCTGCATAGATCCCTATGAGATGAAGGTACGGCTCCAGTAGATATTTGTGGTGGTTGTACAGCAGTACAGTGATACTTGGAGGTGCAGTGTATCCTCCAAGCATTTCTGTGTTCTCAGAGGAGCGTTCTTTCGTATCCTAAACACAACCTTCCAACTTCTAGTGCAAGTCCAAGAGTCCAGGAAGACCAGCTCAGCCCATTCAGCTGACACCCAAATCCTGGCACTGACTACAGAGGTGAGCAGGAGGAGCTGCGTGTCCAATTGTCTTGGATCATGGCTCAAACACCCACGTGGCTGCCTCTGTGTGGGCCAGGCTCATGGTAGCACTGATACCTCCTGGAGCAGATTTTGAAGTGATGTCTTCACTTTCCCAGCAAGAAGCTTTGCCAGTCTGCCACTATGTCCCAAAATGTGGCACCCTTTGTAGACCTGCTTGTGAGGAGTAGCTGCATTTGTACAAAGATTGCTCTTTTTTCCTCAAAATTGAGTCAGGAGCTTGGGAAAGAAAGTCCCCATGAGACCTGTGGACATAAGTGACATCACAGGGTGAAAACTTTTATTCCTTGGAGATTATGGTTGCACCCACATGCCTGAGGCAGATGGAATCCAACACAGCTTGAACTAAATACATAAGGAGCATTTGAATGCCGAGACAATTTTCAGTAAATACTTTGTGTTATGACATCCTGTGAGCTTCCTCAGAGTGTTACTGGAAGCCTGTTTAAGCTTGCCAAACTCCCAGCAATCTTTTTTCCTTGCCCACTTGACAGATGAGCAATTTGAGAGCCTTAACTGCAGACCCACCGAGCTGGGAATGGGGTGGTTGGGAGGGACTGGCGGTGCCAGGTGCTGCTGCTGGAGCTCATTCCTCCAAGGTGACTCACCATATCTCACCTGCACCTGGTGAGACAACAGAGCTCTGTCTGGCTGTGGAGGGCTGTTGACTCATTTTCGTTGTCTCTGTCACTGTCTGAATATGAACTGTTGAGTCTCTACTGTAGGGAAAAAGTTCAAGAAAATGGGCATTAATGTCTTCAGGTAGAGAACACATATTGGGAAGAAATGGCCCTGGTGGAGCACCAACTTTGGCTTCACTCCAAAGCTGCTGCTCTTCTGCCCTTGGATTTTATTGCAGACCTCTAGCTTTGGCCTTTGCTTTCCTGGAAGTGTTGAGACCTCCTGGTGGAAGGGGCTAAATGCTGAGTTTGTTGTGAGCTGCTTCAGCTTTTTGGGGAAAACCAGAACAGACATTTCTGCTGTGGCTTTGCTGTTGCAGCCTCGCATTTGTTTGAATCACCGGTTCAAAGCCTCCATGGAGATCTCAAAGCAGCAGAAATTTAGCATTGATCCTCATTGACTGGAAACCGCTGAGTTATGTGTGCAGTTTGATCCCTGACTAACATCACACCTCTCCAGTTGGAGCAGTGCTCTTGACCTGGCAGGTCACTCACCAGGAGAGCAGACATCAGTGCTCACTAATCCTGCAAGCCTTTGCTTAAAAAAAAAATAAAAAAAAAAACCCCAAAAAACTCACAACCAATCCTGCAATGAAGGAAGATAAACTGTACTGTATACAAAACCCCTTGTCTAAGAAATGTCTTATCTCTGAGGGGTTTGCAGAAACCTCTCCTCTTTGGGAATGATGAAAGCAAGACAGCTATTAATAAGCTGAAAAGAGAAACGGGAGCAGGAGGGATCTAGCTTTTGATGGTAGCATCTTTCTCATGTTTTCAACAACTGCAAGGGTTTTCTGTAAAAATGTTTTGAGACAGAGATATTCATGAAACTGCATTTCTAATGTGGGCTAGAGAGAGCTGGGAAAGCTAAAGAAACTTTTTTGGCAGCAATTCATCTTTCTTAGCCTAGTGTACTTGTCCAATCTGTGTCCCTTTTAAATTCTAATTACTTCCTCAGGCACCACAAACACTCTGGCCTTGTCACTTCTCCTTTTGAAGTTTGCTTCTCATAATGCAGCCTCTTCTGAAGCGCTCATGCTGTCGGTCAGCTAACTAGTCCAAAACATTCCACTGCTTCAAAATCACTTAATTCTTTTTCAAGTACAAAGAACGGCTTTCCTGTTGCTGCCTGCTGACTCGTGCGAGAAAGGTAGTGTGCCTTGTGTCAGCCAGGAGAGCAAGTTTCTGCAGGCACCTCACACAGGGCAGAAAATCTGCAAAGTGTGATGGCCAAGGTGGCCAAGCAGAGGTCTGGGTGCAGAGAGGTGCGTTAAGGGAAAAATCCACCTCGGTGAAACCAGTCTGAGCATCAGTGAGTGCTGGGTGTGTATCTCTGCCAAGGCTTAGATTGTCAGCCCCATGGCTGGAGTCGTGTGCTTTGGTCTAAAAGGCTGCCTGTGATGGAGGACAAGTGAAGAAAGTGGACTTTTGCAAAACCTCTGGAATATTTAACGCAGAGTAGCCTTTTTCAGGTTTGCAGGACAAACTTACCAAGCGTTGCCCAAGCTGAGTGTGCAGTTTGGTGGAGATCCTTACAGTAGCAGAGAAGCAGAGCTCTTGAGCACTGTGCTGTCCTGAGATGCTGTTTCCAGCACCTGAGCATGATCTCTGCGTGGTGCTGCATTGTGTGAGCACACCAGCCAGCCCAGGGCAAGGTGGATGATGTGGCATTGAGGGATATAGCTGTCAAAGGAATTTTTCTTGTCTGATATTTCCTTCCACTCCCTTTATCCCCCATTACATCTGCCTGCAGCTAGCTAGGGATGGGCTCCCTGGTCCTCAGTAAGGGCACTTGGCCTGTGCCAGGGATTTAACTTCTGCTGCTTTATACCAACACCCAACACTCCGCCTCAAATGCCCCTTTGATGTGCTACTCTGAGCCAGGCACACAAAGGGTGTGGGTGAAATATGCTGGAGCACTGCCTCCAAAGAACTCTGGATAAGGATGGATAATCATGGGTAGGGAAAATGAAATGTATTATTTTGTTGCTGAGAGGGTCCTATAGGTCCAGTTTGTTTTCTGTGTCTCTGAAACAGTTTCCTGTACTTCCCTTGCCCCTCAGGAGGGGGTATTTGTAGAAGCATAAGTTGGCATGTCCCACATGGAAATTTCAGACAGATGTTAATCAAAATGGAGGGGAAATTTAGAGTGTGCATTTCTTGAATGCCATGATGAAGGAGTTTGATGGCCTGAACAGCGCTTGAGAGCTTGGCAGTTCTTGTGCCTGTGTTTTTTGTCTGCAGTTTGTGCAGTGTATGACCTGCTTAGCAGCTTAGCCAGGTGGCTGTGACAGATGTCCCTGCTGAAGGCTGAGATGGAGCTCCCTGCCCTTTCCACCTGGCTGCCAGGCCAAGAACTTTTCCCCTTGGGGTGGTTTTTAACACAGGTAAGTGTGGAGTGGTACCAAACTCCTCCTGGTGTCAGTGCGGGAGAAATTGCTGTTCTAGGGTGGGTGCCTGAAAGAAACCTTTTTTTGGGAGAAACAAAAGATTGTTCTTCTTTGTAACCAAAGGTAAGTGATGAAGGACTAGGCCCCACAACACATAGAAGCTTTTCAGCGGAACCAAAAGAGACATAAGTAGGTGAAGAGATGATGAATTCAAATCCATTTGGTTAAGGATCCACCACCTTGGAAGTAAGGATGAGAGGACAACTGCCCCAGGGATCCAGCCTCCTCCTGCCCCCTCTCTTTGTTGTCTCTTTTCCTGAAACAAACGAGTTAAATCAATACTATTGGTACTTTATCTTTTAAATGCCCACACTTTTTGTTGTTTTCACTGTCTTCTGCAAGAAAATATTCCTAGTCCTAGAAATGGGGAGCATTTTCCCAGTAATTTTTCTTTCCTTCACCTGGCTGTTTCTTTCTTAGAAAGGCCGGGCAAACAGGTAGCAGTAAAGCAAAGGAAATTGCAACAAACCACAATAGAAACAATCCTTGTGTTTTTCTTAACCTGAGAAGATTGAAAGGCTCTGTGGCTTTGCCTTTGGGGCTGGGGCTTAAGCTCAGAACTGGTGGAAGGAGAGATGGAAGGTTGAGTAGAGGTTTGCAGTGGCAGCCTGTGATCTCTCTTGAGCCATGTCCGAGATGTACTGCTCCTCTTTTTCTCTGGGCCCTCAAGTTGAATGGCCAGCAGTTTTCCCTGCAAAGCAGGAAGGCTGCTGGGCTGGCTGTGCCTTACCAGCTGGCACTGGTGAGGATCTGCATCTCTTTATGCCTGTGAGTGCTGGAAAGCTGTCTCCAGAGCAGTTCCTGCATGCAGGATGCTCCTCGTGTCCTGACTGAATTGCTTCCAGCACTGCAGGCGGAGTGGTGGACTGGCCAGGCTGCACTTAGCACTGAATAAACAGGGAGTTCCTTCAAGTTATTACTCTCATTAAAGGTTATTAATTCACTAGTGCCAACGCTGAAGTATATTCCCTTCATTTTCTGGGTGGAAAGCACAGCAGTGTGGTTTGGAGTGAGGGTGGTGTGGCCTGCCCCAACCGCAGGGAGCCAGGCACGAGCTGCTGATCCCAAACCACTGCTCCACAAATGATCCTCGGCTACCAAGGATGACATAAGTGTTTATTAGCATGTAATGCTGAGAAAAGAGAAATGCCAGCCTGGGTAGGTTATAGCCAAGCTACAGGGATGCCTCCAAAGTGTGTTAAGAAGGGGATGAAAGAGTCAAAAGTGTATTTAGAAAAGCACCAAGGAGGCTGAATTTGCTGGAAAGGCTTAAACTCATTCATCAGCAGTTTCTTGTCACAAATCTTCTGCTGAATGATGGTAAATGAAAATAATGATCTAACTTTTAAATCTGTGATAGGATTAGTGATACCTTTGGCATATTTATGTAATGGGTTTCAGAGGTTTAATTCTGAGTATTGTTCCCAGCCTGGATAACTGGCTCTCATTCATGTAAACAAAGTGCAAGACAGAGTAAGAAAATGTTTTTTATCCTGTAAATGGTTGTTTTGCTAGTTTAAGAGCTGTCTTTTGTTTCCCGTGCCTCACGGTCAGGACAGAAAGGGGGAAGTTTTCCAATTCACATGAAAAAAAAAGAAATGCAGGTCTTTGTCCTGGTTTTCTACTGCATCAGCCCCCCATGGCTCCTGCCAGGCTCTGCTGGGGAGGGTATCACAGGTGCCATGGGGTGGTTTTGTCCTGAGCCTCCTCTTCCCCTAGGGCATCCCTGTGAACTTGACTTGCTGCTGCTCAGAGATGAGCTCAAGCTTAGGGTGCAGATGGTCAAACAAAGTTTATTGCCCAGTCTTGGCAGAACTTTGGGTACCTTACCTTATAAGAGGTTCCCCCATGCAGTGAAGCATCCATGGGCAGTGGGGCAGGGCTGTCACCATGAATCAAACCAGGAGCCCTCCATTTGGTCACTGCAGAAGTTGTTCATCTCAGTAAGTAAGTGTCTGTGGCTTCTCTGGTCCGTGCTCCATGAGTCAGATCACACCCATGTGGGGCTTGGATCTGTAGGGAGACAAGTGGGAGCTCATGTGTCTCCTCCTGCCACTTGTGGTGTGCAGCTCCAAGTAATGCCACCTGTGTTTTAGTAGGACACATTTCTGTCACGTGGCTGGGCCTGTGTTGGCAGATTGTTGTGTGTGCAGCCATTGCATAAATTGGGTGGCCTGGGAGAGGTTCTCTTCTCAGCATGAGTGACACTTGCTTTTCCCAAGGCCACCAATACTTGTTTTTATGAGTATTGGACAAAGAAGCTCCATAAAGAAAATGTATTTGGGAGTTTCTTGGCAACAGGAATCAATAACACAGATGACAAAAGGGACCAAAGACTTGAATCCCATTTGAAAACCTGTTGAGTGATGAAAGTGATGTTTGGGATATGAAGCAGGGCAGAGCCACTCTTTCTCTAGGCATCACTTCAGCATTAGGATAAGAGTGGTGTTTGCTAACAGGGCACGTGTCTTGAAACAGCTCATGTGATGCCCAGTTCCCTTGGTAATCCATAGCAAACAGGGGAGCTGCCTGTTCCTGGGAGGCTGCTCTACCACCCAGACTGAGTGAAGTATGATTTTGGAGGTGTGGGAGAGGAATAAAGGTGGCATCTCTTGAATACAAGAGTGAGGAATGTCCTCAGGTCACTGGGCCGGTTTGCCTTCCCCTCACACGTGGGAGAGTGGTGGGTGGGAGCTGTGGCCTCCTTTGGTGGCAGATGTTGGATCCCTGTTGGGAGGTACTCTCTGAGCAGTGGTGACTCATGGCAGGAGAGGGTTTGTAATTTGACCTCTTTGTAGTATTACTAAAGCTTGTCTTTCTATGCTTCTTGACCCTAAACTGAAGTGTAGTGAGCACTGGTTTGCTTTGAATCTTGTTAGGAAGGAGAGTGAACTCTGGTCCTTAGTGATGTCTAAGATGGGGGAATTTTGAGGTGGGGGGAGGGTGGATTTTTTCTGGGGGGGAGCGTTGGTATTGGGGATTTTAGCACTTTTCTCTGCTGATGATTAAACGTCAGACTTCCAGAGAAAACAATCTCTGGGTTGCACATTGCTGCATCAACACTGCTCAGTGACTCAGCTGCATGATCCTCTCTCTTGGTGTTTAGGCTTCCAGATTACCTTGAGGAGGATGGATGACGACTGCATGCAGTGTCTGGACAAGGGATTGAGCAAGATTACTAAGAAAGAAATCTAGCAATCAATAATGGCGTTGCTGCAGGCTCTGCCAGCCTACCCTGATACACGCAGGATACTTAAAAAAACCTGTTGTGCCCCTGCACTAGTGCAATAGCCTGGTGTGGTCATTCTGCTTTGCAGCTGTAGGCACAGAGGCCCAGCCCTGGCTCTGATGGCGTGGCTTGAAGAGCCCTTTCTGCAGAGGAAACAGCAAGGAAAGACTGGGGACTCCAGGGCTGTGTGTCTTTCTCTCTGACCCCACAGCTCTTGCTTTTGCTTTCTCAAACATAACTGCTTTCCCCTTCTGCTGTGTTCCTATTGTTCGTTGGAGAAATGATGCCATTAAATCAACAGAGAATGGTGGGAAAATGCTTTGATATGAGGCCTTAGGAGGGTGTGTGCATGTGTGTGTGTGCGCTTGTCCTCTCTCAAAAATAACAGCACAACCCTCTGTGTATCTGGCAGCTTCCTTTAATTTGTGTCTTGCCTGCGAGAGAGAAATCCATCTCAAAGCATATTTTGCAGTTAACCTCCGTTCTTTGTATTGAAGTGGCACAAACCGTGGGTGTTGTTCCAGGGCTGCCATTCACTGTCGTTGTGATAGTTAATCTCTCCAGGACCTTGCATTTTCTCACTCGCTGTTTTGGGAATGAGGTATCCCAGGCTTCCTTTTTCCATGGGAAAGAGGGGGTCCCGTGGCCGTGGGCTCAGCAGGCATTAGGGACTGTTGTGTGCCTCTATTCTGCTGCTGCTCTGTGGTGTGGACAGGGATGGAAATGTGCTTTCCTCTGGCTGCAGCTGTGCAGAGTGATGAGCAGGGATGAGGCAAAGTCTGCCACAGCATTTTAACTAAAACCGTGCTCCAGAAGCCGTGGCAAAGACCTGAGGTGAGACCCAGGGAGCACCTTGCCCCATTCATGGAGCAAAGACTGCACTAATGCAGAGAAGAGCAAGGCTGTGCTGAGCAGGGAGCTGTGGGATGCCTTCTTGCACAAGGTTCCAGCAGTAGAGCCGTGTGTTTGTGGCGTTTGGTTGAGTGTTTTGCGTGTTTCTTTTTCCTGAAGGCAGCTGTTCATTTGATCAGCCACCTCTTGGTAGCCCCTTCCTGGGTACAGCTGTGCATTGCATTACACAGCAAACAGCAGATGTGCTTTAAGTTGCAGGTCAGATGGTCACCAACCCCTCCAGTGAAGTCAGCCCCATAGAGTGATGGAGAGGAGAGCAACCCTCCACAAGGCAGAAAAAACACAAACCAACCAACCACCAATCTTAGCTGGAAACTGAAGGAGTAAGGGGGAAAAGCAGCAGAAAAGACTGTGGGGACAAAAGGGAATTGGTGGTGGCATCTTCACAGGAAATAGTGTCTCTGTCGTGCCACTCTAGGATTCAGCTCTGGGGCTTGGCAGCAGACGTGATTTCTGCTTTGTAAAAATTGTTGGGGTTGTTTTTCTCCCCACTGGGAAAGGAGCCCACCAGGCCCTGCTCTTGGGGATAATTACCTTAGAAACAGTGTTGTCTTTAATGTTCTGCCCTGCCTGACTTGGTTCAACTTTTTTTAGCTGACGTTTTAATTTGGATTGATCGTTACTTACTCTCTTGACTACTGCACTGATGTTTCTTTAGTTGCTTCCTTTCTGTTTTCCTAGCTGGGTTCTGTCCCAGCGGGAATTACTGTGTTACACAACTTGTGTGTGACCTGGTGCCCTGCACAGTGAGGATGTGGCACTTCTCTGATCCACCCCAGGTCCCAGCACAGTTTTCCATGGCCCTCTGTGATATGTTCCCATCTGCTGAGGCTGTGAGCATCACTGAGCACCTGAGCACAGACCTGCAGTTTGTAGCCTAGCACAGCTTTGAGGAATCTTGTGAGTTGGATGGGCAGTCTGCTATGATGGCCTGCTCCACAGGAAGAGGTGCCAGCATCTCTCGGATGTCATCCAACAAATTTGTTTGGCAGTGGGCAACCTCCAGTGACTCACCAGTTGCTCTGTCATGGAAAGGCTGAGACCCTTTGCAAAGAAACACGTCACTATGAAGTGTCAAACATACACCCTCCATGGCATACCAGATGATCTTTAGGTCCCTTCCAACCCAAACTTTTCTATGATATAATAGAGCAATATGGCACTAAAATGCAAGAGGGCTCAGTAAAATCTCCTTGGGACACAGTACTTTTCATTATTTGCTTCTCTTCTCTCTTTCTTCTTTTTTTTTTTCCCTTCATTTTTCTTGGATGCTGTTTCCCACCTTCCAGTGGAGGGAAGAGGAGTTTGTTGTTTGCTCAGCTAACTGAAAAAAGCTTTGTGTGCATTTTCTGCTGCCGTTTTGTTAAAGTTCAGAGTTCCTGGGTTAGAGCTGCCCCTTCTCAATACGAGTCTTGTTCAAACTTCCAGAGCAGCCCACGCAGAGCTGCTTGGGTTCATCTGTGCAGTTCACAGCCCACAGCCAGCCAAACACATTGTTTGCCTCTGTCCTTCCATGAATCATACTTTGCAACAAAGACCAGCCTAGTGCTCCCAACGAGTGTGAATCCAAGCGGTGCTGGATTTTAGGTACATTAATAGAACAGTCTGGGTGGGTGTTTTTCCTTTCTTTCTTCCCTGTGAGTGCTCATTGTGTCTAAAAATCAGACAGCTTTGTGGCAGTGGTCATAACTGTCTGACATTTGTCTGGTTTATTAGGAAAACTCTGATAGGAGTTCTCCGGTTTTACAGTTTTTTAATTTTGAAGGATTTTAGCTTGTCTCAGGATTATGAATTTTGCCTTTTGTTTTGTTTAATCTAGCATTGATTCTCCAATGAGGAAGTTCATTGTTTGCCAGAAGCTTAGAGGGGGTTTTTGTGGGTTTTCCTTTGATAAACACAGCACTTCTCATTTTGCTGTGGGGAGATTTCTTTTTTCTACAGTTATTTATATATTCATAATTATTTTTCTGTGAGTAAAAAAACCTTTTCAACTGGACAACAGTGGGCTGGGCTTTTTATTCTCTTCCCATGAAAAGCAAAAGGATGGAAGGCTGGCCAGTCATTACAGGCACAAGTGTGAGAAGTCAATCATCGTTTCTGATGGTCAAAACCAAGGTGGTAAACCTGATCTCACTCAGTCTGAGCGCCTTAGTCTGCACTCACCTGGTTTATTCTGCTCATCACCCTGCGTGAATGCTGGTGGAGTTTCAGTGTTGATGGGGATGCTTTTCAGAGGAGCAGCTTTCTGGGATTCAGCAGAGATGTTGCCGCTTCTCAGTGTATTTGGATGAACCATGTACCACCTGTCCTTCCCTGCATTGCATTGCCAAAGCCAGCAGCATCTGGAGCAGGGCAGAGGAGCTGCATCCACTGCAGAGGAGCCAAAGCATTGCTGTTCTCTTTTCTTCCCTGCTCCTCTGCACGGCCATGCAGCCAGCAGGGTGAGGAGGGTTGGTTTGTCTGAGGAGGGATCTGCTTTGCTGTTTTGGAAGATGGCCCGGTGTAGGGGTCATCCAGCTGTTACAGCTGTCACCATCCACACATCTGCCTTTCCTCACAGCTGGGGAGAGTGGCCTTCTCTAGCTGTAACCATGGGTCACTTTTCCCTCTTGCAAAGCCCAACTGTTACTGTAAGACTCCAAATTAGCCAAGGAGGCCTGGGCTGGGTCCTCCTGCTCTTCTGACAGCACTTGCTATTCAGCAGCCTGAATGCTGCCTCTGTGCCTGCCTGTCCTCTCTGCACGCTCCTCAGCTGCCCTATTCACGAACAAAGAAAGCAGGGCTAGAAAGGAACTGCTTTCTGCCAAAGCAGCCCCTGGGGAATCCCACTGCTGCCAGCCAGGGCTGGCCAGTGGGAAATGGGGGCTGAAAGGCTGCCATGGGATGTAGTGCATGGTGGAGGCAGTCTGAGGAGGCTGGGCATGGGCAGGTGCCTCAAGATACTCCTCAGGAACCCCTCTGCTCCTGGGGGCTGGCTCTTTCGTGATTCACAGTGCTATTACCAGTTCTACTATCTCTGGAGTTTCCAAGATTTTTGAAGCAAGAAGCTTGGCATTGGCAGACTGCAGGTATTTACTTGGTGCCTGAATGGAGTTGTTTGTAGCAGCTTAGCTCAGCTCCTTCTAGGAAGGAAGGGTGAAGCCAAAAGTACCAAACCCAGACTCTGCTTTGGGCAGGAGGGTGGAATATCTCTCAGCCCCTTGAGATCCATGGATGAGGGGTTGGAAACAAAATCTCCAGGCTGGGATGTGGGAAAGTTAGTTTTTATTCCTGATCTACTGAAGAGTACATCTATATCCTTGAACAAATCACTTAATCTCCCAATGCCTTAGTTTCCTGCTAGCAAATGATACTCCTTATCTTTCACCTCTCATCTCAGCAGAGGAAAGAGTTTGTCTTTTAGTATATATCTCATTACAGTTCTTTGTCTGGTGGCTGGGGCCCTCTACCTTGATAAAATAAGTAATTGAATTTAGATTAAATGATCTAATACAATCCTGCCTAGTGGTTACTGAAACACTTGAATGAAAGTTCATTCAGAGCCTGTCTTCCCATTTCCTCATAAGGCCAAGACATGAAGTAATTAGATGTAGACGTAGGTTGTTATTGTAGCACAAAGACAGAGATCAGTGGTTATTGGTAAGAATGGCTTTTATAATCTAGTTTAATGGTCATTTACCTTTCAGTGACCTTGGTGTCAGGCAAAATTGGCAGCTCTTTTGCAAGGAATGTGCTTCCTCAATGAGGGCTTTGCAAGCTGTTTCATTTTTGGCTAGCTTCACATGAGCTAGGATAGACACTGCTGCAATGCAAGAGACTTTCAGTCTGCAAAGAAGGGCACAGACTCCTGCCAAAAGAAGCCCTTTTCAGCGCTGTCCTGCTGCCACTGAATTGCTCTTGGAACAGATCAGTCGTGTTTAAAGCATCTCTTTGCTTATTGCTGTGGCCAGAGTTGCAGCCTTCAAACTGAAAGAGCCTGTGGTGGTCAGGGGCAGCCCAGAGTTTCTGTAGAACGGGTTGCATTGTCTTGGAGTAAAACGAAGGAGAACATACCCGGTTAAGTGCATGCAAGAAGAAGGAGCTGGTAATTCTGACTGTAACCTCCACCCTGGAAGTCCTTATTACATCAGTAAAGATTTGATATTTTTATATATTTCAAAGTACCATCCTTTCAGTGATGGTCATCCACTCACTGCAGATAGAAATCACTCAGGTTTCCCATTGACTGTGATGCTCCTATACCTCTCTCTATCATGTGTTGAGAAATTCTTACAGGTTTTATCCAGTTACTGATGTCTGTTGCCATGGAGAAGAACATGACATGAGCTGTGCTGTGATCTCTAATGGTACCCCAGGTCTGTGACCATGCTTTGTAGGGAACTGGAGTAGGTCATATCCTGGTGCTTGAGGGGACTGGATTCAGTGCAGATATTCACAGTGACCTTCGCCAAGCCTCTTAATTTTTCTGACAATCTAAACCTTAGAGGTAATCCCTGTTTTCTGTGAAGGGGGCTGAATTTTTCTAAGATCTGTGAAGCTCTTTGTTTGAGGTGGTGCCAGAAATATTACTTGAGTCACGAAGAAGTGCTGTGAGAGTTGAGAGGAGCAATATAGCAGTGGAAAAAAGTTTCAGGAAAGCATCTGAGAATTTCTCTGCCTTATGATTTAGGCTTTTGTCTACTTCTGATCTCTCATCTTGCTGCTCACAGCCATAAGATTTTGCAAATACATTCCTTGCATCTGTAACTATTGTTCTGCAGAGCTGGAATCATCTCTTTATGTGCTCTCATTTCTAAACTGCTAAGATAAGGAGGGCAAAACTGTGCAGCTTGGAGGGAGAACCATTTGTTTCAGGCTGCTTTGAAAAGCCACCAACCTGGTTTTACCATGGGCATGTTCTGTACAGCACCAGCACAGCATGATAGGTCTGTAGCTGAGATTGAGCAGTGACATCCAGCACTCAGAATCCTGAGCTGCTTTAATGTACAAGGGCTCTCAATTGTTTTTAGTCCTATTGACCTGCTGGGACCTGCTGTGACAGTGGCTTGCACAGAGGATCTTACAGACCCTCATTGTATTAATTCGTTTTACTTGTGACATTCATCAGTCTCTGATCAGTATTAGCTTGTTCTATCCCTGATAGGAGAGAATGAATGGTCAGTGGAGGTTTTTTTTGCAGGTATCAGGTTTGGATTGGGAATATTCCGCTGAGTTCAGAGAGATACTTGCATAGAAGCTGATGGTTTATATACTGCTTCTTGCAGAAGAAGAGCAAAATTTGTCTCTCTTGAGTCCCTGAAGTCTGAATCCATTGAGGTCTGACAGAGTCTTTCCACTGACCTCTGTGGCCCCAGGATCACATCCTAAATGAGCTGCTTTGAGTCATTGGAAGCCTGAGTTCAGCTTTGGTGGGCTGGAAAATGTAACCTACTGTATGGGCTGTGCTATTCATAAGCGCTCAGCCCTGTGTGTGTGCTAGCTGTGGATGCCTAGGAGAAGAATAAAGTCATTTTCTGCAGTCTGGGGGTGGAGGAGGGAATGGGAATGGGAATGGTACCCCCTTCCCTGCAAACCCACTGTCGTAACATCCACATGGGCAGCTGTTGGGAGCTGACCTCCTTCCGAAGTTTCAGATTAAGGTTAGGTGTCCTTGGTGCTGTTTTTTCTGATACCATCCCTGACACATGAATGTCCTGTGCAGCTGGCCTGGCCAGCAGGACCTGACCTCAGTTTGAATTTTTTGAAGTGGGCCACTGAAGCAGATGAGTATAGCAAGGCTGTGATTTACCCTGGGGATTTCTTTAAACTTGGAAGAAGCAGGGTCCCTGAAGCTTCAGAGAAGTCAGTTGTGAGTAGGTTTGACACCATTCATTGCTTATTGACATCCAGTATTATTATCAGCAAATGCTACCTCACAGCTCATGGAAAAAAAACCCTGCTGTTCCTTGAAGTGATTCTTGTTTTCTCTGAACAAAACAGAAGCTAGTAAAGACATTTGAGTTAACACAGCATGATGCAGGTGTTTTCCATTCCCTACTGGTCCTAAATCAGACCAAAGAGAATTACTTTGGTGTAGAGAGTATAGAATGAAGCGTGAATAACTACAAGTTGGTTGGTTCCTCTGGAGCTGTTATTGGTTGATCTGGAATCATTAGGGTGTTTTAGAGTCAGTCTGGTGAAGATTAATTCAGTTTGAGAGCAGCAGCAAGTTTTTTCAATTAATGGCCAGCAACATAAACCTTTACAGTGTAATTTATTTATCAATCTTCTAACATGTATTTACCTCAGGAAGGTTGCCTAGTGGCTGAAGATAGGTGGGTAGGAAGGCGATAGCTTTCTCCTGCCTTTAAAAAAATGTTCTTTGTGACCATAAATGTGGTAGCTCTTTAACTAGAACTGCTCAGATGCTTTGTATTATGAATCCAAAACGGTAATACTTTTCTAGTTCATGGGTGTGCACTGCAGCTCACAGGGTTCCATGGGATCACTGGGTGTGGGAATGCTGTAAATAAAGGGAAAGGAGCGATGCCCCACTCAAGTTATCCCCAAGTTCCCTGCTGGAGTGCTAAGGAGTCACTGTCTGGTTTGCAGGGTGCTGGTGGCAAACCCAGGCTTCGCTGCCCATCTCCTCTGCAGATCCCCAGCACCAGGGAGAGATGGAAAGGGGCAGCAAGGGGAGCCTCCAAAGGGGACCAACAGTCCCAGCTGGGTTTGGCACGTTTTTCCAACACACTCTCATTCTTGTGCTGCGCTTCCTCTCTCCACATAATACTCTTGTTATTTCCTTCTCCTGCCCCTGCTGCTAATTAGCCCACGATAAACTCTGGTGTGAACAAAAGCAAGCAATTAGGAGTCTGTTGCTTCAGCGTGAGCCCTGTCAGAGCAGTGATTTGTTGGTGGCAGGGCTGTGCAGCACCTCCTCGGGAGGAAAACAAACCCATTCTCCTGGCTGAGCTCCTGGTGCTGGGGAGTGGCGTGTCCGAGCTGCTTGCTTGGGGTGCAGGGATGTCTTGGGTACTGCAGGGCTTCCTGAGGCACTGAGAGATGCTGCTGAGTCTTGTGTCTTCAGTTTCACTTGGTGCAGTGGTGTCTGTGGTCAAGCCACCAAGCAAGGTGGCTCGAGAAGTTACTGAGTTGTGATTTAAGT
This sequence comes from Nicator chloris, assembly GCA_013400495.1. Classification (NCBI taxonomy): domain Eukaryota; kingdom Metazoa; phylum Chordata; class Aves; order Passeriformes; family Pycnonotidae; genus Nicator; species Nicator chloris. The sequence goes on from WAAE01015423.1 coordinate 389,038, forward strand.
ATGTGAGGAGGTGGGGATTTTTTTTTTCCTCTTCTTTTTTGGAATACACACATAAACATTTTCAAATTAATACAGACAGAGAAATAATGGTAGAGTGAAACATAAAATTGTTGAATGGTTTGTGCTGGAGGGGACCTTAGAGATCATCTAGTTCCAGCTTCCTTACCGTGGGAAGGACACCTCTCACTAGACCAGATTGCCAGGGCACCACCTCTCCCAAATAAGGAGGAGGCTTAGAAAGAGGAAGCAAAAAGCAGGATTTTTGGTAGGTCCCAAGCCAAATGAGATTTGAATGATATTTGCCAGGACTCAAGGTGCATGTATCAAGACCTTGCAAGCTGCCTTTGTGTAATCTCAGCCTTAATGCTCAAAATCTCTTCAGGTTGTCTTTGCTTGAGCAAGAAGTCCCAATGGAAGGAGAATAGGTATTTACGTGGCATGTCACTGATGTGTGAAATGGCTAAGGGAAGTTGGAGGTTTTTTTGTATGAGACCCCTTTCTTTCCAAAGCTAGAGGCTGGGTTCAAGCTGGAAAATTAAATATGAACTATTCCTGGGCAGAAAAAGCAAAGTAATTTGGAAAGCATGGAATTAACAGATGTCCTCTTTTGACACATCAGCCAGCTGCTTTGCCAACAGTTGTCTCTGTTTCTGTTGTAGCTCTCGAGCAGCTGCTCACAGAACTTGAAGATTTTCTGAGGATACTGGACAAGGAGAATTTGAGCAGCACTGCTGTGGTGAAGAAGAGCTTCCTCTCTGACCTTCTGAAAGTCTACACCAAGTCCAGTGGTACAGATGAGGAAAACCAAGGATGGGGTGGTGGGCTGTCATGGGAACTGCTATGGGGTCTTGAAGCAACATTTTCCTGGCTGCTGGTGGGAAGAGCAGACATGAAAATTAGAAGGAGAAAATGAAACTGAGTTTATTTTTGCGGTGACCTCTAATTGTTTATGTAAAATTACTATAGTTATGTGTCCAGCTTTGCAAGCAAAGGATTCCCAAGATTCCTGATCCTTTCTGTTTTCCTTATTAAACCTTAAGTTTATTTAATCCACTTTGTAAGATACACAGGATGTACTGTTTGGCCAAGTTAATGTTTAAGTAGAAATTTTAACTTATGGAATTTCCTGACCATAAAGCACTTAATTTTTCTGCTTTTTATTATTGCTTGGGGGTTTTTCCTGCACATTGCCTGAACCAATGTGCTCTCTCCAAATGTGCTCAGCAGAGACACTTTTTACATCTGCCTTTGTGGAAAACCTTAGCAATGTGAAGGCAGCATGTGGGTAAAGAGTTCACTTTTCCCTTTGTTTGCAGGTGGTGATGAGGAGTATATTTATATGAACAAAGTGACAGTCCATAAACAGCAGGGTGACCAAGAGAAACAAGAGAAAGGTAGGGAGCTGAAGATTAATGGTTCCATTGTGTCTCACGGGAGGATGAAGGCACACAAGGTTAGAGCCTTGCTCTGGCAGCTCTGAGGGCTGAAGCAGCTGCTGGTGCAGAAGGGCCATTTTCATAACATTCCCTTGGAAATAGTGGTCCTTGCCAACACTGTGAGGTTATTCCTGGAAGTAGCACTTTGGAGGTCTTTATTTTGGGATAAAAATGTTGCCTTCTAAGGCTTGAAGCTCCACTGGCTGAAATATTCAAGGAAGCCTTCATGCTTTCTTTGGCCACAAAGCAAGTCACTTCTTGCATCTTTGAGACCTTGAAAGTGTCTTTCTTGTTTGCTGTGTTGCTCTGCTCTGGCCCAGAGGGTCTGTGTTGTCTCAGCTTTGCGAGGCGAGCTCGTAGGGCTCAGCCCTCACTGTCTGCAGAGGCAGAGCACCTTCATCTCCCAGGGATGTGACAGCTCTGCAGAGTAAAAGCCAAGAAATTTAACCTAGATAAAATATTCCTTTCCAATTTAGTTTTCCCAGGTTTTGAATTTGTAACACGGCAAAGAACATAATTGTTTAAAAATGTTCTTCCTCTTTGAAGTTCACCGTGAAAGAGGTTGCTGGTAATTGCATGGAGGGACAGTATTAGTGACACACATTTTTAAAATGCACACCTAGTCAGGGGCTGATCCTACCCCAGAGTTTCCAGTGCAGAGGAATGAGACAAGGACTCATCAGTGCAGCCTGCTGCTGATGTGCTGGTCCTGCAATAGTTGGGATTGTTCCACTTCCACAGTTGTTTGTTTTTGTTTTATTTCTTTGTGGTGGGGTTTTTTGTTTATTTGGTTTGATTTGTTCTTTAAACTACCTGCAGCCAAACTTGGGCTAACTTCAAATGCCTCTGAAGACAGGATGTCCTCCCAGATTACACATGCAGCCCTGGTGTGACCTCCAGACAGGGCCCTCTGGGTGATGCTGTAATGATCTATAATAGGATCCCACAGCCTCCCAGTAGCTCTCAGCAGCTGAGCAGCAACAGAAACATCTCTTTATATAAGTTCTCATTTGGGTGGATAAAGCAAAGCATCCACCATGCTCAAACACAGGGAAAATTTCAGACAATTTATTTTTAGAGGTGGTTCTTTTATTTCAGACTTTTCCCTATCAAGGCCATGGCCCTGCCCACTCAATCACTCCCTGCAGGACCTGGCACTTCTCTCTTTCTGTTTTCAACAACTTCCCTATTCCAAGTAAAACTTCTGAGTTATTTGGAAATGCTGAAGTCAGTGAGACGTGTGGGATCTCAGCCACAGCTGCAGCTGGATGTAGAGCCCTGATCCTGCCTCTGTAACTGCATGAGAGGTGCCTGCAGGTTCAGGTTTGGTGGGTGGAGGGGGCCCAAGTGCCCACTGGTGTGATATCCATCTTCCAGTGATTATGCAACTCCCTCTATCCCTTTTATCTACTGCAATTCCATGCCTGTAATGGGACTGGGGACCACACTTCTGTGGCTGAGCCAGCAGGACCTCTCGTGCTCTGCAGAGCTTCTTCCCCACAACAGCTGTGCTCAAGCATGCTCCAGCAGCACAGGGTGAAATGCTTTCCAAAGTCCATCAGCTCCAAAAGTCACCCCTCCAAACTTTAAAATATGTGATTTCTGCACAAAAATGTATTTCCTTGCTCCTTGTATCTACTTGCAATTTCAGTGGTAAGGATTTAAGTGGAACAGACACTGCTTTTGAGATGCCTTCCTGTGGCCCAGTAATTGAATTCCCTGCACTGGGTGATGAAGGCACCATCATTTACTGGATTTCATTTACCTGAGAGATGAAGCAAATCTCTACCCTGCAAGTCCACAGGGCTCTTCAGTGAGCCAAAGGCCATCTCCTTCTGGAAGTCAGCACAAAGGGGCAGGAGTCTGGGAGGTGGGACTGTTGTGAAGGGCTCCTGGTGTGGCCACTGCGATCCTCTTAGCCCAAATGCCAGGTGACATTCACTTTTACAAGGAACAGAAAGCACAGACAAGTAATAGTACAGATGTGAAATTCAGCAGGATTTTGGATGGTTTCTCTTTTTCCTTCCTTCTAAATCCTCTTCAAACTGCAGGTTTTAGAGAGGCATCTTTATCAAAGGACACCTGCAAAATGTTAATGCTTGTCTAGGGAAAAATATTCCTTCCCTCCCACCCCAGTAAGGAAGGAGTCTGTGATTTGTGATGCTGGAGTGTGTAGCTGGAGAAGGAAAGGGTGTATCCATCACTGCACTGTCTCAGAGGTCATGGGATTTGGGCACTCATCGAGGCCACCCAGGAGTTCTGTGGTAGGAGAAGGGGGACTGAACACAGGTTTTCTGAGCCTTCAATGTACCCTCCAGATACTGAATCACTCTGCTTTCAGCTGCTTGGAAAATCTGACTTTGCAGAGGCAGACACAGATCACCTGGAGGAGTTCTGCTGCCATATGCCCGTACATGTGATTGGCTTGGGCTGCTTCAGGAGGACCCTCCCTTGAGCAGTGATTACACTGCTGGTCATGGCTGGCTTTGATGAGCCGCTGTGCACTCAGCTAAGCAGCCACTTTGCAGTTTGCCCTGGGAGCAGGGTGGTGCTAAATCCATTTTTTGGGAAAGGTAGTAGAGGAGCAGACAGTCACCGACCCGGCTGCTCACAGCAGCAGGGATCAGAGCTAGCAAGGACTAAAGTGCCATGGGTTTCCAGGCACTGTGTAGTGTCTGCCCATGCTGCTTCTCAAGACCCTGTAAAGTCTCAGTAGTGGTTCTGGCCTTCACAGTTTTCCCTCCAGAAGGAAAAACATGCCCTAAAACCAGAGGTCAGCTCTTTTGCTGGGTCTCCCAGTGCCAGGATCCTGGCTATGGCCTGAAATGACATGGTGGCCCTGCGGCCCTGCCTGTAATTGTTACTCTGCTCCCCACTGAAATAGCATCTTGCTGCTCCACCACAGCCCAGGGTGGCAAGTGCTCTGCTGGGACATGCCACATGTCATCTCTGTAATTGTTTCTGCCTTGCAGTGCTGGATCAGAAGAACTCCCTGACCAATGGAGACTCAGGGCTGCATTTGTCACCTCCTCAGAAGGGCCTGCCAGACCTCCCCCCTCCAAAGGTAAGTTTTTCACACCCTTTGCTTTTCACTGCCTCAGCCTGGGGCTCTGAACCCCTTGAGGCTTCACTTTTGTCACCTCCTGTGCAGCGTGGCCGGGTGGAAAGCCTGTGTATGTTAGTGAGGCAAAGAGTCCTGGTGAGCTTTATTTTAAAAATAATAACAAAACATTGAACTAGGGATTTCCAGCTATATCTTTCATGTTTACAAAGACTGTGGGTCAGGATCTGGTTGGTGCAGCTGGACGGTGGCCTAGGGTGGCTGGACACCCAGGAACCCCTGTGGTTCTCAAAGCTTGTGCACAGGTGGAGCAGGCAGCTGTGGGAGCTCCCCATGAATGTGCAAACTGGGCTGTGCTCCCTGCCAGGGAGACCCAACCCATTGCATGGCACTCCAGGCTCAAGGAAGGAGAAGTGAGGTTTTCAAAGAAACTGAGGTGGTGATGACTCTCAACTGTTTCTTTGGAAATCTCTCCTGAATTGTAAATCAGCTGTGCCTGGGCTGCTGACATGACCTTAGAAAAGCAGGAATCCCTCAGCTGCAGGGTGGTGGGGAGGTCCCTGGGCAGTCCCAGGACCGCCCTTGCTGCCAGAGCCTTTCTCAGTTTGGCCATTACCACAGGTTTGCTCACAGCTGGAGCACCTGGTGTTGTCTGTGCACTGGGTGCTGGTGTTGTTCTGGTTGTGCAGCTCACAGGTCTGAGAGGAGCAGTTGCTGGCTCTGTAGATTTTTCTGTAGGGCAGCTCTAAGTTGGTTAAACACCATCAGCCCTCAGTGGGATGTTGTCTCTGCCAGCAAGCCAGCCCAGCTGTCCTAGACACAGGTCATCCTCGAGACCCTGAAGGCTGCTGTTAAGTACTTGATGCAATGTGGGAATTGCTGTTAGCTGGGATTTCAGGATGTGAAAGGAAAGGAGGGCAGGGAGCATGCATTGGGAGGAGGAGGGGGCATGGAGGAGGAGCGGGTGGTACATCCATCAACTATGAAGGAGGATCTTTTCTTTTCCCAGGAAGGAGGATGCAGGGTGAGGCCCCAGGACTTTTGCCCAGGGATCTGTGTGGCTTAGCTGGAGTTAGCTGGAGGAGCTGGGAAAACAAGGGTAGGATGGGATGCAGCTGACAAACCCTTGGATGCAGCGTGATTGTCTGCAGGGAGCTGCTCCAGCCCCAGAGGGCTCTGCCCACACAGATGGCTGGAGCTGGAGTGCCTGGGAGCAGTGGCCAGAGCAGGAGTCTCTGTTTAGCTCTGTATTTCACGGTGGGCAGGAGGTGAAATGAAGGCACCACTGGGGAAGCAGCAGCTGGGTGTCCCCAAGGCATTTCTCTTGAGCTTGGTGCAGCCCAGCTTTCTGACTGGGCAATCAGGAAGTTAAATGAGGGACTTAGAAAAAAATAGTCTTGGATTTTAGCTGAGGAGGGCACCTGTCTTCTCCCAGACCTGTGCTGGGAATAACCTTCTCCCACCTGCTTACCACTGGAGTTAACCTCCCTTGGATGCAGCAGTCATGTACCTCCTCACATCTGAGCATCTGAGTGTCAGTGAGCTTCGGCAGCAGAGATATCTGAGTGTCCTTCAAGGAGTGGGGCTGGGGAGAGCTTTAATGGGTGGAAATTGCTGTTAGGGGGAAATGGATCTTCCCTGTCTGCATTTGCAGCTCCCAGTGCAGGCAGGAGCCACAACCACCTGGGCAGTGGAGGGTGTCTCCTTGCGCAGAAACTGGGAGGTTAGGAGGGGAATTCAGATGAAATCTGTTTTTAGCTCTGCAGAGTTTTCTGTGGTTTGGTGACACTCAGCCATCCTGTGGTGTTGCTCTACACTTGCTTTTTGAGGCATGGAAGAAATATGGTGATAAAGCTCAGCACAGCAGATTGACCCTGGCACCCACAGACACCAGCAGTCACTGGGCAACCCAACACGGGTGGCCCACCTGGATCCCACTGATTCCTTTGGATTTGTCCCAAAACAACCTCTGAACAATGAGTTCTGCAGGCCATGGCTCAGACAGAGGAGGTGACCCCTCCTCTGCTGCAGCCCTGGCAGCTCTGCCTCTTCCCACAGCCATCCACAGGGAAAGCTGTGGTACAGATGCAGACGCCCAAGGTGGTTATATTTGCATGTTCATTGTGCCATAATGCAACAGACAAATGTTCTGCAAGGGCCAGTGTGGTTAAATAACACAATGTATATAGCCTTTGACTTAAGTTAGAGAGTAAACCACTCCAGGCCCTTAGGGAAAGAGGAGACAAAACAAATACCTTCTGGGGCAGCCAAGGTGCACCCTGTTGGCTTTCATTGTCTGTAGGAAACAAAACAGAGCAGTCCCTTCCCTGACAGTTGTGGGATGGTGTCAAAAAACCCCACAGCCTTTCTTTGTGTAGGCAATTTGTTTATGGTCACAGCACAAAGTGAGCTGGCCACGCGTAGGAGGCCACCACAGATGGCAATTACAGACACATTTCCTAGCCAGGGAAGGGATTAAGTAAAGCCCTGGAGTGACTGAGTTTGTTTTTGTTTCTTTAATGTGACACATTAGGACAAGAAGTTTCTAAACCTTTTAAGTGTTTGTAGGGCAAGTGTTTTCCAGCAGTGTTCTACGTGTCTCTGGAAGGAAAGTTCAGTCTGCTCACAGCATCCAGCAGACCCACGTGGGAAGGAGTTTTAACACTGGAGAAGTTTGGGAGGTTGGCAGAGCCACGGGCAGCTCGCCCAAGTGGGAACAGATGCGTGACTTTGGTGTGGTCAGAGTTCCTCGCTCCCACAGGCCCAGCAGCTTCCCTTTGTGAGCAGCTGTTGGCCAGATCTTTTCCTTCAAAGCTTCCTTTCTGCTTCTGGACACCAATAGCTGCTGGTGGAAACATTTAGTGCAGGATGGACAGCTTGGCACCTGCCTTTGGTGACACTGGCATGACCTGCAAATGGACTGATCTTGCCTCAGGCTGCTCTGCAATGTGATGCACAACTGGCCCCTCTTCCCCGGGGAACAGTCACAGTGCACCATTTGTGACCTTCAACGTTGCTGTCTCTGCAGAGAGACCTGCTTTTGTGCCCCTCCTCCTGAGGGGAGTGGGGCTTTAACCCAGGGCATCCTGTCAGGGTTTGCATAGCCTCAGTGCAAACTGAGGAATGCTGCTGTCAGGTCAGGGTGGGAGATGGGATGCCAGGTATTTGGGAAGAACATAAGCTCTGTGCTCATCCTACTGATCTGTTCATGCTGCTGCTCTGCTGTCTCATGTCCAAGATCTGTGTGAATCACCTGAAAAGTAAAAAGTTTGTTTCTTCACTTCTTTTTTCCTCATGTATTGATATTTCTAAAGGATGAAGGCATGTTTTTCCTGCCAGCCCTTGCTTGTGTTTAGGGAGGGGTTTGGCAGGCACCACAGGGATTTTCCAGCTCTTGGACTCTTTTCAAAGGCTTATTTTCCATTGGTGTTGTTTATCCATTTCCTTCATTTTTTGTTAAGAGCACAATAAAGATTCCCAATATAGTTCCTACAGCAGAGATTTTTAGCTATTAGTTTCTGTCAGTCAGGGACTTGGAGACACGACCAGAGACTGCTCAGGATATGTGTTCAGTGTAAAGCCAGGGTTGCACCAATTGTGCTCCCTTCTGGTTCCATGATAAGATAATCCATAGCACAGAGGACCATCCCCAGTTACGATGGGTATCTTAGGGGGGTCAGTGCAGCAGGCAGAAATCTCAGTTCAGGGTAGGGCTGATGGGTTGCAATTGCTGCTATGAGTTGATCTTCCCAGGGCTTTCAGCAACATGAAAGAAAGTAATGTTTATGATCCAATAATACAGTAATTTCAATTTATGTTTGAGCTAACTGTACCACATCTAGAAGATTTCATCCACTGGGATGCACTTGAGTGCTAAAAAAAAAAAGGAAAAAGTATGCCTCGTTGTTTTGAAGGATGTGTTTTTACCTTAAATCATGTTTCTTCTATGTGTTTATTCTGCAGATTCTCGAAACAAAACAACCTCCAGTCCCCAAGATTGAATCCCCAGAGGGATATTACGAAGAGGCTGAGCCCTATGACATCTCTGTAAATGGTATATCCCCGCTATGGGGGTTCATGTGGGAGGGGGTTTCTGTGGGAGATGGAGGACTTGAGGTTTATGAGAACCAGTAAATGAAAGCATAGATATTTCGTACAGCTTTCGGGACAGATTTGTTTTCTGCTGCTCATGACACTTCATATTACAGACCTAATACTAGCTGGAAAGCAAAGACTGCTTAATTCCTCCAGTTTCGAACTTTTCCGTAGAAGTTAGTAATATACTTGGGTCAATATAGCATCAGTGTAAAATGTTAGAAACCGTTGTGGGTTCTCTTTGTCTTGGTGGTTTTCTGGCCGGTAGACTGCAGTCAAACACAAGTTTCTGTTCAGGACTGAGTGCTGAAGCTGTGGTGGCTTGCATTTGTGTCCTAGCACTCTAATTGTCCCCTTGGGGTTTGAAATCCATGGCTCTGCTGGTCTGTTAGGAGTGATAACCATTTTTATAATTGGGTCTTTATTCAACTCTGTCTCTTGTGGCAGTTTAACCATCTGTGAACTTGATTAGAAAGCCACTCTTCGTGTGAGGGGAAAGCCTGTGGGTTCCCTTGCACACACTTGCTCACCGCCTGGGCCAGCACCCCCGGCCATGTCCTGGAGCAGTGCCACCCATGCCTGTCCCCTGTGGGGTCCCCACCCCTCTGGGAGGAGGCTGCTGCATGCTGAGCTCCTACATTCTCACTTCTTAGGATGTATTCCTGCATCCTTTTGTTGAACACCCTTCACTGAGAGATTGCCTTCCTCTGATCTGACAGCAGAGCTGATCTTGTCATCACTTCATAATCCACTTAAGCCCATATGAGATAGATTAGATCAGCCCACTGCAGAGCAGATCTCTGCTCATCAGCCTTGGCTGCAGCAGAGCGTGTGGCATGGGCAGAGCTGGGTGGCAAGAGTCAGGGCAAGCAAAGAAGTGAGAGTTAAGGGTGAAAGATTTGGATCTCAGCCCTTGGCTGTTGAATGTGAACTTCACCTGGGAGAAGCTGGGTCCTCTCCAGCCCCAGTGTGAACTACAGGGCTTTGAAGCTGTTTGTCAGTGAAGAGGAAGATGGTGCCCAGCTCAGATGGGAAAAGGTTCAGGCTCATCGTGGCCAGGGTGAAAGGCACTGTTCAGTGCAGAGAGGCCCCTCTGGCTCTGCCCTGCGTTTTGCTGAAAGGCTCTGGGTCATTTGGCTGAGGTGAGGGATGTCATGCCCTGTGAAGCCCTGCTGCAGCTGGGGGAGCCCAGGGTGCTGCAGCCTCATCCCCAGGCCTGCAGTGTAAGATAAAGGAGATTTCTTTTCCCCCCTGCTGCACATGGGGAAAGTGGATAAATTGTTCAGAGCCGTGGCACAAAAGGGCATATGCTGGATTAGCTGGAATATAGCCATGGATCCACGTGCTGGGACACCCAGCTTGTGTTATCCAGGAGCTCCATAAACTTGCCCTCAGTTCAGAGACTTGGCTGGCAGGAATGATAAGTGCACACCCAGCTCCCACCTGTGCTTTTCCTTGGTAACCTGCTGCTCCAAGACGCAAATACACACACCAAAATCTAGGTCACTCAGATGCCTAAGGAAATGAAAGATCAGAGCTCTGCAAAAAGAAAAGCACAAATGATGGGAGCACTGTCCAAATGAGGCAGCTCTGGGTGGCTGTCTGTGGCTGCTGTGGCCAGCTGTTGCACCAGCAGGCTCGGTGTTTCACTGAGCACCATCACAGCTGTAAGTGGAGATAGGAGCCTGTGAATGGGACAGCAGAGATGGGACAGAGGATTCCAGTGATTCCTCACCACTGAGGTGTGTGGTGCCTTTGCATCCTATGATTGCTCAGCCGCCAGTCCCCTCTGCAGACCCCACCACATCCTATCTACAAAAACCTCCTGGTGTGCTACAAAGCATGTTTTGTGTGAGGAGGAAGGAAGCATTGTGAGAATCTCTGTGCTCTTTGGCAACCTTGTGTTGGAGGTGGTTCCTTGCGGGGTGAGCCAGAAGGAGGAGCAGGGAGGGATGTGGAGCAGCAGGTATGTGGCAGGAGAGGCTGTGGGGGCTCAGGAGAAGGTGAAGTGTGGTGTGCCGTGCAGAGGGGAGCTGGGCAGTGATGCTGCTGCCCTGGTTTGCCTCGAGAGATCAGGCTGCAGCATATGGGCAAACCTGCAGGTCCCTATCCTGCCCTTTGTTTCAACAAGCACAGGCTCCCCATCCCTTCCCCCTGCCCCACCCCGTGCCCTATCAGATGTCAGCAGTACTTTGTACCTGTCCTACAGTGATGCTCACTGCTAGCAAATGATCTGGGACTTTGGTGTGACTGCTGTTGCTAAAGGGCAGTCTGGACATGCATGGCTTTGCCCTGGCCAAAGATGCTAAAGCCTGGCCCCAGTAACCTCCCAAACCCTCTGTGCCTTTCCCCACAAGTTGGATAGGTGGGGGGTTGGGGGGGCAGTCCAGGAAGCTGCTGGTGGTCTTTCACAGAATCACAGAATGGCCTAGGTTGGAAGGGACTTTAAAAATCATCTTGTTCCAACCCCCCTGCCATGTACAGGAACACCTTTCACTAGACCAGGTTGCTCAGAGCCTTGCTGGCTGTTCAGCCAGCCTTGCCTTCAACACTTCCAGGGCTGGAGCATCCACAGCCTCTCTGAGCAACCTGTGCCAGTTCCTCATCATGTTTGCAGTAAAGAATTTTTTTCCTAAAATCTAAGCTAAACCTACACTCTCTCAGTTTGAATCCATTTCCCCTTGTCCTGTCACTGTAAGCTCTTGTGAAAAGTCCCTCTGCAATACTGTTTCTGACAGTGTTACAGCATGAGCCTTGGAAGACACCCATGTGTCCCCAGACAAATGGGCGTAGTGAAATCAGACAAAAATAGGAACAACACTAAAATAAGTGGGTGCACTGCCAAGAAAGGACATCAAAGCAAGCCTCCAGATGGGCTGAGGAGATAGAGGTTTCATGCCCCATCAGAGGTGGGACTAAGAGGCACCGTAGCAAACTGTGGGTGAATTAATTAAAAAGAAGCGAGCGGGCGAGTCCACTGGGTTTTGGGGCCCATCTTTCATCAGCAGCATTCCCACCCCTCCGTTGGGGACGCTCTGCTTTTCATTTTCCAGCTCCAGCAGAGCCTGCTGCTTCCCTTCCCTCCTGGGCTGAAATGTGTTAAACCCTTATCAGCAGCCTTTGCATAATTGGAGGGCGCGATAAGGAGCGGAGTGAAAACGGAGAGGGGCGGCGTGGCTGCCAGCTGAGCAATAATTATTCTGGCTGAAACGGCTCGTCGGCCCTGGCTGCTTTTAATTACGATGACGATGACTCTGTTTTAAAGGGAGTTGCCTTGTTTGAGGTGATGGGTTGAAAACGCTGTTCCTGCCTGAAGTCTCAGCCTAGTACAGCGTGGCCTCACTGGCCGAGGGGATTGACGCCCTTGTTCTCTGCATTTGCTTATCTGTGGCTTTCTCTCTTTGTCTCCCTTTCTCTTTCTTTTTGACTGTGCAGGTCTTTTTGGTAGGCTTGCTGCGGCTGGACCCAGGCCAGGGTTGCAGGTTACTGAGGGCGTTATTTATGCCACAATAACTATGGGTATGGCATGCTTTCCAAACCTGAAGTGCCTTTTTTAAACAATAACAAAAAACACAAACAAAAAACCCTCACAAAAATACCCCCCAAAAACTCAGTTTCAGCAAAGATTATCAGGCATCTCCCCCTGGATTTGCCTGTTACATGCATGGAGGGTAAACCACCTCTGTTTTGCACAAAGCATTGTTTTTTGTGGCTTTCCCTGTGCTCAGGACGACAATGAAGAGAACTTCCCTAGCTTTTATTCCCCTAGTTCTGTCACTGGTGTGTGGAGCTGATGTGTGATACTGCTGGCTGTATTGACAAGTAGCTGTTTGGTGAATGATTGAAGGTGCTCCATTGAGGTAAAGGCAGAGTGGGAGTATAAGATGGTCTGAGCTTCCTGCATCCTGGCATTGATTTAGCTCCCTGGGAGCTCCTGGGAAAGGAAAGCAGAGGTGATTTAGATAAAAACATCCAAGACTGTGGCTGCCACCAATGGCTGAGCTATACGATTTGGGACTGAGTGAGCCGTAGTAGTGACCACAGGGTTGTCACAAGCCACCAGGCAAGGCTTGTCCCAGTTTGCCAGCAACACAGCCTGGTAAATGCCTTTCCTTCATGAGGCTGTAGCAGTGTCACCAGGCCAGCAATTGCTGCAGTTCTTCAAGTAGAGAAGAGCTCATCTCATGAGGAACCACACTTGTGGTTGTGGTTCTTGCACAGAAGAGCACTCGGGGCTTCTCAGAAGTAAGGTGGCAGCCTGAGACCTACTGCTTAGGTGGGGGCACCAGAGACTTCCAAAAGAGGCCAGAGAGGTGGCTAGTGATACCCCCATGAGGATAGGGAGGGAGTTTTGGAAGATGAGGTTCCCTTAGACATTCTTGCTGCTGCTGCATATGGAAAGGTCCTGTAGCAGTGGAGAGGTTCAGCTTCTTGTTGTTTGTAGGGTTGAGAAATGCCAACACTTTTGCTCCATCTGAACTTCTGCACAGGGTGCCTATAGACAAGGTCTGCATAGTGATAATGCACTGAGGGTGAAGTTTTCCCATAAAAGATGGACAGTTTGATATGTTGAGGGCATGGAGATGGTGAGGCAGTAGTGTGCTCCATTCAGAGACTTTGAAAGGGAGTATTTGCTTTTTAAAAAGCTTATTTAATTGGTGCAGTTTTGATCACTTGAGGGAGGTTGTAGACTGAAATTTCACTGGGGGTAAGAGTGTAGCTTTGTTACTGCATCTCAGTTCCTTTTATTTAAAGAATAAATAAACCCAACTGAAACATTCTTCAGTGAAGCTCCTAATGCCTTTTTCTTTCTCTTTTCTGACTGCTTTTCTTCTTTTAATTTGCACCAATCTGATAATGTTATTTTTATGTAGATAGTAAGACTTGGTGAGAATCCAAATTAGATTAAGTTTCAGTGAGAGAAACTTAACAATATGCCTCCATTCTGTTTGGTAGGACAAGAGTGCCAAACCCTACACAAATGTTGCCCCAGTCTTACCATCTTGCTCTGTGAGCTTATCTTGTGACTTAGAGCTCTAAATACCAGGATTTAGTGCCAGCTGTAAATGCTCCCCTGCAGTCAGGGAGAACATTTCAGTATTTTTGATGAGCCCGATACCAGTGATCAGCTGAAAACTCCAATAATCTGCAATGCCTTAGAGCTGAGTATTGAAAATTCCAACTCATCCTAGTAACATAGCAATCAGTTTAAGAATGGACATAAAAAGATGTTGTTACTGCTCCTCACATTTGCCACTTATGACTAATTTTTGGTGCTGCAACAGTGCTTTACTACAAAGCCCCTTGCTGTCCCTTAGATGCGGAGTAGAGAGAGAGGGACCTGTTAGACCAGAGAGGGAAAGTGAATGACATCTCAAATACAATAGATCATTGCTTGCTGCATGGCTTTGCAAATACCATTTTTACTTCTGGCATTTAGAGGAAAAGGGCTGATCGTAGCTTGCTGTTGCCTTGAAAATTGTGTGTTTGGCTTGAAGTGGAAAGTAGTAAAAGCAGCAAACATCAGGAAATGTCTAAGGGAATGTTCTCAAATTTGTGGTCAACTGAGAAGTGTCTTTTGAGTGTTTGCTAACAGAGGCTATTAGGCACAAAATACTGCAATGAGATTCATATTGGGCTAGAAAGAAAAAAGGATCCATGAGGATAATTTTCCTGTTAATTATCCTCCTGTAGGAAAGCCTCAAAAGACACGTCCCTGCACTGGAAGCTTGTGCATGTGTGAGCATGGCTGCGGGAAGCATTTGACTCACAGTTATTCTAAAAATGGATTTAATGAGAGAGCTTTGCTTTTGTTATAGAAGATGGTGAAGCCGTTAGTAGTTCCTACGAGTCTTATGATGAAGAAGAAAGCAGCAAAGGCAAGTCAGCAACCCATCAGTGGCCATCCCCAGAGGCCACCATTGAGCTGATGAAGGACGCCCGCATCTGTGCCTTCCTGTGGAGAAAGAAGTGGCTGGGACAGTGGGCAAAACAGCTGTGTGTTATCAAGGACACCAGGTTGCTGGTGAGCAGATCCTCTACTCTCTGTCTAAGATAAGCTGGTTTTATGAGCTGAGGAAGGAGGTGGCACCTCAGACCATGTTAATGAGCTGGCAAAAAACAAAGTACCCCTAGAAGCAATGCTTCAAAAACCATGTCCTGGAGATTTGGGGATCTGACTCCATTTTCAGTAGGAATGTGGGCATGGGATTGCTGTAGGGGGCACAAGGACACATTTGTGACCAAAATCCCAATCCCCCAAAACATCTAGGGATACTTTTTGGGGAAGTTTTTTGAGGTGGTTGAGCAGAAGGGATATTTATCCCAGAGGCTAACCACATACTTGATCCTGTGCCAGTAAAAGGTATTCCAGACTATATGTGCATGCAGTCACATGGGTGTGTATCTGTACATACAGGGATCTCCTTTGTGTATTCTGTGCAGACTTCTTACAACTGTGGGGCCTTCTTGTGTTCCGTGCACTTAATGCATGTGGCTGCATGAGTCAGTTAGGGGTGACTCATGAGTTCATGCCAGTGAGCAGGAAGGTTCCTCTGCCTCTCACCTGTTCCCATCCTCCTTCCCCAGTGCTACAAGAGCTCCAAAGACCACAACCCCCAGCTGGACGTGAATCTGCTGGGCTGCACTGTCATTCACAAGGAAAAGCAAGTGAGGAAGAAAGAGCACAAGCTGAAGATCATCCCCACGAATGCTGATGTCATTGTGCTGGGGCTGCAGAGCAAAGACCAGGCAGAGCAGTGGCTCAGGGTCAGTGACACCTTCAGGACTTGTCCCACTGGTGCTCCCATGCTTTGCTGGGAGACCAGATCTTATCTCAGCCCTGTTCTTGTGTGCTCTGGCTCCCTTCCTCACTACAAGCCTTTATACAAATATACCACTTCATTTTCTTGTCGTGGGATAGATTCCTCCTGCAGCTCCCTGCTGCCTTCAGTGTGCTGGAGGCCACATGGGGACCTCCCAGCCCAGCTGCTGTGGCAGGGGGGTGGAAATGTCTGGGGTGGGTCCCCAGCATGAATTGGCTGAGGGCAGGGGTAGATGTAGCCCTTCTCCTGAGACAGCAGCAGAAGGAGGAGCCTCCTGGAGCCAGGACAGCCACGGGGCTGTGAGACACCCAGGCTGCCTTTGCTGGCAGCCTCTCCCAGTGACTTGGATCCAGCAATTTCTGCTGATGCCTGATGCAACACCAGGACAGTCCCCAGAGTCACAGGGACAGTAAACCATGGATCTCCCAGGCTGATGTGATTTTGCCTGTCCTAGCTGGGGGAGATTAATTGATCCTCCTCTTACTGCAGCTCTCTCACAGGCTTTGGCTTCCCCTTCTGCGCAGGTAATCCAAGAGACCAGTGGCCTGCTCTGTGAAGGAGGCAGTGAAGGCAACCAGTACATCCCAGACTCGCAGCGTCTCAGTTACCCAAAGGTACATCTTGTCTCTACAGACAGAACTAGCACTTGGGCTTTCCAGCCCTATTCCTTCAATAGACAGCAGTGTAGGTGCCTTAATTTTCAGTAAGCAAAGACTGATATGAGTGAAACCAGACCCCTGTGCTGCTGAAAAGGAGGATTCTTGGAACCATCTTAATTTTCCTTTGCATCTTAATTTTGTTGCCATATCTTCCCTCCCAGACTAACTCAGCATTTGGGTACCCACTATCTAGGCATCAGCTGCTATCTCATCCAATGGGATGGTTGTGTTCACCAAGAGCTTTGGGAGGGACACAGACCCTCAGATGCCAGGGCTTGGGCCATCTCTAGTCCAGATTTAGGTGAGACTCCCCTGGGAGCAGCTTGTTCCAAAACAGTGGGAGGACAAAGAGACTTTGCTAAGTCTCTGATGGACACCCCAAATGGACCTGTTTGGGCACCTGGCTGTTTCCTCTGCCCATGCCACCTACAGGGACTGTCAAATGCCCCCACCTGCCAGGCTGCAGGGTAGGAGGCCATAGGGTGGCACCAGTGGTGCCACTGTGTCTCCTCAGAGGTGAGCCCAGCTGGGTGGGGCATGTTCAGGAACAATGGGAAGGGCACAGTGTGAGTGACCTGGCTGGGGGTGTCTGGGTGAAAGCGTCTGCTACAGAGACAGGGGGACCTCATAATATGGGAGAAGGAGGAACAGGTCCTTGCAGCACGTTCTGGCTGGAAGAATGGGTCACCTGCATCTGTGGAGCTTGTGCCTGCTGCTTGTTGACAGGTGGAGGTGTCTGAGAGATACTCTGCAGCCTCCGAGAGCGGGAGCAGCACCGATGGCCACACCGAGACAGCTGAGACAAAAGATGGTAAAACTTTGCCCTGGGAAAATGGGCCCTGGACCCTGCATGGGGCCAGGCCTTCTGCAGCTCCTGCCACTGCCACCTCAAACAGACCTGATGAAAGCTGTGTCTGCCTGGGAATTATTCTTACCAGGATTACCTATTGATTCCATAAGCTTATTCACACATTGACAGATGTGCTCGATACGAGAATGTTGAAGAGGCTCTTTGGATATAAACTTTCCCCCCTCCCACCTTGTGTCCCTGTTTTAGAGAGGAAAAGACTTGAATACAGTAAATGTTTATGGGTAATGGTTCTTAATTAAATTGTTTGTGGTGTAGGAAAGTGAAGGGAGGTTGGTACCTGCTCAGCAAGAGCTGTGCAAGCACCTCCCACTGCTCCTGCAGAGACTGGCCTTTGGTCAGAGCCAACCCACGTGTAAAGCAATACAGATTAGCATCTTGCACAAACCCCTCACTGATCTTACTGGTGCCACCTTGCTCCTGAACGCCCTGGGCTTTGGGCTTTTCCAGCCTGTTCCTGAGTCACAGGTCTGCCCTCTGCAAGGGATGTGTGTGAGATGGGGCAGGACCCCCAGCTGGGACAGCAGGCTGGGAGCTGGGAAAGCCACACATGTGTCTCTTTCATTTCTGGTAGTTAAGAAGAAGGGCACAACTGGCCTGAAACTGAGCAACCTGATGAACCTTGGGAGGAAGAAGTCCAGCTCCCTGGATAGCCCAGAGAGATCCCTGGAGACGTCAAGTAAGTGGCAGCATGAGTCCATCTGCAGGGATTTGTCTCAGGGCTGGATCTCAGTATGCAGGGCAGGACAAGCACCAGGCATCATCCTTCTCAAATGTGCCTGTGCTAGGTGGTCCTGCCAGTAAATCCATGCAGATTGTGGTGCCTGTGCCTCTCAGGGTGACCCACGAGGAAGGGTGGGGGTAATACCAGACATGCACACACACGGCATTTGTGCTGCATTTGAGCCTGCAGGGAGAGTTGTGAGGGTCAGCTTGTATTTACCACCTGGGACCAACTTTGTCCAACAACCATCTGATGCCAGCTTGCTGCTCCAAACCTATCTCGAACTTCAAGGGTCTCATTTTCAAGATTTTTACCCTTTTCACCCTGTTTTGTATGGATAAGACATCTTGTCTTTGTGCTTTTGGTCTTTATTGGTGCTTGTGGCTTTGCATTGTGTGGTGATCTTATAACTTACTCATTAGACATCCCCAGGCACACAAATTAATATGGATTAAATGGAAAGTGTGTCTAAGCAAGCTGTGCTTACTTGCAGGTTACCTGAATGTGCTGGTGAACAGCCAGTGGAAGTCACGGTGGTGTCAGATAAAAGATGGGCACCTCCATTTCTACCAGGACAAGAACCGAAGCAAACTGGCTCAGCAGCCCCTGAGTTTGGCAGGTTGTGAAATCATCCCAGAGCCGAGCCCCGACCATCTTTACTCCTTCCGCATCCTGCACAATGGGGAAGAACGGCTTGTTCTGGAGGTAGGGCGTATATCTCCGAGAAAGCTCTGCTTAAAGTCGTCAGCTTGGGTACCTTAGGAGGTCTAAATGCCAGTGAGCTCCTCCAGAGGAACCTCAGTCCAACAGAACAGAACCTGAAGAGCAGGACTTTGTTCCATCCGCCTGTGGTCACCTGGAATGTGTCCCTGGTAATCCAGGCTGTGTCTGATGCTGGCACCTCCAGAGGGACCATTCAGCCTTCATCTTAGGCACTCATCAGAGGGTGGGACGTGGGGTCCTCTGGAGGCTCCCATCTCTCTCCCCCGACTGTAGGATAACCTTGGATAATTAAGTTCTGTGGAGTACATTGCAGATGGTTAATGTCAGATGAGAAGAATGCCACTTCAGGGATTTAAGGCTGTGGTTAGGAGGAACAGAGAACTTCATCTTTTGACAAGAGAGTCCCAAAGCCATGGGTCACACATCCCAAGTAAGCTTATCACAGATCTGCCCCTGAAAGTGCAAGTGAATTCATCTCCATCCGTTACTTTCCTTTGCCTGCATCCAGGACTGTTTATCTCTCATCTTACTTCTCTCTGACGACAGCATGATTATAGTAGGAGGTGGACAATGTGAGCAATTTCCTGTATTTTTCCAGTGGGTGGAATATTTATAGCTAAACAACTGACTTCGAGGGCATGCTGTGAAATTGGAAGATGTTTTTCTTTAGTTTCTGATTCAGGGTATGTCTATCTAAGAAATTTTGCCCAATTACAGATGTGAAGAAGAGGTGCTGGGAAAATTTACATTTTGTGAATGGAAGAGTCTGTATTGTGTTGGGATGTCAGACTCAATGTCAGACTCCATGTACAGACTGGCTGGCTGGCAGGCTTCCCAGGGACTGAAGTCTCTGCTAAATAAAACAGACTGAAAGCTTAAAATATACTTCCCAGTTTGGAAAGTGTATATATATTCACTCGCCCTGAATTTTACTTTGTGGTTACTGCTCTGACTCCTCAAATCAATGCAAAAAGTGGCTGCATCAGCCAACTTCTTCTTGCTTCAGGTGGAGTCCTCTGCACTGGGAGGTGCGTGTGGCTATTTGCTAGAGCTGAATTCATAGCACAGAATTTAACCTTTCATGTTGCAAAATGTCAGACGGCTCACTGCAGCTGGGAATTGGGTACTGACCATGTTAAAGCAATAGACTCTGTTACTTTAAACTCTTCCCTTCTCCTGTCCCCTCTGCAAAGAACTGTGGAAGGGGTTTGTGCTCTGGCAACGGGACCTCCCAGGCTCGAGTCTCCTTGCCTCTGTTTTGGCAATCCCATTGCTGCACTCTGCTGGTGCAAAATAAAACCCGCACGCTCTCCTCACCCAAAGCTGCTCCCTGCCAGCACCTTCAGCCCCAGAGACATCTCTTACTCCTGTAGACAGCTGAGTTGATCACCACTGAAAGGAAAATGCAGGCTGACTAGAAATTTTAGGAAGGAGCAGAGCAAAGAACTGCATTTATGTAGCTGCCAAATTTTTGAATTAGTCCATATATAGAGCTGTACTTTTAACGCAGCCTCAGGTTTATTGTAAATACCCAGCGGTTCATCTTTCCTCTTGGAAGCCCAGGGGATTGCCAGCATGCTTCCCTACTCAATCTAAGCCAGCATCAGCCCTGTGAGTGCAGAGGAACCACTGCTGCAACCTGTCCTGTCTGTCTGCTCACCCTGCAGGCCAAGTCCTCAGAGGAAATGGGCCACTGGCTGGGCCTCCTCTTGTCGGAGTCAGGCTCGAAAACAGACCCGGAGGAATTTACCTACGATTACGTGGATGCTGACAGGGTTTCCTGCATTGTGAGCGCTGCGAAGAATTCCTTCTTGTATGTCCCTGGTGATGGGTTGGGGCTGTGTGGGGCTGGTAGAGGGAAAGCAAGCCAGAGCAGGGGGCTCTCCACTTGTGGGAGGTTGGCTGCCATGGAAATAGGTGGTAAATTCACAGCTGCAGCTCAGTCACTTTCTTTTGGGACAGGAGAGCACTTCCTGTCCCACCAGGGTGCATCTGGCCTGAGCTGCAGCATGCCATGGGGCACGTGCCTGAGTGGCTGTTGCAAAAGCAGGTTGGGGTCTCAGCCACACAGTCATCATGCCACTGGGGCAGGGTGACTGTACTGCTGTGGCCAAGGGCTGGGCAGGAAAGGAAGGAGCCAAGGGGAAATACACCCCCACTCTGATGAGTGCTGCTTCAAGGGCAGCAGCAGCAGTGACCATACTGCTTTGTATGGCTCTGCCTTCTCCTCTCCTGCATCTGGCTGCCTGGCCTTGCCCAGACCTCAGGACTGGTGTTCTCAGATGTCCAAAAATGCAGCACTGCAGAGCCATGCAGCAAATCCAATGCCCCTGATGGGATGTCCTGCTGCCTGTTCACAGCCTAATGCAGAGGAAATACTCTGAGCCCAACGCCTACATCGACAACCTGCCCAAGGGCAGGATGCAGCAGGACGAGCTGTACGACGATGTGGATCTGCCAGACCTGCCTGTGGTAAGACAGATGCCCTGCTGCAGGGAGCTCTGGGGGGACCATGGCAAACATCTGGCCATGGGGAGCCTCCAGCAGTTAAAGGGGGGGTTTTCCCAGCAGTGGTGGATTCCCGGCCCCTGGGGAAATCCTGGCCTTTGCAATGGAGCAGAACCAAGTGGTAGAGAGAAGTTGCTAAGGAATGGGAGAGAGGTTTCCAGAAAGGGGCTGTAGGGATCCTCAGACAGCTGGCATAAAATTCCAGAGTTTTCATCAGCAAACAGCATGGATTATTTGGTGATAGTGGGCTTTTTGGAGCCTAGCCTTTCAAAATTCCTTTTTATGCCTATAAGAGCAGGTCCTGTGTGACAGGACAAGAACAACGGGTCACGCTGGGAATGGGACTGTTACCTCAGGAAAGCCAAAGATTGTGGCATGGGTTGCTGGATGTACAACAGTGTGATATCCTTGCATGGGGCTGCTGCTACCATCAGAGAGATCTATTGAAAGAAAACAGGAAGGGCCTTTCCTTCAGTACTTCAAAAAGCTCGCTGTGGGATGACTCAGAGACTGGCATCTTAGTTCCGCTACGATTTTTGGAAAATACTCCAGATTGCCTGAGATAGTGCTGCTGTGCAGCAGGATGTTTCTTGTACTTCTAGCTGCAGCAGAAGGTCTCTTTTGCAGGAAGAAGTACCCAAGAGTGAGAGCAAATTGGAAGGGGACCAAGACAGAGTCTATCTGGATCTCACCCCAGTGAAGTCCTTACTACACTGTGCTGGCAAGATGTCGTGCCAGTCTTCACCCCTCAGCTCACCATCTCTAGAAAGGGCTGCCAACAAGCCTGCTCCAGAGAGCACAGCTGAGACAGCCCCCATGGCTAAGGAAGCTGAGCCCTGTGCTAAGGCAACAGAGACCTCGGAGCAGGTACTGTCCGTATCATGATGCCAGGCCAGGCTTAATCACTGAGCTAGTTCTGTTCCTATACCTCATCATCCCACTTCCTTTCTCCTCTCCAGAAACACCCAGAGAAGCCAGAGCCTGAGGAAGCTCTGCCACTGGTGCCTGCTGTCAGAATCCAGACCCAGCAGCAGAACATTGCCTTTCCCCAGGTGCCCCCTGAGGTGCCAGCGGGCACAGTTCCAGCAGGCAGCCCCCAGCTGGTGCCTGCACACCGGCCCAAGATGCCTCTGCCAGGTGAGTGTGCTGCTTAGGTGGCCCGAGGGTGCTTAAAGAGAGGTGGTGCCCTGTGGTTCCACTTGCCTCTGCTCTACAGCAGTCTGTGGGCTGGCTCTAGTGGTTGGTGACTTTTCAGACATTCCCGTGTTTCCTTTTCAAGCACCTGAAAAGGTTTTCTCCCTCCTGCTTTTTTCCCCTGACTGAGCTTGTTGTTGGTGGGCTGTGTTTCCAGCAGCAGCGGTGGAAACCAAGCTGGGCAAGAACAGGACAGAGGCAGAGGTGAAACGGTTCACAGAGGAGAAGGAACGGCTGGAGAAGGAGAAGGATGAAATCCGAGCTCAGCTCACCCAGCTGCGCAAGGAGAGACGGGAGCTGAAGGAAATGCTTGGTGGCAGCACAGGTAGAGCAGGGCAAGGTGGGATGTGTGGAAATGAGCCAAGGTGGGGCTGTGGAGAAAGAGGGGGCAATGAACCTGGCCCTCCTGGGACCAGAAGAGATGGGGGTGCTTTGAGCCAAACCACATAACCCAGGATTGCACTAGAGCAAGAGCCACAGTCCCTCTTGGGGCAAAACAGAAGGAAAATGTACAGGACATGCCCTGATCCCTGCTCCCCTCAGGAGCTCCCCAGGTTCCCAGCAGGCAACAAGACTCCTCTCCCTTCACAGACAAGAGCCTGGAGCAGAGGCTGAAGGAGATAGATGAAGAGTGCAAAAGGAAGGAAAGCCAGAGGGTGGACCTGGAGCTGAGCCTGGTGGAGGTGAAGGAGAACCTGAAGAAGGCGGAGTCCGGCCCAGTGACACTGGGCACAGCAGTGGACACCACACACCTGGAGAACACAGCCCCACGGGTATGTGGGGCACCCCTGGGATGCACAGCAGCTTTCTGGCAGCTAAGCAGTCACACAGTCTCAGCCTGCTTAAAAATGTAATAATTAATAATAGCATCTTTAGTGTAATATGCAATCTTATATAAACAAATAGCTTATATGTATGTATTAATTATTATATATCATATACATAATGTAATAATAATCTAATGAGGTAACTGCAGTAATGGGGAAGTGAAAGGTGGATGGGGCTCAGGAGAGTGGTTGTATTTTCCTGTGGGACCTTGAGCAACACCCTCCAGAGCTATGCAGGTCTGGATTCAGCTCCTTCTACGCTTGGCTGAGCTAAGGGATGATTTTTGCGGGAGGAGATTCAGGCATCTAAATTCCTTCTTGGGAACTTGTTTCCCATGAAATGGAGATCTCCACCACCTGCACCCTGCTCTGTATCTCTAGTTCTAGAGTCCTCAATACCCAAACACACAAAATTGCCCTGGTCTTTTTTTGAAATTGGCATGTCACTGAAAGAATGTGCCTCCGTGGGAATGGGATGACACTGTGACTAGGAGATGGTGAGAAAAGGCTACGATCTCTCTCAGTAGTCTGTAGTCATAAGCTTCTATGATTTTTATTGTAGGTTCAGGCAAAAAGTGCCAGTCCAGCAAACAGTGCAGAGAACTCACCAGTCAATTCGGCAACGGCTTTAAAAAACCGGCCTTTATCTGTTATGGTCACAGGGAAGGGAACAGTTCTACAGAAAGCTAAGGTAAGGTGCAGCAGGAAAATCCATCTGGGACAGCCACTGCTTTTCCCTTCTGGCAGTGGAGCAAACTGGGTGCGGTGGGATGGGGTTGTGGGGAGGCTCTTATGTCTGGAAAACACCCCTGACCAACACAATTCAGAGCACCTCAGCCTGGCTTTCCTCCAGTCTTTTCACCTGTGTTTGCCTTGCCTGCAATTCGAATGAATAAATACATGCATTGTTTATAACTTAAAGATATCCCTGACCCACCCTGCAGCCAAAACCACTTGGGGACCAGACAATCATGATGATCCCGTGCACATTATGGCTGCTGTGGCGTGCCTGATTTGCATTTCGACTAATTTGCCTTTATTCCTTGGCAGGAATGGGAGAAAAAGGGAGCTAGTTAGAAGCACATTGTTCAGAGATGGACTAAAGACTCAAATTGCCCACGCATGGCCCAGGGGATTCAACCATCTGTCGGTGGAGGTTGGGTGTTCAACACCACCACACACCAAGTGCCTCCTCCACGTCGCGCCCGTGGCTCAGACGCAGCACTGGAGTCAACAGCTGCTGACACGAGTTATCCCAAATGAACTTGCTCTTTCCAGACAAATCCCAATCATGTAGCTAAAACAATAACGACCAGTGGCAATCCTTCCATCAAAGTCCTAACCCAGCTGATGTAAACAAGAATGTTACTGTACATAGGGGTGTTTTGTGTATTTCTACTCCGAAGGTTTATCAATGAGTTATTAAGGTTTCTGTATTAGTGACTGTAGTGGATTCAGAAGGGACCTCTACTATTCCTCAGCCTGGTGAGTTTGTACCTGTCCTGATAAATTGGAGTCAGCTAAAGTCACCTGTCTAGCTGCCAGTCATCACTCAGCTGCATTTCATCCAGC
The DNA here is from genome assembly GCA_013400495.1 of Nicator chloris. Lineage (NCBI taxonomy): Eukaryota > Metazoa > Chordata > Aves > Passeriformes > Pycnonotidae > Nicator > Nicator chloris. Next base: position 413,529 of record WAAE01015423.1, read on the forward strand.
CTTCAGTCAAGGGCTATCCCCACATGTGAGCAATGCTTCAAACATGAATGAGAAGCACACAGCAGCCTGTCCAGGTCATTTTTAATCTGTGTCCTGATGCATTCCAGCATCTCCTACCAGCTGCAGGTTTTATAGAATATGGAGCTGCTCACCTTCTCGTGCTGTAAGCTGTGTTACAGACTGGCAGCACCAAGAGCTCTGGGCAAAGAATATCTGCCAGGCAGATTCAGTTAACTTTCTTGCTTCACCAGAGGAGTTTGTTCTGACAAAAAAAAAAAAAAAAAAGAAGAAATAAAAAGTCATATTTGAGGGCTTGCTCAGCTGTTTCATGGGAAAGCTGGATCCCAGTGTATCCTTCAGGGCTTGCCCTTTCCCAAGAGAGGGGAGGTAAAGCAGTCCCTGTGCTCCTGCCCCAGCTGTGATGGTGTCTGATCCTCACAGAGCTGCAGCTGAAGACATCCCTATGCCCCTGTGTCCCTCCACACTGGAGGGCTGAGCAGCCTGCCCTGCAGTAAGGCTGCACTGCCAGGGCTCTGCTGAGCTGCTGGCCATCTTGGTGCTGTCACCCTTATTTCCTCATCATTAATACTGTCTTTGGGCCCTGGCAGTATGGCCCACAAAGCCCACCCCTCTCTACCCTAGCCAAGCTTTCTAATGAAAGATGCTGGATATTTGGAACTGCTAAACTTAGAGGCATTGAAATTTGAAGGGTGGTAGTGGGTTGGCAGAAGTCTATGCACTCCTCCCCTCCCTGTAACCTGCTGACATGTCTGATGGCCTGGAGACACCTCTGGTGGCCCTTCAGAGCCCAGGCTCTGTAACTGGGTTGACTGGATGGGGCTGGAGCTGTTTTCCAACCCTACAAAGTTAAAGCAGCACCACTTCCCAGGATGGGTTGTCCCTGGGGTCCTGTGGCTACACCAAAGCCAAGGTAAAGGCAGACAGGAAAAATGTTGTACCTTCCTCACCCTTGAAAATATTTGACAGGCCTGAGACCACCTCTAAAGGGCTGTCCTTTCTTCACACAAAGGCCAAACAGCCAGTGGGATGCACAGGGCTGTGATACCCAGAGCTGGTGGTGTCATTGGGGGGGAGTGAGAATGTCCTGACAAGGGTTCTGGGCTTGCTTGCCCCCACCACAGAGCCAGGGTGCAACAAAACACTTGGTCAGGGTATCCTGGAAGCAAGAAAAGTGACTGTGCTCCTGTATTTTTACTCTCTCATTTCCACTGTGGTGCAGATGGAGGAATTGCTAATGGCAGACCTCTGGAGCCTCAGCTGTCAGCTTGTCCCTGTGCAAGGTTTTGCACATAGGAAAAAATCATGCAAATAAACTGCTGACTCTTCTGGTTCAGAACCCTGGGGACTTCCTTCTCCAGAGCACCAGAAGGCCACAGACTCCATGAAGCTTTTGTTTTGGCCATGATGAGCTGGCAAGAGCCCCTCTCTGAGCCCTGAATATCCGTGCAGTACCGTGCCCTCGCCGCACAGCCCCTGTCATCCTCCAGAAGTTGTCCAGACATTTCACAGTGGTACTGAGGCAGCGATGGACACGAGCAGCTCTGCTTTCCCCTTCACAGCCCACTCAGCCTCAGTGCTCCCGCTGGGATGTCTCCATGAGGGAATGGTAAACATAGGCAAGTCCTGAACAACACACTTTCCCCAAACAAGAAATGTTAAACAATGTCTCTGTGTCCCCATTGTTTTCCTAGCTCAAGGCATTTCCTTTGTTGTAACTGTGACCTATAAAGTGGCGCTTTTGAGGGTTTTATAATAAAATGTTGAGTATATTATGTTACCAGTGTTTTTCTCGGTAATGGGGCTTGTCCCTGCTTATCTTTCCAATAGATTTCAAGTACATCAAATCCCCAATACCATTAGTTACTGCAAATCCTTAGCTATGCAGTCTACAACTGCAGTGAACTGTAGCTTAAACAGCAGTGATTGCATCGTCAAGCAAAACAATTTTCAGAGATCTCCTGAAAAATAGCAGTAACCCCGACAATTTACATGAATATATGTAACAGATTCCTGCCTGTATCTCTGTACCAGTCCTCTTGCACAGAACCTGCAGTGAAAAACCTTCCAGTACCTTCCTCTGGCCACTAGATAGCAACTGTGTGCAGGCTTACTGCCTGCTGCAGTCTCTGAGGGAACTCCAGGATGGGCTTCAGCTGGAAAGGAAGGAAAAAAGTTATTAAAGAAAACAGTTGAGGCCTTTACAGAATGGACACCAAAACAGACACATCTGTGAAATATCTCTTGGTCGCTCCACTCCCACAGAAAGCTTGGGGAGGCACTGTAACTACACAAATTCCTGGGCAAGGTCCCACTCCCTGGCCTCTCCTAGCTCACCCCTTGGCACAAACCTGCCAGTGAGCTCCTTAGTGTCCTGTCACCCTCTGAGCCCAGGAGTCCCCAGACAACTCCATTTGGGGGGGGCTGGTTTTGTGCACTGAACGGACAGCAGCAGCAGCTGCTTTTGTCCTTCCCCAGCATCACTGCTCCATTGCCTGTAGCTGCTTTAGAACACCCCAGTATCAGCTCCAGCTGATAAAGGTACTGCTTTGTTATCATTGCAGTGTAATCCTCACCTGTGCACGCTGCAGCCAGGCCACCATGGGGCCTCAAGTGTCCCAAGCTGAATTCCATATTCTTCTGGAGGGAAGTTTCCTGCTACAAACCATTTTCCTTAGCGAGTTTCTCACTTAGGTACCTCCACATTCTTGGTTTGGATACACAGAACAACCCCACAAAAACTTCTGGGTGTTCTTGACTGGCACACCAAGGGTGCTAGCGGGCATGTTGATTTTCCAGTAAGACAGAAGTGACAGATTTTAAAGGAAAAAAAAAATGACCTTGTATCAGTAGAGAAGTTGGCCTGAATGTTTATGTAAATGTCTCAGGTATGAATCAAATTAATTTACTTCTACTGCAGAGTGAGATTGCAGGGGGTTTTGAAGCTGAAGAAGCCAGCTGGCTGTACAGGAAGCATCAGCAGACCTCTTGTCTTTGCTTTTGGTATGCAGGGAGAATGGCACAGTGGGATCAAACCCCAGCTTTCCTGCTGCAGCCTTTACAGCACAGGTGCCATCCAACATTGATTTACCACAAACAGGCATGGATTTGCTTGCTGAGGAAATGTAAGACTAAAGGGGGTGAAGATCGTGGCACTTACCTAAATCCCATTTTTTTAAAGGAGAAACAGGCTCTGTCCTGGAGTCAGCACGTGGCCCAGGACCAGCCAAAGCTCACCCAGCAATCCTCCAGAGTGAGAGTAATCCACAGCTCTGTTAGTATCAGCAGCCCAGACACTAATGACAGCCTGGCACAGACAGCATCCTCTGAGCTCCTCTGATGCCAGACAGGATTAGTGCTGGCTTTGCAGGGACCCCACCTCCTCAGTGCCTGTGCCAGCCTCAAATATTGGCCCAGCCTGAAGGGAATGAGCTCCCATCAGGTAAAGTCTCATTAAATATTTCTGATTGAATCAAGGCAAGTCTTTGAGAGTGAATTTAATAAGGGATCATGTCAGAGACCCAAGCCACTTACCTACTTACTCTTTTTTAATTAAAATTCACAAGAGAAAGGGCCTAGAAATTAGCCAGGAACTTCAAGTCAAATTTTTAAAAAGAAAAAAGAAAACAGCTCCAAAAACTGTTCAGCAGTGTCTTGCTTGCCTGTGGGATCAGCAGGTCTGTCCAAGACCATCCCATATATCCTGATTATCAGATGGGCTTTTCCCATCTCCTCCCAATGCCCCATGACCTTCTTACCTTGCAAAGTGCTTTGTTTCATACAAAAGGAGACGTGGTGGGTGCTGCTGCTGCCAGAGAATGTCTGAGCATCTATCCAAGGCTTCAGGAATCACCTGCTTTCAGGAGGAAAGTCAGGAGGAAGGTCACAGTCACAGCACATGTAGATCCCTGACATGGGGATCCCTGGGGCACTCTGGTCACTGAGACCTCAGCCAGGTGTACTCAGAGCCCAAAAACTGGGTTTAGAAGCCAGCTTTCCTGAGCTTCTCCATGAGTTTTCAATCTCTCACATCATCTCTGCTTGACAAACTGATGCACAGAGATAGATAAATCCTGTCCAGCATTAAAATGTTGTCTCCAGCATGAGATTTGCAGTCTGTGCTTCCTGAATCACACAGAGATGTTTGTGTACCTGTGTACGTGCTTAAAACCAGCAGGATGGTAAAAATGCAGGGTTTCCCCAGCTCAGGACCCAGGCAAGCCTGCTTTGTCCTTCATACAGCCCATGCATGCTAAAAACATACCAAATAGCTGTGCATTAAAATAAAGAACTCACAGACAGATTACACCACATCCCATTAGCCACAAGAGCAAGTGCTCAGCAGCAGCACCGTACCAACTGCCCTGCAAACAGCATGAGGAAAAGGCTTTAAGCACTTGTAGAAAGCCAGGAAGGCATGTCCCAGCTCCAGAGCTGTGTCCCAGGCAATGTAAATACACAGCAGTTTGAGAGGGCAGACTGATCCCACAGAGGACAAACGCCTGTGAGGAGTGAGCCAACGATGCTGTTAGGCAAAGGATGGCAGAGAAACCCCAGGGAGCTGCAAACCCAGGGCAGCAGGGTGAGAAGAGGAGTCCCTCGGACCCATCCCACAAACGAGGATGCACAAGGAGGTCAGGGAGACTTTTGAGAGCAGTCTGGCTGGAATCCAGCCAGCTCCACAGGCACTTCTGCACCATACCATGAACCACATCTTTGGTGTTAGTCTGATCAAGCCTGATCTCCCCACATGAAGAGAAGACTGACAGTTAACAGCAGAGGCAATGCTGAGCTACAGCCATGCCTAAGTAACATTAATAGATTAGTTTCCCTTTGTATCCCAAATGTCAGCCCTTTAACTAAGCCTCTATTCTGCTGTGCCTTAGGACACAGACAACCTACCAAAGTGACAGTGAAAAGAAAGCAGAATTTCCTCTTTCTCCCAGCCTGGTTTCTCCCACAAGGCATGACAGTGCTTCTCCTGTCTCAGTGCCAGCTTTCATCCCTGAGAGTGCTTTCAGACCATTCTTCTTTTGACAACAAACCTGCTGAGCAATTTGTGTCTCTCTTTGTCCATCTAATGTTACTATTCAAACACGGAGCCAGGGCATCTGGGTGAAGGGATTTTTCTTCTGCTGGGAACAATAGACACTATTCTCATGAGCACTGGCAGTCACAGTTAATATCTCTCCCTTGGCTCTCTGCAGACCTGGTTGTACTCTCCTGAGATGACAGACACCATGGGAAAGTCAGCAGACAACAACCCCACACTGGGAACCACGGGCTTTGGGGGAGCAGTTATGTAAATTTTACAGGTTTGTGGGCAAATTGATCTAGTGATGAGGTGAGGCTGATGCTCCAAATAATGCAGGCATGTGGCCAAACTGTCTTTGGAGACATGAACCACCACAGCCCAATCAATTCAGTGAAGAAAGCAGCATGAACAACATATGAAACAGAATAAAGGCTTGTAATCAGTTCTCCTTCCTCTGCCTTCCTGCATGTAATGAGCCATTCACTCCAGCACCTGGCTGCAAGTGCACCATCTGTGTTATACCCCTTCAGCAGGACCTCCAGAATTGCTCAGACTTCTACATATTTTCAGACTAACTCACAGATCTCTCAAAATCTGTTTAAAAAAACCCAAAACAATCACAACCTTAAGACCTGGATGAGGAAATGCAAAATGCCAGAAAGAAATACTTAAACACAAATATTTACTTCAATTATAAAAGAAAGGCTGGCAAGCCCAGTTTGTGCAATGCAGGAATTGGGAATGACCTCGACACACTCCCTGTGGAGCTGCTGGAGCAACTCCATCTCTGCCAAGGGCAGTGAAGGGCAGAAAGTGTTCCTGGATGGAGAACTGGAGCACATCTGTGTCAACGCCTCTGTTCCATTTGCCTTTTGCTGTGCTGGAGGGCTCTGGAGAAGTGCTGCAAGCCCCTTGGACTCCACTGCACGTGGGAACCTGGAGGAAGGGCTGGAGGTCTTGGAGAATCACCCCGGACAACTCCTGTGGCAGAAAAGAAGAAACAGAAGAAAAGAAGAAAAGAAGCACAGATGTGTTCCTCATCCACACAGGATGAAGGCTTTAGGAGCAAGGGATAAGGTCACACTCAGCCCACAACAACCAAGCAAGCATTCCCCTGGCCTTAGCTGACAGATGTTAGAGGCCACAGGCTGGAAGTCAGAATTCCTGGGCTCAGTTAAAAAGCAAAATAACTTTTTAACAGGGCCAGGGATCCACATCAATTGAGAACTTCATGCTATGGGCACAGGGCCACCTCTAGGGAGCCAGAGACTCCCCACCTCCTGGCCATTTCTCCCCTGCTGAAGAGAAGGAAGGCAATGGGGAGGCTTTTACACCATGGACAGCACTGAAAGGAATAGCGAGGGGGTCTGCTCCAACAGAAACAGCTCCCTCACATTAAAAGAGAGTCAAATCCTTCCACCTGGGGAACCTAGGAAAGATTGTTTCTTCTAGCAGGGCAGAGGCAAAAAAGTAGAAGATTACCAAAATTATTAGCCCTTCTTGGCCCCCCCCTCACAGCCAACTCACTTAGTGAAGGTATAAAAATGCACAGCTTCTTGAGAGAAGCCCTTGCTCCCCTCAGCAGCCCAAACCTCTCCACTTTCCATAAGACAGAGACCACATCAGCATCAAGACCTTGCCACCAAACAGCTGTCCAAGAGTTACAGCCACTTCTCTGCTTCAGGGAGAGGTGGAGCCGTGGGATCAGGTGGGAGGGGCTGCTGATCCTTACTGGTCTCACAGTGGGGTCCTGCCCAGCCGTGGCACTGGCAGCGGTAGCTCCCCGGCCCAAGGATGCACACGCCCTGGTTCATGCAGGGGTTGGGCTTGCACAGGTTCACAGGGCTTCTTGCTTCTGCAACAGACACAGCAGAAGAGCAGGCTCAGGCACATCTGCATTATTGCTAGCTAAGATACATATCCATGCTGCAAAAAATGCCATTAAGGGCTAACGGCACTGGAAAACATAGAAACATGGCAGAGGTTGAAAGCCACAACCCTGTCTTGACACTTTAACCGGGAGAACAGAATGTTTTTTCTAGGTGTCCTGATCTGGAGGAGAATATTCCCAGTAAAGCTTAAAAGAGTAACTTAATGATAGGCTGCCTATCACAGAAAAGCAAAATAGAGCATCTGCAGAGCTGTGAGCACCCCCAAACTCCCCCATCCGGACACAGAGCGAGACACATGCCCTGCTCTCACAAGTTCACAATCCCAAATGCCACTGAAGTTCAAATCTCACTTTGCCCCAGAGAGGATAGAAGTTTCCACTAGAGAGGAATAAGAAGTTGCCAGTTGGGAAACGAGGCTGGCGCAAGTGGAAAACAACACAGGGAAAATTTCTGGGCTTCTTTTCTGGGGGATTGGAGAGAAGCTAGCAAGCACAGCCCAAGGTATTAGCCCTGTTGTTATGAAGTATGTGACAGCTTTCCCAACCCTCTCAACACAACAGAGCCCAGCTGTCAGCAGGGCTGGCAGTCTTCCATGCTGCCTTGCTGCCAATACATTAGGTTAAGTAGCAGCATCCCAGAGGAATTTGCCTTCAGTCTGCTGGCAACACCACTGCGGTGTTGGTGAGGGTGTGAAATTCCTCTGCTCAACAACTAAGTGGTGTAGAGCTGCTTGCCTTACTCTTTGCTCCTGGGTAGAAAATTCACAGAGAAAATAGAAAAAGGAGAAGAAGAAAGAATACAAATACTATCTCCTATCTGTCAGGGAGCTTTCTACAGCTTAACAGACGTTGTGCTCATTTTTCCCTCTGCACATCAAGTCTCAACCTACACCTAACACTGGCAAAACTATGACTGATTTTTTTTTTTTTGACAGTTCTAGACCTGAGACTATCAGTCTTTAGCTCCAGTTGATTTTATAGGGAACCAAGCTGGGTTCAAAAACATTTTTGTCATCGTGGGATTTCTGAGATGGGGTCCTGCCTGATAGTGTATTCCCAGGGATGGACACTTCCACTTTCATTGGGCTGGAAGAGCCACTGGCAATGAAAGCTGGATCTCTGGGACACACCACTCATCTTCCAGGTGCTGCTCTTCCCCAGGGAGCTGCTCCATGGTGCTCTGTTCTACAGGTCGTGTGTTCACCTCATCCCTCCAGGGATGCTCCACAGCACAACCTCGCAGTCCCTGCTTTGGGGAATCATTCTGCCACAACACCATTTCTCTGAGCTCAAGCCTGCTGTTAACATACCTTAAAAAAGGGTCTTGCACTTTGATGATCCCAATAACTTGTATTTCCATTAACATGAATCATATACATTTCATGCTTGGGAACTTTTCTCCTACACTCTGGGTCCTTTTTTGCTGGATTCTTTTCAGATTAGCCTCAGAACGAATACCATATTCCAGGTATACAGAGGCAGGGTCTGTTTCTCAAGTACTTTTATAATGAATCATAATTTAAGTCCTTTCACAGACAATGATTCTGTTATTAAGCCTTGGACTTGGGAGTAGAAGACACAGTGAAGGGCTTATCTTTACACCACCCTTGGTCCCAGTCTATCTAGTACAAACTGTGATTTACCTGCACCTGAAACAAAAGCAGCAATTCCATCTCAGGAAATGATATGTTATTACCCTGACTCATTGAACCTTGCTGTCTCTTCCCCTTCACCCCTGGCATTCCAGCTAATTTCAAGGTACAGTACATTGTTTTTGTAATAACACAGCTGAAAGCACCACTGCAACAGAAACACACTGAAAAGCTCCAGGTAGAAACCATCTGCAGAGCCTGCCAGGAGAGCAGCTCCTCACCCTAAAGAGACGATGCTGCAGCTCTTTCTTAGCCTCAAGGAGACACAGGCATGTCCAGAGATGAAAAGGACCTCTGTGCTGAAGCTCAAACATGCTTCTTTTGATCTTATAAACATGTTAAAACATAACAAGAGCAAAAAGGTAGATGTTAAAGTTAGGCTATTTTGAATGAGAAAAGAAGGCGCGGTATTTTAACGAGGAGCACTTTCATCACCACTGTCTGAAAACTAGGGCTGCTGTCCCTTCTGAAAAGCTGATTTCTAGACAACATGCAGGTGTTTCAAACTTTGTATTAGAGCCATATTTTTCCCCAGCTGAGGACTGGCACCCATGACTCAAAGTTTTGAAGAAACTTCACCTTTTTTTTTCAACCCCAAACACGAGTTTTTACACAAATATTTGAAAATTCTTCCCTTCCACTTTGAAGATTTATCACAATTTGTCTGAAGGCCTAGTTTAACAATCTGAAGGCTTCAAAATGGACAGATTCTGATTTTAAGATTAAGTACACTGCAACACGAAATCTCAAAAGCCCGCATGATAATTTCAGTAGTGGGATGCTAAGGATGAACAGGAATGATGAGGTTGCAGACTCACCACTTTACAAACATCTGGTCACAAACCTGTTGAACAAGAGAGCAGAGACCTCACTCAGGGACCAGCACCAAAAAGGGGTCCATTAAGCCCCCCTACCCAGCAACACTGAAGGGGTACAGTAACACACAGCAAATTCTACAGATTTAAAGCAACATCAGAGAAAGAGCAAGCTTCTTTTTCTTTCAGAGAAAGCAGAATCTAGATCTAGCAGGGCTGGAAAGAGCCAGTCACACTGTGCCCACTCACCCACTGGACTGAATCTCAGGAAAGCTGGTTACTAATTCCTCCGGGATTGGACAGTCATCAGATCTCTGTGTCATAGTTTCCCCACCCACAAAATTCAAAGGATAGTATCCAGTTCAGCCAGTAAGACATCCGAAAACCTACAACAGCAGCAGCTGGTGGCACTGACAGAGTGATGACTGGAGGCTCTCCTACCTTCACAGATCCTTTCGATGATAAGGCCTTGGTAATACTGCAGGTCTTCATAGGAGGAGATGTGGACCAGGTAGGTGGGAGACCCAGCAACTCTCAGCAGCGTGTCCCTCTCCATGTCCCCAACGACAACCACGAACACCAAGATGCCATTGTGCCTCAGCTGCTGGGCTGGGGCAGCTGCATCCTGCATGCCACCTCCATTGGTGAGCAACAACAGCACCTTGTTGACACCAGGTCTTGCTCCCTTCTGCACAGTCATTACGTCACTGTAAACATGCAGCAAGGCACTGCCAGCAGAGGCTGAGTCCCCAAGAAAAGGCACCTGGTCGATGGCCTGGAGAACAGCAGAGTTGCTTGTGTGGGTGTCCAAAGCAAACACAGTGTGAGCTTTGCTGCCATAGATCACCAGGGCAATTTGGGTGACATCCCGGTTGATGACGAAGTGCAAACAGCTGCTCCTGACAAAATGCTTCAGACGCAAAAAGTTCTCGAGGCCAACTCCAGATGAGGCATCCACAGCAAATGCCAAATCAAGAGACTGAGCCTGGCAGCCTGTGGAAAGGGGCACAAACATGGTATCTCTCAGAATATATATATCTACTCCTTTCTGATTGAAATCAACAGTGAGAGGAAATTGTGGGCAAAATTCAACACTGCTGATCACCGATTGGGAATGGTGATCTATGTCTCTTTCACATCCATAGGCAGAGACTCATCACAAAAATCACTCATGCAAGGTTAGTCCCTGGATCTGGGACTGATAAACAAAAACAAGGACATTCGTCCTTCTGTCCTTCCCTCCTTCCTGTTGGAATTCAGGACACCTCTGCATGGTCTGGCAAACTTGTCCCACAGTGCCCATACCACGGTCTTACCTTCAGGATTGCCCACGCTGCAGATTTTTCTCTGCAGCTCTGGCATCCTGTTGAACAGGTCCTGAGGGTTCGAGTAGACAATGGTCTGCTGTGGATTGCCAGTCACCGTGGTCAGCTCTGCTCTCATGGAGCTGCTGCCTATGCCAATCAAGAAGAGATTTTGATCCTTCGCAGACTTAGCAGCTTCTGCCACTGAATCCTGGGACTTGGAGTCAGTGAGCAGGACAACCACACGTGGGAGATCATCCTGCACATCTGCAAAGACTGGGGGACTCCTAAAGCCGTGCTGTGCTATGTATTGCAGGGCTCTGCCTGTCAGGGTTCTTCCTGCACTGAAATTCAAGGCATCAATACTCTTCATGAGACTGAATGCATCCTTGTGTTGGCCCAGTTCGATGGGGATCTTGACATCGTCATCGTACTGGGCCACCCCCACACTCACTGGCGAGTCCTGGCCCACCACAGCCTGCAGGAATCTCTTGAGGAAGGCCTTGAAGCGCAGGAACCCTTCCAGTGTGACCCCTGCTGAGCTGTCCATCAGGAAAAGGAGATCCACGCCGCACTCGAGGCTCAGCTTTGCTCCTGGAAAGTGAGAAGGCAATTAGTCATTTGCAGGGCAACCCCAGCAGGGGCCTGCTGGAAGCCTTGTGGAGAGGGGATGTTGTGTCCAGTAACCCAAACATTTTGCCATTCATATCATGAGCTGGAGGACAATGAGGGAGGAGCAGGTTTTGTTTTGGTTGGGTGCCATATAAGCCTTTAGAGACAAGATATATCTATGGGAATTCATGAACTTTTGGATGGCAAACTTCAAACCAGAAATTACAAGTCCACTCTCAGTGCTGTGGGCAAAACACTCTGAATGACACAACCACATACTGCAGAAAGGGGAGAGTCCAAGCACCAGACCCACACCTATGGCACCCTGAGACACTTTGAAATCGGAACATTGGTTCTGAGGAAAGTAAATACAAGGTGTTTTCTAATGATCAGGAGTTCTTGATTTTTTGCATTTTAACCCCCAAAACCAGGAGCTGCTGCTGCACCCGTGTGTGCAGGGAAGGAACCAACAGACACACCCATGTCTCTCCGAGTGACTGTGTTCTCCTGATCCTGTGGCATCTGCATTTAGACACAAAGGCAGCCATGCCAGGGCGAGACTGTCAATATTGGTGCTCTTCATACCCACACAGTGTCTGAACAGCAGGACCCAGTCACTGGGCCTGACACAGTCATGATCAGCATGAGAGTAAACTTGGCCTGCCTTTTGGAGAAAAGCCCAAAGACTGTGGCCCCACCCAGCTGTCCCCAGGGTGGCACAAAGGGCATCACAAAGGCAGGACTCAGCCAAGAGCAATGGAGACAGAGCACAGGTTCACACCTACCACAGTGGACATCTCCTCCATACCCCAGCAGGCAGAGGCAGTGGTATCTGTCCAGTCCCTCTGGGACACACGTGCCACCATTCTGGCATGGCTGGGAGTCACAAGGGTCTAAACAGGACAGGGAAGAAAAAGACAGGTAGTCAGCAGGGAGCCTGCCCCTCCCCATCCTCTGCCAGCATGAGCATCACCATTAGTGGAAAAAGAGTCACAGCTCTGCCCCTCTTGCTACAGTTTGAACTAACACGGAGCCACATGTACCCTCACCTCTATGGCAATTGCCATTTGGGATGGCTCTCCAGAAGGCTGTGACATGAAAGCAAACCAGACTCTGACTTAATTTGATTTGGAGCAATGTCACAGTGACACCATATCCGTATAAACAGAGAATTGCTAAAGGTCCTGCAGCCCTGACAGATTTTCAGCAGCAACGAAGGGGTCAGGGTCTGGCCTGCTGCTTTGACAGTGTTGTACTGATTAAGAAAATACAGCTGCTGTCACCTGAACTTGCAAAAAGGCCTGGAGGATCACACCTATTTCAACAGCCACAAAATAGGCTGGTGATCAGCACATGCCAGGCTCCCTGCTAACCTAATGCTGCTTATGGTACCAAGTGTATGACTGGAGGCATCACTGCATGCTCTCCTGGCTGGAGAAGAGTGACTCCCTGCAGGCACTGGGAAGCAGTGCAAGACTCTGCCCCCAGGACATGAACAGATAAGGATTCACTGGCTTCTCAGGTGGAGGAGAAATCACTGGGAGACATTTTAATCCAGAAGAATTCTGGTCATAGATACCCATGAGAAACAAAAAACAGATGAAATATCTACTGATCACAGTCTCTCACTCAAAATTTTTGAGAATTGAAAGCAAACCCCTGTCTTTTTGTTCTTTAGTTATTAGCTTTCCTGCTTCATAAATTAAAGTTTTGGAAAAGCAAAATCCCACCTGGACATACAGTTCGGAAGCATCTGGATGGGTGTTTTATCAAGACTCGCTTCCACCTGAAACAGCAAGAATAAGAACTGTCATGAATTTAAATATTAACAAGGTGCCTTCAAGGTGGACCTTACTGTGTTTTCAGTGGAACAAATTTTCCTTTGAAAACGCAGGTTTTCAAAACAAGTATTTAAAAATAAAATCACAGAATCACAGAATGACTAGGCTGGAAGAGACCTTCAAGATCACTGAGTCCAACCCATCCCCCAACACCTCAACTAAACCATGGCACTGAGTGCCATATCCCATCTTTTTGTAAACACATCCAGGGATGGTGACTCCATCACCTCCCCAAGCAGACCATTCCAATACTTTATCACTTTCTGTAAAAAACGTTTTCCTAATATCCAACCTAAATTTCCCTTGGCACAGCTTGAGACTGTGTCCTCTCCTTCTGTCAGTCGCTGCCTGGTGAAAGAGACCAACCCCCAGCTGAGCACAGCCACCCTTCAGGAAGTTGTGGAGAGGGATAAGGTCACCTCTGAGTCTCCTTTTCTCTAGGCTGCTGGCCAGTCTAAATGAGGTGGCTAAAGGGAAAGCATAATTTTATCAAATCTAGCCCTTTGTTTTCAAATTCAACTGCAATTTTTACGTTTTAAGATTATGGATGTATTTTTAAGATGCAAAAAATGATTTTGTTTGCTTGCTTCTCAGCCAGTGATCAGAGACGAGACTCCTCCTAGGACTAGAGACAGTTTGCATCAGTCTTCTGAGGAATCTTCATCCCAGTAAAGAGTCAACGTCAGATAAAAGCCTCATTACTGTATTTGTCAACTCTCAGCCCCACTCAGTTTTAGAGACATGGGTGTCCAGCTTACCTGATGAAAGGGCACAGCGAAGCCTGCACTGCATTGGGCTGCTTTGAGCCTTTCCAACACACATAGTTGCCAGCCACCTCTTTCACAGTGTCCAGGGTCCTTCGTTCACAAGGGTGGGACTCAACTTTGCAGCCTGTAGCAAAGTAAAAGGCAAGCTAGCATCAATTGCCTGAAAATACAAAGGCTGTAAGAGCAAACAACTGTTTTCAACTGCCTGACAACAACAGAACGGGCAGAGCTTCCAAGAGCCTCTGTGAGACCCCAGACGTGAAATTTTCTGTTGAAAACATCACCAGCCTACTCCACTTTCTGGGGACCTAAATATTCAGCCTCCTTTGCTTTGCTATAAACATCACACTGCTGAATTCTTAGTTCAATGACAGCTTTTCAGCCCCTTTGGTGCCTTTATCACTCGTGTTTGATTTCCTGCTACCTCTGGACCACTCTAGTTCTACCCTTTCTAACTCCTGCAAGCCCCAGGTGCCTCCCCTTAACACACAGCTGAGTCCACTAGAAAATTTAACACAACTGCATTTATCCTTCTATCCAGTCACATGAGCAAAAGCCAACATTCCCATTTTCAGAGGTGAACCAGGATGCAGAAAGGTTTAGGATTCTGCAGCTTGGAGGTATTTGGAGAGCATGCCATCCAGTTTGGGCACCAGAAGTAGGTTACCCCAAAGTGCAACACCTGCTAATTCCCCTGTATGCTTCCTGACACTGCCTTATCTTGTTCACTCAGTGCCACGTCCAAGCTAAAAGCATGGGCATGGAGGTGGGGCCAGCAGGGTCACCTGGAGCGGTGGCAGTGCAGATAGGGTCACTCAAGGTGCTGTACAGGCCGTTGGCAGCATCGTCAGCATCTCCAGCAAAGAGCAGGTGCCGCTCAGGGGGCTCGCTGGCCAGCACGTGCAGCTCCTCCCACCTGCCGAGCAAGGCACGGGTCAGCTGCTCAGTGTCCCCCACAAAGAATTAAGAGCCAAAACCAACCCTGTGCAACAAATAGAGAGTTGATGCAAAACCATGACACTCTTCAGTTTCCAAGATGCTGGCGTGTTTAGTCTCAGCCAGCAGCACAGCTCTGCTAAGTGGAAAAGTTTCCTTCATCAACTCTGGTGCCCCTTCTACACCAGCCACCAAGTCAGTGTTTCCCCCATGCCTGCATTATCCTGCAAATTCCTTTTTGTCATGGTTTAAGTATGGTATTCCACAATTTAGTGCTCTCACTGAAACCAGGCTCACACTTGCTTCCCCTCTCACCTCCAGCTGGAAACACAAAAGGCAAAGATCATGGACTGAGATAAGAACAATTCACTGGGAACAGAAATGAGATGAGAAATCCAGCAGTAACAGCAGCAATAAAAATATTAATAAAAAAAGGTATAAGACAAAATCAATTTACCTGGAAAGTCCATCTCAATACTGACTGTTACGCCCACCACACTTTCCCCCCTCCTTGGAAGGAAGGAATGCCCTTCCTCTCTGAAGGGAGAAAGTCCTGTTCCCCCATCCCTGGCAATGATAAAGTGGTATGGATTATCTCCTAGATACACCCACAGCTACACCCCCTCAGCTACAGAAAAAAAAAAGTCAACCCTCTTCTGGCAAAAACTAGGACACCTTTTCTCTTTCCAGAACTCATATCTAGCCCAAGATGACCCCTCACTCACCAGGACTGGCCATTTGGCTAGCTGGGTGTCTACTGCCCACTCTGGAGAGCTTCCTACCTTGGAAACTTGATTCCCACTGCAAAAACTGTGATGTGTCTCTCTTTCACCTGCATTGCAGGCATTGCAGTGCTGCCCTGGGACTTTCCATCCGAAATGATGATCAGGACTTCAGGGACACTTGAGTTTCTGCCACCAGGGAAACCCTTGTGGAGAATGTACTTCAGAGCCTGACCTGTCTCTGTGCTCCCACCTCTAGAAAGCAGGGAGATATAATCAGAAAGGAAGAAATAAAAACTCCTCCCCTGCTACTGAATTTACCATTTGGCTTTCAAATTTTTACCCTCTGGTAATGGGAAACGTAGCCTATTTCTGCTTGTCACCACACAACATATCCATGGGGATGTCTAATCCTGTCATTTTTCTCATCTTCCTATCCACTGGTCCCATCTATTTGCTCTTATGTCCCTCCTCTCCAACTCAGAGTGGTCTCCAAGAGACTTCTAACATACAGCAGAGTGTTTCTGCAATTGGTGCAGTAATCAGAACTCCTGGATATTTGAATTTTATTTCCATCTTTAACAAATGTCTCTACATCTTCTGTTTTTCCATCCGAAAATTGTGGTAACTTCGGCTGTTGTGGGGCGCCAAGCGTGGCCCTTTGTGACACGGTTGTGTTGTGTCAGGGCCCTGGGTGATGCGGGACATTGTGATGCCCAGAGGCCCCTGTGACACGGCAGAGCCCCACCCTGCCCTGCTGGGGGTATCTAAGGAGCACAGAGCCCCGGGGAGCCCAGTCCCGTGAGACCTGCTCTCTCAGGAGGAACCAGCTCCCGGGATCCCTGTGTGCCAGGCGGTATCAGACATGGAGGAGGTCAAGGTGAACCCCAACTCCCAGCCCCCCTAGCCCCCTGCCCCGCTGGCTGGAAGACCAGGCCCTCAGCAGGCAGTGGCTGGGGGCAGGTGGCAGCTCAGTCCTGTCCCTGTGGGACACTGAGGAGGAGGGGGCCTTTGCCCTCATGGACCATGACTGGGAATACGACATGGATCATGAGCTTTCCCAATGGGGAGGCATTACCAGCCAACAGCTTTGCCTTTGGGAAGAAGTGACAGTCCAAGAGTTTTACCAACGACAAGAAGTGATGATCCAGGAAGATTCCCCATGGGGAGTGGTGGGACACCAAGAGTTGCACCACAGGGATGTAGGTGTGAGAGGCCAGTGGGGAGATGGCACACAGCAAGAGCTGTGCCACTGGGAAGAAAGTGTGACAGTCCAGGAGTTGTACCAATCGGACGAAGAGGATGAGACATACCACGAGCCATCCCAGTGGGAAGATGATCTGACATACCAAGAGCTGTCCCAGTGGGAAGAAGATCTAACATTCCAAGAGCTGTCCCAGTGGGAAGAAGATCTGGCATACCAAGAGCTGTCCCAGTGGGAAGGGGAGGCATACCAGGAACTGTCTCCTTTGGAAGAAGAGCAAGGCCATCTGCCCACGTACCAGGGCGAAGGAGACAAGGGGGACCCAGAGTCGTCCCAAGTGGGAAACAACAGGGACCAGGAGTTATCACAAGGAAAAGACTACGAGGTCCAGGAGCTGCCCCAATGGAATGGAAGGAGTGACCAAAAGCTGCCTCAAGAGGAAGGAAGTGTCAGCAGCCAGGAGTTGTCCCACTGTGCAGAAAGCATCAGTTACAAGGTACGGGACAAACCCTTGCACCCTGAGAAGGATAAGGATGCCCAGACTTGTGCCCAACAGGGGCCCAGCCCTCCCAGCAGTGTGGGCACCAAGGAGGCAGGAGAGGCAGCCCATGAGCTGCCCAGCACCTCTCCTGCCCTGCAGAGTCCCACGGAGGACAAGCTGGCAGCCACTGCTGCTCCAGGAGGAGCTGCTGAGGAGGAGGAGCTCCCCGAGCCTCTGCCTGCCAAGGTGGAAAAGGCACCAGGTTCTCCTTCCCTCAGGGAGGAGGTGCCATCAGCAGCAATAGAGAGCCCAGTGCCTGCTCCACGCAGCCCCCCAGGCCACAGCCAGGCTCTGCTGGACTTTGCACAGCACATCAGCTGTGAGATCATGCACGAGGCTGTGCTTGGGATCCAGGGATCTGGCCAGCAGCCGGAGGAACAGGGGGACCTGGAGCAAAGCACAGCTGCTGAACTAGAAGCAGCATCTGCAGGAGAAAGAAGTGAAGAGAGCCTGATCTCTGCTCTGCACAGCCCCTGCTGCCCGCCCAGCACCTTGTCCAGCCCACTGGGAGCCCAAGCCCCCAGTGAGGAGCAGGAGGAGGCAGAAAGGAGATCAGTCCTGGAAGAGCAAGAGACTGAGGAGGCAGCTTCAGCTGGGGAGTTTGAGCATTCTCAGTGTGACGATGAGGAACACACAGAGTTGTCCCAAGGAGAAATCAACAAATATCAAGAAGGGTCCCAAGGGGAAGCCTCAACTGAACAGGAGCTGTCCCTAAAAGGAACTGGTAAGTACCAGGACTTGTCCCAAGGGAAAGCTTGCACTGAGCAGGAGCTGTCCCTAGAAGAAGTCAGTAGGTTCCAGGAAGGGTTCCAAGGGGAAGCCAGTATTGAGCAGGAGCTCTCCTTGGAAGGAGCCAGAAGCCACCATGAGCTCTCAGACTGGGATGAATGCATCGCAGAAGAGCTGTCCCATAGCAATGTCAGTAGCTATCAAGAAGTTTCTGACTGGGAAGAAGGCATGGAGGAAGGCCTTTCCCAAGGACAAGCTGGTAGCTTCCACAGTGTCTCTGACTGGGAAGAATACAGCGAGCATGAGCTGCCCCATGGCGATAGCAGTAGCTACCAAGAAGTGTCTGACTGGGAAGAAGGCATGGAGGAAGGCCTTTCCCAAGGACAAGCTGGTAGCTCCCACAGTCTCTCTGACTGGGAAGAATACAATGAGCATGAGCTGCCCCATGGCGATAGCAGTAGCTACCAAGAAGTGTCTGACTGGGAAGAAGGCATGGAGGAAGGCCTTTCCCAAGGACAAGCTGGTAGCTCTCACAGTCTCTCTGACTGGGAAGAATACAGAGAGCATGAGCTGCCCCATGGAGATGTGGGTAGTTACCAAGAAGTGTCTGATTGGGAAGAGTGCATTGGCCAGGAGGTATCCAAAGGTAATGGCAAGAGACCCTCTGTGGAGTCCAGTTGGGAGAATGACAGTGACCAAGATCTTGCTCAGTACAGCTGGGAACAGAGCATTGCTCCCACACCCTTGCTTCGGGAGGAGGACGAGTGGGATGAAGTGAGTCTCCTCAAGCTCTGTGAAGAAGAAGACAGAGAACAAAGACTGGCAGGTTTGGCAGGAGGCAGGGTCCCTGTGCCTCTCCCTTATGAGGCTTGGGTTGAGTGCTGGGCATCTGAGCCCTGTCCCCGAGGCCCGCTCTGTGCCTCGCCTCCCCATCTGGAAGCCCCGGCCCGCAGAGCACACGCGGCTTCTCCCACCTTCGAGGAGCAGGTGACAGTGGCAGGGACACAGAGCCCGGAGCCTGCCCCGCGCAGCCGCCCCCACCCCTCAGGTCCCCAGCCGGGAGCCCCCCGCAAGAAGCGTCCCTCCTGCCTGCGGCGGGCACTGTTCTGCTGCCCCTGCCTGGCACCACAGCCCGAGGATTAGGGCCAGCTGCCAGCACCAGCCCGAGCCCGGCAGATGGCGGCTGGCCCGCAGCTTGCCTCGTGTCCTGGGCAGCCACATGGGCTGCCTTTGCCTGGACGTGACCCTGCAGCCTCCGCAATCACCGGCTGCTATGGAGCATCCCAAGCTGGTCTCCCCAAGAGCAAATACTACCCATGTGGCCAGCCCCAAACCAGCACCCATGAGGGACACTTGGTGCCAGGTGACTCGGTGTTGAAGGCCACAGACTCATCAGGGTGGGAAGAGACCTTGAAAGTCATCCAGTCCCACCATCATCCTGGCACCATCTCCATCACCCCAAAACCATGTCCCCAAGTGCCACATCCAGACGACGTTTGGACACTTCCAAAGATAGAGACTCCACCACTCACTGAGGGACTTCTTGCAATCAATGCCTGACCACTCTGTTGGGGAAAAATTGTTTCAAATATTTCATCAGGACCTCCCCTGGTGGAATCCAAGGACATTTCCCCTCATCCTGAAATGATTACATGCTGATACTTTGGGATTTTATCCATGAGGAACACGCACAGACAGGAGGTGTTGCTCCCAAGACTCCACTGCACAATGCATGACTTTGCCAAACACAATTTGTCCAAAACAGAGGGAAGCTGGGTTTTAAAAATAGTAGCAGTAGTTAAAAAAACTAGACAAACAAAACTAACACAAAACGCAACCAAAAAAACACAAAAAGAAAAACAATAGGAATAGGACTAATATGAAGAAGGTTAAGAAGATGAAGAAATAATAGCAGTAAATAAGAAAATACTTAAGAATGAGAATGAGAAGAAGAAAAAAAGAATAAGAATAGGAACAGAAAAAAGCTTAAGAATAAGAAAAAAGGAATAAGAAGGAGAAAAAGAATACAAATAGGAAAAGGAATAAGAATGAGAAAAAGAAAAAAAAGAATAGGAGTGAGAATAGGAAAGGGAATAAGTAAGAGAATAGGAAAGGGAATAGGAAAGGGAGTAAGAAAGAGAATAGGAAAGAGAATAAGAAAGAGAATAAGAAAGCATAAGTTGATGTAGAAGAAATAGTAGAAGTGAAGAAGAAGAAGGAGGAGGAGAAGGAGAAGAAGACGACGAAGAAGATGTCGACGAAGAAGACAACGACAAAGGAGGGGGAGGAGGAGACAGAGATGAAGACAACGAAGGAGGGGACGACGAAGGAGGGGACGACGAAGGAGGGGACGACGAAGGAGGGGACGACGAAGGAGATGCAGGAGATGGAGAAGAAGGAGAATAGGGATTATAATACTATGATGATCTTGAAGAAGATGAAATAGTAGTAGCAAATTATTGTTGTTATTATTATAACAGTAATATCAAGTTTAAATACACATCCACACATCCTCTAGCATCACAGAATGGTTTAATTTGGGAAGGACCTTGAAGATCATCTAGTTCCAACAGATTCTCTCCTGCTCTCTTTCTCTCTCTCTGAGACCTCTTTCCTATTTCTATCTCTCTCCCTCACATTCCTTGTAAAAAAAAAATCCATGTTAAATAAAATCTCTGTGCTGTCATCGTATGGTCTCATTCGTGGCTTCATTCAGGCAGAGGCATGTAGTAATGCATCTGTATGATTTTTCCATTCTGTGTACTAGCCAAACTCTCTGTAAGTATCTTAACAAGCCACCTGCAGCTTTTGTTGTCAGAGCTCTCAGGAAATCAACAAGTTCACAGAGACAACAACAGGATTGAGAATAAGAACAAGGGGCCTGAGAACCTAGCAAAGAGCCTGAGAATCTAACTACCAAGAATGTACAAAGTAGATGAGAGAGGCACAGTGCAATGATGGAGACTTGAGCAATCAGATATTCTGGAGCAGATGTGCCCACCTCATGGCCAGGTGACCTAGCCAATCTGAAGTTTTGTGCCCCACATGGACTGTAGTCTTAGAATCTATATCTAGTGTGAAAATGTAAACAATAAATGACTTTCTGCGCAAATCATATTGGTTCAATTATTCCAGAGGTCCGATTGTCCTGCAGAGGTATCTTTCCCTAAATCACATTCTCTGCCCAGCCTGCCTTCAAACCAGAGGTTCTCCAACCCTCTGAGGATCTCAGTTGGTCTCCTCTGAACTCATTCTAACAGGCCCACATCCTTCTTCTGCTGGGGCCCCCAGACATGGATGTAGTGCTCAAGGTGGGGTCTCAAACAATGGACTAGAGAGCCACAATCACCTCCCTTGACCTGCTGCTCCTCACTCCTTTCCATGCAGTCCTGCCCAGGGGTGGCTTTTTGGGCTGGCAGCACTGATTGCTGACACACTGAGCTTCTCCTCCATCTGCACCCCAAGTGCTTCTCCTCAGCCCCTGCCACGCTCAGCTTCTTCCCACACATGCCACAGACCTGGTGACAATAAAGCCACTAGAGCAGAGTGAACATTTCCAGCTCCCTTCTAATTTGTCCACGGAGTTGTTCTATAAATTCTTGTAACTGCCCTTTAGGACTGCTTTTATTGCTGTCCAGAATAATCCAGGGGAACCAAACCACAAATGTCACTCCATCCTTGGAGGATTCACATTCTTTGTCTGCATTGACACAAACACACCTCATTTGCTTTCTGAACACCTATCCTTTGCCCTAGCACCTGATTCCTGATTTGCTTGTTCTAGAAAAGCATTTCATCATGCCCAAGTTCACCATTTTCCCATCTGCCCTCTGATTTCCACTGAAACTTCTTTTCATTCTGTACTTGTCAGGCCTCTTTGCTTTGAACTTCTTCCTCCTCTGGACTCCATCATTTCCAAGCATACTCAGTGACCATGTGTTCATAGCAAGTCCAAATTTGCTTTTTTCTGACCAGATGTCTGTGAGATGTTTCAGTGAATAGTGCTTTGCACAAGGAAAAACACACCGTGCATAGTCACTGTGGTGATGAAATCTTGACGAACTCAGTACACTGTGCCCATGTGAGCCCTGAGGACTAGAAAAAGTGATTAAAGAGCTCATTAAATTCAATTGCTTATTAATTTACATTTGGAGCTTCACTGGGTTTTGGCACAGTGGAAGTGTGTTTGAGGCATTACTCCAACAAGGATTTTCTGCCGTACTAGGAGATCTGGACTTTACCTGCTGTTTTTCTTCAGGGGCAGCACTAAGAAGGTTTCTCTGCTGTAATGAACTGCTGACTTACATGAAAGAAATTCATATGGAATTTAGTTTGAGATTACCACAGAGTATGGCTGGAACTGGCCAATCAATTCCAAAGCTATTTGGACAGCATTCACAGAGAGAGACCGGCAGTCTCCAAATAAATCACAAAAGGTTCCTTTTAGTCTTGTGCTGCCTCCTTCCAAGCGCTGTCAGCCCTGGGCTGAAGTCAGGAAATGCCTCACTGGCCAAAGGCTCATCACAAGCACATCAAGGAACCTCTAAACCAAGATGCCAAACACCCATTTTTTTTTCAGAAGCCAACTGGAATCCATCCATAACTATTTTATCTACTTCAAAATGTCAGCTTTTCATGTAAGCTAGATAAAATAGCCAGGCAAAAAGTCATTATTTCTCTTTGATCTGTCAGCATCCCTCTGTTGTCATCAAGGAAATGCAGTGCCAGACAGCAAAAGCTGCTTCACTTTCTCTGCTCTCACAGACTTTCAACAACAACCAGAGAGGGGGAATGTATCTTGTTTCCTGTAAGTTTTTCCTGTAACAGTGCACAAGAGGTTTTCTTGATTTGCTAAACTCATCAAAAGAAAGACAACAAAATCCAGCCAACTGATCTTGTTTGAAAAATGCAAAATTGATCACATTTGCTTGCAATATGTACAACATCCTGAGAGCAGCAGATATCCATGGGAAATGTTGATCTAACCCTTAGTCCTAATGCAGATCAGCTAAAAGAGTAGACATCTAAAGGCCTTACCAATACCTCATCTATCATCAAAACAAGTATTTTGGGGTGATTGTCAGATCCTTAATAGATCCAAATGTATTTCTCTGAGATGGAAAGTTTGGATTTTGAGAGAGTCTAAGGACAGTTCATCTTTGGACTTCCAGCTCCATTTCCTGGGGTCATGGGAAGACATCCAAGTCTTAACATTCAGGAAGAAAAAAGGTTTCCATCTGAAAAACTGATACTCTTGAATTCAGCAAGCACATATAGATATCTACAAACCAGCAGTTTGTCACTAAACCACAGGACAAAGGAAATTGTAACCACCAAAAATGAAGCTGTGCTGCCTTAACTCAGCCGTGAGGGAACAACACGCTTGTTTTTCCATGGAGGATGTAACCAACTGCCTGGCTCAAATAGATACAAAGACCTGGAAAACTCTCTATCTACCATGTTATAATAGGACACTAAAAACTTTGTCCCCTATCAACTAAGACAGACCAGGTTTCACATTTTTAGTGGATTGTGGATCATGGACCACAGTGCTCATTCACCTCCCGTCCTAGGGACATCACACTGCTGTAAGCACAGCAGAAGCAGAGATTTCTAAACCTCAAAAACCCTCTCCAATCCAGAGATTATTCATAGCCCAGAAAAAGAGAAGAGCTGTAAAATAAGCTGACCTGAACACAGTCCTCTTGATTCTCTCTTTCACCTCTTGTTTGGTTAGATAAGAATCCAGTGGGAATTCAAGGTGGGGAGTTGAGCTAAACTGTATCATTCCCACACGGACCTAAAAGAAAAGGATATGAAAGGTTATGATGAAAGGGGTCTGTGCAAGTTTTACTCTTTTGATGAATTTACAAACTTGGGAAGAGGAAATTGTATAGAGGCAAACTATGTTTTGCTGTTGAGCCACAGGCACTCTAAATGAACTAAAAATAGAGAAGAAACTCCAGTATTATCTACAAAGAGTATAAACAAAAACAAAACAGTATTTTCTGTTCAGAGTATAAGGCAAAATAGTTTATCTGCAAACAATGGGAGCCTCTGCTGCAGTTAGAGGCAGCTCAGGATCTATATTTAGTCACTCAGAGCAGCTCGCAGCCTCAGGGGCAGTAAGTTTATAAATAACACCTTCTACACCAACCCATTCATACACTGTGCAGGCAACCTTTCCATCACTAAGAGCAGCTCCCTCTGGCACTGAGCACAGCAGGCAACACAAACCAATACTTTTTCTAATAGTTCCTCATTTTGTCTAGTTGAAAATGCAAATAGACTAAGTGGTCTGTACTGGGCAATACATGCAGAATACTTCACTAAAGTCTTACAAGAAGTAATATGGAATGTGACCATTTCAAAGGTGAAAAGACTACTAATTTTCAGTCCAGTCTATGTGAGGATTAAATGAAAGACTGGAGGAAAGAGGGTATTTAAAAAATAAAACACACCTCCAAATCTGCAAATATTAGATATTCGCTGGCACAACCATCCCAAAGACCTGATATTTACTTGGAAAGGCTCCGGCATGGAATCAAGTCCAGCAAATGTCCCAGCCTGCTCAAAGGCCCTGAGCTGAGGTGGTGTTGTGGGACTGATGCACACCTGGAACTGCAGCCAGTCTGGCTTGAAATCCCCTCAGAAGAACCCCAGGATGGGTCATTCAGGCCCAGAGGTGTCTCAAGGCTGACTCCAGGGAGCAAGACCTGAGACTACAGCAGCACAGCACCCATCTCCTTCTGGGGGAAGCAGAGCAAGCAGACTCTATCATTAACATCTGTACAGAAAGATGGGTTAAGATCTCTGGGTTAACTTCCCAGAGATTCATTCTGCAGCTTTCCAAGGAAAGCAAGAAGAAGCTCCAACTAATCTATGAGCTTCCAAACCAAAATAAAATCAATTTTAAAAGCCCAAATCATAATCTTTAACCTGAAGGATTGTGTCTTTTCTCAAGTTCAAAAGGAACTGCTTAAAATCTGAAGAATCAAGAAGCATTCTCCAATCCCACTGCTTCACAAAGTACATCTTTCTGAATAAATACTCTGCCTCCATGGCAACAGGAAGCTTGAATTTTGCAATTTCACTCAGCATGTTACCACTGGCCTTTAGACATACTGCCAAGCTGTTTGAAAATTAGAGGAGATATTCCTGACACTCACTCTGTCTGGATGGATGTCCAAGGCATCACAGAGCTTGCCTGCAAAGTGCTTGGACCTTTCAAAGCTTCCTTTGCCAATGCTGTAGGAGCCATCCAGGAGGAAAAGGACATCTAATGAGGCAGAGCACTGCATCACTAGGAGAAAAAAATATATACACTGTGAAACTGTGCTTTGTTAGCCCTGCTCTCTGGAAGCAGCCAGCCAAGAGCTGAAAATCCAGACAAATTGCAGAGGATGGACTGGGGCAGCCCAGCGTTCACAACCCAAAGCCCACATGCATCCCTATTCTGGCCTGCAGCAGCTCCAGCTCAGCTCTCAGTCTGCCAGACTCACCTAGGAGTTCAGAGCCCCAGCCTGGTCTCAGTGACAGCACAGGAGCAGCTGGTGCAGTGAAGCACCACCAAAGACAGGGAGAGGTGCTCTCTCAGGGAGGACACAGAGGGAGCAGTGAGCAGCAGGGAAAGGGAGCCCTGCCCAGTGGGACCTGCAGGCTCTCCCAGCCCAGGGCACAGAAATAAATCCAGGAGGCATTTGCAAACTCCACTGAGTCCCACAGAGCCCAGCGTGTTTCATCTGCAGCACATTTTTCAAAACGGGCTCTTATTTTCCTAAACACGAATTCACTGAACAGCTCCCTGACACTGACAGAAACACTTTTCATGAAAATCTGCCTTTTATCTCCTCTTCATTGATGTGTCTTTGTGTCACCCTGCCTGCATGAACAAGGCTGCTCCCAAGTATAAGTTTCTGAGGTGCTTTCGCTGCAGTGGAAATTTTTTTGCTGCAGCTCACAATTTCACTGACATAAATAAATAAATGGTAGATTGCAGACTATGAAGAGTCATTTTCAAAGCATTTAAAGGGAAATTTTAAAGTCTTCTCTGTAGCATTTGCCAGAATCAACTTCAAGGGAAAAAGAATCCAGAAGTTCAATAGAGATCAAGCACACTGACCCCTTAAGAGCTGTTTTGGCCAGTGATGTTACTCTACCCCCATTATTAAAATCTTTTTATTATCACTGCTTTTCCCAAATCATTCCTGCTAGCCAAAACCTGAATTTGTAATTAGTGTTTTCTAATACCAGATTACAGGGATTGAAAGTTGTGAGGCATTCCCTTCTGGGTCACTGGTTCTCCCAACGGGGCACCCAGCCTTGCCCTGGGGCGCTGTGTTGAGGACAAGCTGCAGCACGGCCTCCCTGCCAGTGCTGTCCTGGCTTGTCAGCCTTGCCCTCGAAGCTGGGCTGAACCTGGAGCTGCAACACGGCTGTTATCCCTGCCTAAGCATGCAGAGAAAACTGCAGAGCCCCCAGGCTGGGCTCAGCATGGAGAAACACTCCCCAGGTGGCTCTGCAGTTGAGGGGTGCAATGCCGCTCTTCTACTCGTAAGTGGGATGTCTGCAGCCCACTGAGGGACTCTTGGGGACGTGCAGCAGGGACAAACACCCAAACACCCATCCTCAGGATGGAAAGTCTGAGCTGAATACAGGGTGCTACAGGATAGAACTGGAGGGCATGCCTGACATAGCAATAAATGCAATCTATCTCTTGACAGACAATAGGAAAAAAAATGGCTATCAGGAGAGAATTCACGACAGAGTTTATCAGTAACTGATTGCAAGTGCAACAAGGGAGCTGCAGGCAAACGTACTGGCCAGCCAGAGCCCCATCACCCCTGCTCCCAGCAACCTGACTGTGGTGGCTTTACAGCCTCAACAAACTGCCCACGTGGGAGGTCTGATCAAGTCTGTAATTAAATACAGCTCTTTAAATCAGGATTGCTTGGAGCAGGCTCCGAAGGAACTGACAGAAACACCATCCAGTTGGCAAATAGCCAGCTTGGAGAAAACAGAGCAGACCACATCCCAGGAAAGCTGATGCCACTGATGCAGGAAGTCAGGCTAGGGTAGAAGCAGCCACAGTGCTGTGATTGCCAGAGCATTGCTGGGGACTTTATGGACTGAAGAGGGGCTAATAAATATAAATAACTACAACAACAAAAAAATTAAAAACCCCAAAACATAACACACCGAAACAACCAAAGAAAGAGGGAATTCAGAAATAGAAAAGACTTGCTTTATAAAACAAACTTACACTGGCCAGCAGCTGAGATCTTGCCAATCATCTCCTGGCTGACGTGGATTTGTTGTACACCCAACACCAGCAAAGCTGTGGGATCAAACAGATAATCATCCACGAACAAGACATACAGGATTTAACCTATAACAGCAAAAATGCTGGTTTGCTGTATAGGTTTCACAGTTGCAAAAAATAATTTGGTGACACAGCAGTGTATCTATGTCAGGAAAGTCCTTCTAGCAGGGGTACCAAGAGCATGAAAAATGACAAGGGCATGACTCCAGTACACAGCACAGTCTCTCTGCTCACTGCATGCAGTGACACAGTGCAAGAATGAGAGCTAGGACAGCCTTAGGCTTCTGAGATTACAGCCATAAACACTGGGTAGATTCATATACTTTTAATGTCATAACATCAGCTTTTCCTACATCAGCTAGACACTTTACACATAGATCCGTCACATGTTCAAATTCTCAGAAAAGCTGTTTCTCCACGTATTATTTTCTCCCCTTTTGTGTGAAACTGTGTTTCAGAAGTTTATCTGTAAACCTCCTGGAGAGGCACTGACTTGGCTCTCATTCCTCAGAGTGAAGAGCTCCACCTGGAGAAAGGGAAGCACGCGAGACAAAAACCACTGATGCAAAATGGCAGCTTTAAACATACCTTGGGAAAGCAGGAAAATGCAGATGGACTCAAATGACAAGAGGTTCACGGTGACAAATCTGGAGGGGAAAAAAAAAACCACAACACAAAGCTAAAAGAAACGAGGAGAGGAATAGAAATCCAATTCCTAAAGCCAATTCCTTTACCTGCAGCTGATCATCTCGTTCCTGGGTGTCTCAGGTAATGAGCTCAGAAACATTTTGTCTGAGGGGCGAAAGTAACTCCTGCCCTGGTAAGAAGGGTGGGGAACAGATAGAAGGAAAAACCATGAAAATGAGGGAATAATAGAAAAGGAAATCTCTCAACATACTGCTCTCCTTTCTCATCACACCCAGAGAGAGCAGCCCTGGCAGGGAGGGACAGACAGCCGGCCCTGCCTCCCCTCCTCTCCATGCCCACGCAGAACCTGACCTCTCCTCTCCTCCCTCCTCTGTGCACCTCCCTTTCACAGCTGAGTCCCACCAGGGCCCCGTGTGCCTGGGGAAGCGGGTGGAGAGCCGAACAGAGCTGCTCCGGGGCTTCACCGAGCACAGTCCGAGCCGCGTCCCCCCGACCTCCCCATCAGCTCCGGCTGAAGCCGTCCCCGTTGGGGAGCCCAGCACAGGGGACCTGTCCCTCGGGTCCTGCCTCGAGCAGCGCTGCTGCCTCTCCCCACCACGGGTCTCCTACGACACTCAACCCCAGGCTCTTTCATGCCTTATGTTTTACAAGAACTGGCTTTCTGGGGAGATGTTTTTATGCATAACTGTCCAGCAAACTCAATTTTCTGCTCATTTTTCCTTTGAAATCAGCGAGGCTGCCATCGCATCCTAGGCAGATTTCAGTGACACTTTCAAACATGCCCAGATTTAGACCAAATGTATCTGTTGGAGCTCTTGGCTTTCTATTTCAAACGTATATTTATTTTTTTCTCCAGATTAAAAGCACTCACTAAATCACCAGGTTCCTGATGGGTCTCTGCCCCTGTCATTGCAAAAGCAGATTTTCTTCATGTAGTTAATGACAAATAAGTGTATTTCTTGACAACCAGCTCTATTCATAGTTTTCCAGAAAATGAGGGGGGGGGATTTTTCTCAGGAAAGACTTGTCTCTGCAGCAAATGATATATCCCTCACATCAGACAAGCAAGATGCCTAAAGCAAGCCCTGTTCAGTTACCTGCACAGGTACAAAATGAAGAGGGGATTAAGAAATCCCCTCTGGCATTACCCCAGTGGGGATTACAGACACAATAACGCTGTCTTGCAGTGCCAGGTGCATTAGGAATCACCCTTCAGCACATCCTCCCAACACCCCCACCAAACAAACAGATCCCAGGCTTGGCTGAGTAAAGGGAGATCAACACACAACGTGACTTCACTGGAGAAGCCACAGTGTGTTCCCCTCAGGAGCTTCAAGCCCTGCAAATGCCACAGAGGAAAGGTCATTCTTCTGCCATGCCTCAAGGACATTCTTCCTAGGAGCTCTCTCCAGAGTGCACATCACCCAGAGCTGGAGAGGCCTCTGCTCACAGTCAGATGTGACAGCTGTTGCAGGATTTCACATTGTTTTCATACAAAACATTGACAGGTCAAGATGTCTCTAAAACTTGGTTTTATCTTGGGTTTAAGACAACTAATCTGCAGGATGAATTCTTTGCCTTCTAGCCCAGCCAGACTCTCAGCAGCAGGAACTGAAAGCAAGCTTCATCATCACCTGCTGCTCATCAGCATTAGCCCAGGATTAGCAGCAGCAACCTTAGCAGCTTTGCTGGGGGGGGGTGGGTGAAGGACATTTCACTTTATCTTCTCAGCCATTAAGAGAGAGTTTTAATAATGTCTACCTCAATAATGAGTCAAAATTACTTTTTTTTAAATCACACTAAGTCAAAACTCCTATTTTTGTACCCGAATTCTCACTTGGACACATGAATGTGATGGCAACATACTCAAAGCTAAGTAAGAGATGTAACCACATGTACTGTTTGGAGGAGTGAGACCAGAGATGGAAAAGAGGTAAAGGGGAGAAAAGCTCCTCTTGACAAGTACCTTGCCAACATGTCGTTCAACATTGCAAAATATAACTCATTTTAACAGGGAAGAAAGCAAGAAAGATTACACTGAATATTCATTAAAACATATCCTTAACAGGCCAAGCAACCTCCTGTCACTGCTGAGGAATGGCCCCAGCTTGCATAGGGGAGCTCACTGCTACATGCTCATCTGATGTTCAGATGTAGGGAGGGAGAGAGGAGACCAGTCTTCCTGTCTCCTTTTTCTGTCTCTCTCAGCTTGTTTCCCATAAGTAAATTTTACTTTTTTCTTCTTGCCAAGGTTTGGAGGCAGTGGGCAACTTCTGTTAGGAACCCCATGCATCCCCTCTGCCCAGCCACAGGCATTGCTTGAGGGCAGCTCACAGTGGGATCTGAAACTGAAGGGGGAGAAGGAAGACAATGGGGAAATGGTTAACTTCTTAAAACTAACATCACAAACTTCTGTCTAAAAGTTTTGACAATGTTTTTCTCCAAGGGATAAACAGGATTAAATTTCCAGATGATGCTCTGCAAAACCAGTTTATTTATTCTCCCCCACCCAGTTCTGCAGTGACAGAGTTTTGAGAGGCTCTTTTCCCCTGTGCAATAAAGGCTCCTGTACATAAAGAGACCTTGATCTTGCAGCACTGCTCACATGGGATAATGTCAAAATCAACATGCTGCAGATCAGATCCTGTATGACCCATGAGTTACAGAATAAAAGCCACTTCTCTGACCTGAGAGCTTTTTGCAAAACCTATAATGTAGTTTTTTCTGACAGAAGTGCTACTGACTTTACCTGTGGCTAGAGCAGCAGGAGTGTCTCCATGAATGTGTCACTTTTTAAATCTTTTGCCATATGCAAACCCACCCAATGGAGCCAGAGCCTGCCTCAGCATCACAAGCACTTGATGCTTGCAGCAGTGGGCAGCCAGTGTGGATGCTGGAAAGAAATGTTTTATGGAGTGGCTGAGGAAAGGGGAACAGTGATCAGCTGGAATTTGGTGTCTCAGGACAAACAACAGCATTAGAAAATAAACAAGCAAATAATATAATTCTATTGATGTTCTATAAGGATACATGTGACTTTGTCACACACCCTACTGAGAACTCATTCAAGGCCGTGGGTTCTGGAGCAATTATTGTAATTGGTTTTGTCACCCCTCACCTGAGTTGTGCAAACTGGGGCAGGGAATCTCCAGCTGGGTGTCTGGCCTGACCTGCTCTGTTTTGCACCAGCCAGAAACATCCACACTCGAGGTGGATCAACTACTGATCTACCTATGGCAGGAGCAGGTGTGAATGGTTCCCAAAGAATGGAGTGGGAGAGCTGTCAGCTTCAGTGATTCCCTGCAGCAGAGGCTGAAGGGTGAGAGGAAAAATCCTTTTTTAATGTCTTAAAAAAGATTTAAGATCACAGAGAAGACGAGAAGTGGGTCAGAACACACACTGCCTGTCCAGTGCAGGCCTTGCTGAATAAAGTGGGAAAATCTGATTGCATGGACGATTTATCTCACAGGGATGCCTCATCTTTACTACGCAAAATAAACAAAAAGGCTACTCTCATTTCTTTCATGAAGTATCTGGACACATTACAGGTATAATCGCAGGCCCTTCACTCCTTCCTTGATTATCAAGTCTTGATCAAGTTGTTATTGTGTCTTTTGCAGAAAGATTTCTATTGCAGACATGAGACACAACCTGTTGGAAAGCCTGCCCTGGCAGGCTCAGCACTTTCCCCTGGCCGCACCCCAAAAGTGCTAGAAACAAAGGAATTAAAGCACTAGAGCACGGGCTGCGTGTGGTTTCCTGGGGGGTGGTTGTTTTTTTTTTTTAATTTTACTAACGAAGCATGGCAGTAATTACTTATTGGAGTGAAGAGATTCACGCCGTGTTCCGGCCAAGCTGCGGCAATCCCCGCACTGATCTCGCCCTGCGGCGGGACCAGAAGCGCAGCGGCCAGGGCTCCTCCAGACCTGGGCCACGACCTGGGCTGCGGAACCGGCCTTTGGGTGCCTCCTGCCCCCTCCTCCCTGCCTCGGGCTGCACAGGGGCTCTGAGCCGCCTGCCGCATCCCCCCTGCCCTGAGCCCCCCGCCGACGGGACAGCAAGGTGTTCCCGCCGGGACCGCCCGACCCGCGAAGAACCAGCCCCAGCCCTCACCGGGGCTCTCTGCCGGGCTCCATCGCCTCCCCGGGACTCTCTGCCGGGCTCCATCGCCTCCCGTGTGAAGGCTCTGCCGGGCTCCATCGCCTCCCGTGTGAAGGCTCTGCCGGGCTCCATCGCCTCCCCTGTGGAGGCTGTGCCGGGCTGTGGAGGCAGCGGCCCCGAGCCGGGCGGGGGCTGCCCTCGAACCTCGCTGCACACCCGGCTCTGCTGAGCAAGCGAACCCCCAGCACCTCTGAGCCCCACATGGCCCCTACCCTCCCAGCCGGCGGTTTAAGATGTTCTCAGTTAAAAAAGGTGGGGAAAAAGCTCTCCGAGTCGCACTTTACCTTTTCTCGGCAGACTCTGCACGGTCCCGGCGCACCTGCGGGGGTTATGAGCAGCCTTCTCTTCCCTTCGATTTGCACCGTGTTCCGCTGTGACACTCTCTCCTCCACATCCACCACAGCCTGAACCTCTAACTACGAACTGGGGGGTGGGGAAACAATCCCAGGAACACCCACATTGCTGCAGGGTACATTTAGGAGGAACATTGGTGTATCCACACAGCCAAAAATGTCAGCAGCCCTGGAGCACAGCCAGCAGGCCTGGCAGCAGCACCGAGCAGTACAGCCACACAGTCACTGCCTCACAGCAGCCCCGACGTAGCTTCATATAGCAATTTTTTTTTTTTTTTGAGAATGTTTTCCCTAATGCTTGTTTTTCCACAGAAAACTAATCTTGACCTGCGAGTAGAAGTACCATATTCACATCTACGACACTTGGAGGAATCATGGAAGGGGCCTGTTTTAAAAATTAGGTTTCGGGTTTATGCTATTATTATTCTGTGCCACTACTAGTAGTTACACAGAACTGAGTTCTTTTAGACAAAGAAGAGCTTGCACACCTCTTCCCACACAAAACCTAAACACAAATCAAGAATTTTTGAATTGTACAGGCAAAACACACCCTTGTGTCTATCTCACAGCATGTGGAATTAGGAATGGAACACACCAAGTGCTAAATAATAAATAATTTCAGTCAAACCCAGTAAGCAAAGAATACTTAAGTTCCTGCAACAGGGCTTCATAAATTAAAATTATCTTGTAAGGATAAAAAAGCCTTGTTGTTTTGCAGTGCTACGTAATTTTTACTAATTTCACACTACTTCCCTTTCAAAAGTGCTGTTATTCTAGACTTCTAGTTCACTTTTGTTTTTCTTGTTCAGAAGGGAATAAAGAAATTTTATTTGCAATAGCATGCATGCTACTAAGTCTAGATAAATATAATCCATAGGTTCATCACTTCAAGAAAAAGTTTCAAGTAGAGATTAAAACTAGCAGAGAAAAAGCAATGCACAAGGAACCCAAGGCTACATGAGGAACTCCAGTGGGCTTTGACACTTTTTGCTTGATTTGTTCCTACACAAATGCTCCCAAGAGTTATCTGAAAAGAAGGGGTGAACTCAGTATCTGAAGCACATGAAGTCCCTTACTTCTCAAATTACTGCCATGTGCCTTTGTGAAACCCCAACCACTGCTTTCCAGTTTTGCTTTTTTACCCAAGTATACCAAGCAAAGATTCACTTTTCCTTTGTCCTGCTTATTAAATGATTTTGGCTACTGCAGTCAAAGTCATCTGAAATGTAGCAAGTGCTAGGAGATGGAGGATGTGGACAAGTGAACAAGAGGTATGAAGTACTAAAACATCAGAGAGGTGCTCTGCATGGGGGCAAATGCTTGTGCAAGTCACTGGTCCCAAGGAGTCAAAGGACACTTGACAAAGTCACAGTGTTGCTTCAGAACCAGGGGCATGAACAGAACTCCAGAAATCCAAGTGCAAGCATTCATCTAATTATTAGTTACTGCAAGAATACGGATGCAGCAAAAACTAAGAGGCAGGGAAAAAATTCTGAGGCCACGTGAGTGTAATAAAACATTAAGTCAAAGGAAAATATTTTGCAACAATTTTAATCTCAAGATTCTTCCAATCTGCAAAAGCCCAAACTTGAAGTACATGTTTTAAATGGATACAAAGGCTGACCCTGCAGTTTCAATCAGCAAATGTCTACTGTGGTCTACAAAAAATAACCTGACATTCCTGAATTAGTCAGAAATGACAACTAGGTATTCAACTGAAGAAATACTGAAAATCTCTTAATAATTTCATTCAGTATTTTTGTCATAACCCAGAATGGGTCTTTTTTATGATGATATGAAAACTTGATGGAGTAGAAATCCTGACGATGTAGCTACACAAAAAACCAGCTTCAACACAATTCACTTCAAAGTAACATTCACAGATGCATATTAATACACTGTAAGTGTAAAGAAAGAACTGTGCACATTAAAGTGTTTACTGATTTTAGAGAGAACTACCTGTATGCAGTTCAAGACAACATTCGACCTTTAATGATACTGAAATCAAATTTATGAAGAACAAATCTCGGTCTAACTTCAGACCAGAAATTAGGCTGAAAGGTGAGTAATCAAAATGAGATACAGTTTTTCAAGTAATGTAAACGGTGCCAAAGTTAACTGAGCCTTACAATTACAATAATTTCAAATGCAAGTCTGCAGAACAGAATCACAGTATGTAATGGCCATTCCATAAACTTCTGTGCATTCAACAAGAAAACACAAGCAAAAAGTTTAGTAGCACATGGTGGCATAAAACAAGAACAGAACAGAAATTTTAGATGGCAGCTTTGCAATCCTCTAAGTTACATACTTGTGTCACAGTAACAATCCAAGCATACAGATAAATGCAGGTACTTAAACAGCACAGTTTCTACAAAGTGACCCTCCTCATTTTTAAAGCTGAAGCTCTTGATCTTCTAAGAAAGGAACTGCAGCAACTTGATGGACATGCAACTGAAATGCTGCATGTCAGAGACTTAGTGCTCCAACAGATTCTTCATATCAGTGAATCCGTCTGGATTCCCAAACTTGTTTAAAAGGAAGAGTAGGACTTGTTTATGCTTTTCAAGCTGTGGAATAAGCAGAGTTAGAAGTATATCATTTTTGGGGTTTTTTTAATTGGTGATTTCAAATCAGGGTAGATCCTAATACAGCAAACTCAGCTAATTACCATATTAATTCAATAAATATATTTAGTTCCTTTCTGTTGTAAAGTTTTCCAGAGGGGGAAAAGCCAACAGAATTGTAGCTGACCTCCCCTTGTCCATGTATGCCCCTCCCCTTCTTTTTTTTTTCCTGAAGCAGCTTCCTCAAACCAAATAGATTAAGTACTCAAATTAAGATTGAGATCAGCATCTTAAATTAGACAACAGAAGAAAGTATCACTCCTGACGCTTTAAACTCTAAAAAAATGAAGAGCTGTTTGTGGGGCAAAGTACAGACTAATGAAGTCTGTGTGCTCTGAACACTATCCTCCCTCAGCTTCAGGGTGCTCTAATTACTACTGTATATAAAAAAACCTGAGGAAGAGTGCAGGATACATTTCGTGAAACTTCCATGTTTCAGTAGCTATTATTCCTCCTACTCCCATTTTCTTCCTACACAGGGTTTCTTTTGAATTCTGGAAACATAACAAAAGAAAGTATTGCTTGGAGTGAATCTTACTTGCACTTTTAATTCCGTGCAGCAGCAGTTGCTCTCACCTTCATTACCTACAAAAACCAAAGTGAATGAGCAAAATACACACATACACTCCTTCCCTAATTTAAGAGGTGACATGTGGCATTGTCCAGGATTTTCAGGAGGAGAAGTCATTTAGCCACCCCCTGTGCTTACAAGCTTACAAGAATAAGTAAACTGAAGTAATCAAGCTAAAGTATGTACCTTGATGTTCAGGATGTGAGTTTTCAGCACTGGAGGATGTGAGGAAACCCTCCTTTAGCAGTTTGTCAGCTACATTCACATAACCATTGCCAAAGTGTTTCTTCACTGTTACTAAATTAACATTTCCATTAATCCCTTTCACTGTAATTGTGACATGTTGCTTCAGTAACAGTTTTTTCAACTTGTCAAGCACTAATGGAGACCACTCAGCTTTCTCTATTCCTGCAAAAAAATGGAAAATCAAGTTTGTTATATAAATAATTCCTTTAAGCTATAACTTGAATTGTACATACATGTTTTGGAAAATATGCTAAATTTTCCTAATATAAACAGCTTAAATTCTAGAGATAATGAACTAAAACCATGTTTTCTAAACCAGCTTTTACCATGTTTACCAACAGACTGTTTCAGAAGATCATCATGTTGTTGACCAGTATTAAGGAATGAACACTACCACCAGAACAGGTACAAATTTATAATGTTCAAGAAAACCAGTTGGGTTTTTCAGGTTTTTTGTTTTTTTTTTTTTCTTCTTATTTTGGGGAGGTTTTTTTACCTGCAAGCGAACATGTAATTGTCTGAAAAGGCACCTTTAGATAGGAATCAGTGATTGGCAGCACCTTTGAAAGGGGTAAAGTTTCTGTGCTGCCATAGTCTCCATACAGTACTTTCACTGAAGACTGGGAAGCTTCCAGAACAACAGCTCTGTACCAACTGCCATTACCTGAAAAGATTGGGAAAAGAATGGTCACGTGTGAAGAATCATTTTATAAACACAGTTTATCTCAAGAACAAGAAAACTGTTGAGTTTTCCAGCAATTTTTAAATACTGTGGTGGATATACAAAAGGCCAACTGACAAGAAGCACAATTAAGAGATCCATAACCAATTTTGAGTTAGTGTTTTTCCTTTACCTAAAGCAAAAATGAAAGCTGTGTTTTACACTGGACAAGGAAATGGAAGGACAAACGATTGTCTCACCTGAAAACTGAGCACAACAGGCTTCACCCAGTTTTGGTTGGAAGGGCTGTTTGTTGCAAGATCTACAATAGTCTTCCAGTGAAATCAGCTCCTTAAGGAGCTTATTTTGACCTACAGGAAAAAACCCACATTCACTAACCACATCTGGGTACAATGAAGAGCATACTTAAGCCCCCCTGCTCCTACCTTTGACATTATTTATATTTTCCTACTGTCCAAGATACATTTCTACAGGGTTCAGTTCACTACACACATTCATTTTAGTAACTAGCTTGCAACAGTGACTTCTTACTGGTATTACGAACAATGAACACTTTTTCTTACCTTTATTTGGAAATGGTACAGCATAGAACAAGTCTGGGCTTACAACTTCTGTTACCCAGACAGACACGGTCTCATCTACAGCCAATTCAATTGACTTCCAGTGCCCAAGTGAGGTTGCTAATAGAAATAGTAAGAAAATGCAGTGTTATCACTGTCCACCAAGCATACATGTATTTTAAGGAACTGTTATTTTATTTGATATTTATAATAATTTTTTGAATTTCAGAAAAAACTACCTGTCTTCCCTTCAGGAAGACAAATCTAAACCAAGATAAATGATGCTTACTTTGCTGTTCATAAACTGTTCATAGAAGTAGCAAAACTAAAAAACACCTCAGAAAAAATAAGATCTTGAAAAGCGAACATGAGAAAAGTTTCAGTCATAGAAAACTTCTAATTCTCTGATTCCCACAGAGTCAAACAACATTCATTTGAGACAAACTCAGCTACTTTTATCTTCCTCTTTTTGTCTGTAATGCCACCTGCAGGGCAGCTGGTGTTCAACTGTAAGAACTGACAATATAACCAGAACTATGCATTGATATTAATTGTAGTTAAACAAGAAAATAACAGTTAAAGGCTGGAATACTGAAAATCCTTGTTAAATCTAAAAGTTAACATTCCTTTAATTACCTTTTTGATGAACGGACTTGTTTGGAAAGTAATTTTTATCTTCTAGAACCTCCTTTACAACCAGTTTTTCTGAAGTTAGTATCTCATTGATCACTTTTGGACAACCTGTGGAATTGTCAGTAAGAACTACACCTGCCCCATCTTCAGAAAGGGAAGTTACTGTGGCTTGAAGCTCTAAGCCTGAAGTGCACATATGAAATCTTCTTGAAGCTTCTGGATTCCATTTGCTATTTCCAGGCTTTATACCTAGGAAGTTAAAAAACTGTTAAAATATCTCCATTCATTAATATTGACTTTCCTCAACATCATAATTTCTTTTCAAAAAATATTTCTTTAGAAATTTGTGCTTCTTTAGAGCACACCCTGAAATATCAAGGCTACTTTTACTACCCTGGGGTAACACATTGTCCTTCATCCTGTTAACTGCTCTCCCTCTTCCTCCTTTTTTCTAAGGAAATGCCCACATTTCCTTGGGACTCCCAAGTTTCATCTTCTATATTTTATGATTCAACCAAGTAAATCCTTTGCCTTAGCACACACCACATTACTAAAACTGTTTTTCAATCAGTGTCATCAGGCCTTTTTATCAAAGGAGCAGACAAAACCCAAGTGTTTTAAGGGTGGTGGGTGGATGAACAGCAAAAGACACTTGAACAAAATGAGGTTTTGAGCTTTTTCCTGTTTCCACATTTTTCACTTTTAGACCAAGCAGACTACACCAGAAAGAAAGAAAAATTCTGCAGAAATTTGAATGGTGTGGAAAAGGAATTTGCAGAACATTGAGAAGCAGCAGTACAGTGCCAAATGAAAAAGAACTGAAAGGCCAATTTGCTTCATTAAAACAGATTAGCTCCTTTGCCTGCAAAAATTTTGAGAAATAAAATTGCACAAAAGAACATTTACTCCTAGCAAGGCAGCAACCAAAAACCAGTAAGCACTACAGATGAAGCAGAACTAAACAAGCTCCCTTTGACCAGTAAAACAGTAAGCAAAGTCCATGCAGATCACTCCAGAGAACTGGCAGGAGCTCAGAGAAGAGAAAGCAAACAAACAAACCCCAAATAACAGAATTGCAGAGTTCTGCACAGCATTCCCTGTCATCACCTCCCTCCCCCAATGCAGCAAGTCTCTAAATGCAAGAGCTCTTGTAAGAGAAAATTCTTGAGATTCACCTGAGAGCCAGCATTTAATTGCTTGAAATGGAAGTTCCAGGAATGAGGATGAGATCTGTCGGATATCATGCACTGGCACTTCCTCAGTATTTCCATAGTCCACAAAGCTCACTCGAACACTTCCATCTGGAGTGACATTTTGCACCACACCACGGTACCAGTTACCATCTTCTAATTTTCAAGAAGATTAAAAAAAAATTAATAAGTACTTCACACATTTGCTAAGTCTACCAGCTTTCACTTGTTAGTAAATAAATATAATTCTTTGCTGTCCTCTCCCAATGTAAACTATCAGCTAATTTTTCATGTTCATCCAATAAAAACAAAACCATTTTAATCTGTTACTTGCCAGAGTAAAAAGCACAGCAAGGGTCTCCAGTCTCAGGCTCAAAAACATCTGGTGGTGTTTTCTGACAGTATTCAGACAAGGATTTGTTAAGTGAGTGTAGAGCAAGTAACTCTGAAAATTAGAAAGAAAAAAACTAAAGATGAGATCAATGAAATGAGCTGACTTAAACTTTATCAATGCTGTTCACTCTACAGTTTACTTGTAAATTTTCAAATGTATTCCTTGACTACCTAAGTCAAGGAACAGACATCCCTCACTTTTTAAGAGCTGCCCCATATTTTTTGTTTGAATGCCTTTAGCTCCCTCTTCAGCCACTGAATTTTGTCACAATCTTTTTCTTGCACTTAAAAAGCCAGTGGGAATCAGAATTCTTTACACAGACTTCTGGTAGAGAAACAAGATTACTTTTTAACTAATCCAATAGGAAGTCACATCTCAACAGCTGCATTTTCTTATTTTTGTGTGACAATTATCATACCTCTAAGTTTTTATAAATTACAAGAGCATACTAGAAGAGAGCTCCAGTAAATATTGTCTTGGCACAGGGAGCATGTCTCTTATTTGCTTTTATTAACAGAATCACTAAATCATGAAGGGTGGAAAAGACCTTCAAGATCATTTCATCCAACCATTAACCCAGCACCACCATAATCACCCCTAAGTACCATATCCAGATGCCTCTTGCACACTTCCAGAGACAATGAGTCTACCACCTTCCTGGATGACTTATTCCAATGCCTGGTCACTCTTTCAGTGAAAAAAAAAAAACTTAAGGTATCCTTTGGCTAGGTTATGGTAACTCTTTCACTTTCCTCGACTGCTTATCTTCAATATTTTCAGATTTCAATACCATGATCCAATTTCTTTGACACTCCACTTGTATTCTTAAATAAAAATCTCAGTGGTAAGCCTTTGTGCTGTACACTTACTTGGCATAGTAGTTCATTAGAACTATAATAAAAGACAAATCAGAATGAATTAAGATGAATAAACTTACCATGGCTGTTTGAAATTTGACAGTAGAATTCTCCAGGATTGTACACTGTACATACTATGACACTGAGTGTTTGGTTAAGAGTTAACTGAATCCATTTGCACAGTCTTTTGTTCACTGTGTCCTCTAGAGAAGACAGAGAAAAGCATAGAATGAAAAGAAATTAAAGTAACTTTTACAGGAAAAAAAAATCCCGAATGCTCATTTGCATCCTCAAATTTCTTGTTATAAACTGTCCAACAGACTAATTACCAGTGACAGCCTCTTTGCAGAGTAAAGCCAAGTAAGAGAATTGCCAGTTGTTTAATGTATTTCTTCATTACCAAAAAGAGCAAAGTCACAGATAGCAGGGAAGAGTAATCACACAAAGAAGTAAAGAGTAGCTGGCAACGGCCTGGGCAAGAGGGACACTGGGGAACCTTGGTTCCTGCAAACTGGGTAGGGAGCATAGAAGAGGGAAACATCTCTCACCAGGACTAGTGGAAACAATCTAAGGAGCAAGAGCAAAAAAGATTACTAGAAAGACTGGTTGCAGAAATTTGCACTGTGTATTATACTGAGGTACCTGAAAGAAGCTTATTATTGAATACAAGTTGTAGAATACATCATGGGAACACTAAATCATGGCACACTGGAGAACACTCTTAAAAACCTGCATTCAACAGCTCTGACTCAGTGATGGAAATTACAAAAAGGTGAGAGGTAACCAATAAACCAAGGAAGTATAAAACAGGTCCTCAATGAGGGCCACAAATCAAAATGTATTTAGATACAGCCAGGAAAGTTACTGTTTATTTGAATTTTTTGTAAGATTCCTTACTCTTCTGAACAAAGACAAGGAATAATTTTGTCCTGGTCACAAGGCATCTAGTGAGAAATATTGACATTATTTGAACATAGACTTGACAAAAAGTTTTCAGTACCAATGAATCAGAGGAGAATATATACATCTGTCAGACACAGGATGTAAAAAAAAGGAACTTAGTATGCTTCATATGAGAGAAGCCAGGAATCTTCTCCAGGATTTCAAATAAATTCGACGTAACTTTAGCACTAAAGCTTTAGTTACTAAGCTTTGGTCACTAAATTCAAACAAGGCAATTTAAGCATAGACTTGAAGCTTCACAAGCTACTACAGTCAAATTTTCAAGGACTAAGTATGTGGGTTTAAGTGTAAAATATAGGACAATGAAGATGAAAATAGAGGAAATATTTGCACTAATGGATAAAGACATAAGAACAAGCAGGTAATAACTGCTTGTCATAGCCTAATTCAGCTAGAAATTTTAAGACTTCTCAGATTAAGTACCAACTTCCAAAAGCAGGCAATTACAACTTTGTTAAGTGTGCACACCTGGAAATACACATACAGACACACAACTTCTGTATGGCTAAGTTGCCATGACTAAGCTTTGAACTTTTTGAAGGCTAGACTTGACAAGCCAGACTGAAAAGCTCTTACCAGATAAGAGCTTGCAGTCTCTGTACCCACTCTAGCAGGAGGTTAAATAATGCCAGTGCAGCAAGATGTGTTCATACTCACCATTGGCTTGCTCAACATCAGTCCCTCTGGCTGCTGGTAACGCCATGCTCAGTTTCTTAGCTGCACAGCCTTCCTCAATGAGAAGGCTTGATATAGTTACTGCTGGAGTACCTGATGCATCTGTAAGCTCCACCACAGATCTAGAACTCTCTTTATCCACTACTTTTACTGTCAACACTTTGTCTTTCACCAGTTTTTTCATGTAAGAAATACCTTCTGACGTCCATGTTCCTAATGGTGGTTTTACACCTAAAAAGTCACACAGTACGGAAAGGTTCTGAAGTCAGTCCAACTCTCACCAATGTGTGGACAGTTACAACAACTGCAAGTAGATTCTGAAATATTTGTCACATTTTGTAGATATGCCATGACAGTTAAGAATTCTGGAAATAATGCCTATCATTACCTCCATCCTTCCCCATGCTTCAATGTGAGACACTACAGGTGTGATGGTTATGTAATACCACTTATTTTCCCCCTATCTAGTTTGAAACTTTCATACCTGCCAGGCTACATCTTATGGCTTGAGCTGGCAACTCCATTAAACTTGGAATTATAGGACGAAGTCTGGTCAGTGGAAGAGAGTCAGAATTACCATAATCCATATAGTCCACTAAAACAGTGTCTTGAGAAGCATAAGCTGTAACAGCAGCACGATACCAAAGGTTGTCTTCTAGAAAGGAAGATACAGATGTAATGTCTCAGAACAGAATGGGGTTTTTTTTGCAGACCAATATAAAAATACATCCATCTCAGTACAGCTCAGGACTACCAGGTGTTGGCTAAGTAGCATTTTGAGAAGCAGTCTATCAGAGCAGCATCACTACATATAATCCCATTTCTTCTGTGCTTCTTTTGGGGACTGAAAGTTCAAAGATATACTTATTTCCAACCCTGGGGAAATAGTACTTAGCAACATAAAAAACCCAAATTTTCCATGATCTCTCGAAAACCTATTCTAAATAATCTGAATCCAGTATTAAGAGTTTGCTCAATAAAGCGACATTTTAAAATCGGTATTTCACAGATATAATTTTTAAATCACTACCAGGCATTATCCACAGCTAAAAACCGGCGATAAATAAGCTCTATATAAAACATTTCTAAACATAATTACAAAAGGTATCTTTTTGGTAATAAATTTAAGTGAAATAACTTAGTATTTTCACTCCATTTTTACCTGTGAACTGGGCACAGCACACATTGCCAGCAGCAGGACGGTAAGATGGACTACTGGGAAATTTGTCACAGTATTCATTAAGCGATGCTTCAAGCTCAGCAAGTTGACCTGATGTTAAAACACACAGGTTTTGGAACATAGCCTGTCTTGCAATTATTACAAAATAATTAAGCTCAAAGCCTGGAATAAAATCCTGTAGACTAATGGAGATTATTTC
The DNA here is from genome assembly GCA_013400495.1 of Nicator chloris. NCBI lineage: Eukaryota > Metazoa > Chordata > Aves > Passeriformes > Pycnonotidae > Nicator > Nicator chloris. Next base: position 456,857 of record WAAE01015423.1, read on the forward strand.
AAATGTTTAACATTGATCAGACTAGGGCTCTTCAATCATTAATGTCCGAGAGAGTCCTCTGTGTGTCTAAGGAATCAGAGCAGTGGACAGATAGGGAAAACCAGTGATGGGATTTTTCCAGCAAAGGGACAAAGCTGAAGCCAGTGAAAATTGAAAGCAAGCTAGTGGAAGCATGCCAAGAAGAAACCAAGGAAGACAGCTCTTGTAACAACAGGCAGATGATGAGGTATGCCAGTTCTTCCCAAAGGACACACTTTGCTACTGATTACCCAGAATTAAAAGGCTGCACATGGACACAGAAGAAAAATTCACCTTTGGCCACTCCCTACCAAAGAGAAAAATGCCATACCAGGCATCCTACATGCCATTTCCAACCCGTCACTTACGGGCACTTTGCATCCGCTGACAAAAAAAGGTGTCTGGATTTTGAATGTGGGAAACCACACCAGAAAATTCATCTCCGACACTTAAAGAGACAAACTTGGCAACTGAATCAGCACAGTGAGGAGAGTCTTCATCCTCAGGTATTTTTTTTTCACTTCCCTTTGAATGGTTTTCTGATACTGCACATAAAAAAGAAAAAAGGTTGCCAATCAAAAGCTAGCTGACTTTGAAAACATAAACATACTGAAATAGTTTATTCTTTTTATTGATGCTTTGGATTTTCAAGGTTCCTGTCATATTATGAAATTAATGTTCACATAATAATCACTACACAAATGTTTTATACTATAAAAATATATATGAGCTAATGTCAGTAGTGACCTGAAGGAAGCTCCATTAGCCAACATTTTTAAGATTGAGGTGATGCTAGTGAGCAGCTAGAATATCATGCAGCACAGGAGGATCTAAAATTCCCCAAGTTTAGTTTGATTTGCTCGCTTACCTCTTGGAGAGTCTCCTTTGGCATCACATCCTGAAGTTAAATGAGACTTCATTTCTAAGGGAATTTTATTTAGGCAGTCTTCTAAAATATAGATGCAAGAATAAATGATTTATCATACAAAACAGCCATCAGCTAGTTTCACTTCAGAACCATCCTATGAGCCAGATCTATATCCTTATCACAAGGTGAGTGCGTTTTACTTATTTGTTCAGCACTTAATGTTTAAAATGCAAAACAAAGATAATTTCAGAGTAGTTCAACTACTTGAGTTCTCTGAGCACATTCACAGCTCCAAGACTGACTTCCTAAAAACATCAAAGCAGTAACAATCAACATTTACATGCAGTCACTAAAGATTCTGAGCTGAAAAATTACAGCTTTTCAGACACAAGGATTCATAACTTATATCATTATTTACAACACTGGCCATGTAACAATTTAGTCAAGACGTCTTTGTAAAAATCTACGTTTCTCAGCTATTACATACATCATTTCTGATGCATGAGGCAGTAGTCCAAACTTTCAATACCATTATTTTCAATTTAAAATCTCAATACAGGTGTTTCAGCTGCTTATAAAGTCTGGAATGAATGCATGGAACATTTCAAGAAAGCAGCGATATTTTTGTGTTCTTCTCTCCAAAAGGTTGGCAGGTTCATATCACTTCGCCACTTGCGTGCTGTGAAGAAACCAAATGTGAAATATGCCCAGCACAACCCTTAATCAGCTGAATTTACACTGGACTAAATTGAACCATCCTTTGACAGACTGCGTAGTATTACATGGAGATAAGCTTCCTGCACATGAGCAAGTGTAGCAAGCTAAGAGGATCAACCACGACATCCCTGAATGTTTCTGTGGGCTGCAGATCAATGAAATGGTCTTGGCACTACATTCTTCCTGCTCTGCAGCCAGAGGAAAACCTAAACCATAGAGTCTTCCACATGACAAAAGGTACAAGTTGCATGTATTGATCTGCTTTGACAATCAAACCTAGCTCAACTGAAAATCTGAATTCTGACTCCTCAAAGGTCTGGTGCTTGGCTTGTCTCTTACTGAAGTCTGCTAGGTTAGAAATATAAACATGCTTTATAGAGTTCTCCAACTGGATACATCAATATCCAATGATTGTTCTTTCTTTGGGATACTTAGTGAGCATGTATGAAATATAACAAAAACTGGTAAAATCCTAGGTGGAACTAGAAATCGACACTGTAATTTTTAAAGAGTGAAAAATGCATGAGAAAGAAATGAAATGGTACAAAATTTTCACACATCTATTAGAACAGAAAAATCAAGCAGATAATCCAGAACACACTGAAGTTAATACAATTCTATTGGAAAAGTAACCTTACTAAAATTTAAGGCTACTAAGCTTAGCAAGGTATTTCAGGCACTGACATTTTATGGAAAGGTGAAATAAAGTAGAATCAGAAAAAAAGTCAAGGGAGTGGTTGGGAGAGTAACAAGAGGGAGGACGGCAAAAGAAAAAACACTCATCTTTTACAGGTGTTGGGGAGGGGTGTGAACATAAAAGCCTTAACTGTGGTGGGTTTTTTTACCCACACAACCAAGCACTTACCAGAATCTGGAAGAACAACATCTACTGCAAAACTCAGCCTCACTTCCTCCTGTAATATATCAACACCAGTTAGTGAATAGTGCTTTCCCAGGAGCTGAGGAAAAAAAAAAAAGGTGGCAATGCCTTCATTCCACCCTTCTCCTTTTGGATCATAATGGGGAAAAAAACACTTAATGGACTGGAAATAATTATAATTAGAACAAGAGGGGATAGCAGATTATTGCTCCCTATCTAAGTGACTAAATAATTTAGGGCTTCAGAAATATCACCTTACATATTAAAGCTGCTTGAACTGGGGCTTGAACTGCCATCAATTCAACTAACTTCTGCACTCTCTTCTAAAGAATTGGGAAATTAAGGTAAAAAAAAAAAAAAAGAATCCCCAGAAGCTGAATTATCCTATTTAAAACAGGTACAAGCTGTGTTTAATATGGAGCTGCTCAGCTATAGCTCCTTGTAGTAGCAAAGTTCAAGAAACACTGCAGAGATATACTGAACACCAATAAAGACAAAGTGCTGAAGATTCACACATTCACCTCCTCACACCTATTTTACAGGACAACTCAGCTAAAATCCCCACTTATGATGCTCTCATAAATAAGAATTTAATTCCACCTGTTCCTCATAACCTTAACACCTCAGAATAGACTATAAGTACTGCTTTATCTGCTGGCATCCATTTTTAAAAAGTCTAATAATTTAATGTAACACACCTTAATATCATTCAACATGCAATCTAAGCTCTCTTACTTCTACAGAACTTCAAAAGGTGAACAAGATTAAAAAAAAACCCTTCTGTTCTTTGAAAATAAAGTGACTGCAAATTTTTTATTCATATTGTACAACCATTTGGTATAAAGGGCCCTCACCATCAGTTGAGCAGTTTCACTAGAACCCAGTCACAAGTACACACACAATAGGGACTAACAGGATGAGCTAACAGAAGTCTCATGACATGAAGCCTTCTTTCTAAATTCCTTCAAGAAGTTAAACAGATGAATAAGCTACTTCAAAGAAGTACGTAACAAAGGAGTTCTACAGTGCAAACACAAGACTAGTTGGAGGTCTGCAAACATTCATCTTCATAGATGTGATTCCAAGAAATCACAAAGACAGGAAAACCAACTCGTGCAGAAGAATTCATAGGAAGACTGGAAGAAATGTTTGGCTCAAAGTAAGACCAAGAGAGGCTTCAACACATTACAAAGGAGAACTATGTCATCTAGTTCCTTCTACAGCAAACAAGCAACAGCTTATCTGCATCTGTTACTGTATAATACTACATTAAATGTATTTCTCTAATAAATTTCCAAGACTCTAAGAGTCAGCTCATGATTTTTTCATAGAAACAAGACACCAGAAGTTTTCTGAATTGGACACACTACATCTGTTTCCTTCCCACAGTATTTCTCTAGCAACATCATACATGTCTTGATTTTTAACTTTTTCACAATTTTTTTTTCAAAAAAAAAGTAGTCTGATCTTGTCTGATAGTGCTTCTAAGAGCTCTAGAAGTAACAATTTTCTGAATGCTTCTCCCAGTAACTTTTCATTTGAAGCACTAATCTTTCTAAAAGGAGCAACTTGTTCCTTTCCTGTACAGGTTAAATAAAGCACACTGCCATTCATTCACAGCAGATCCATTTAAGAGAGTCAAAACTGTATTCCATACCTTAAGATAAACTCCTGTCTTGGTTTTGCTATTACTTAAACTGTAATCAAAGAAAAACATGTCAATTTGAAGAACCAAAGACTGACAAGTAGCATTAATAATACAATCTACTTGAAAATAGATAAAAGGCTGTGTTCATAGTATGTGATTTTTGCCAATCCTTACTCCTCATCCACTAAAATGCAGAATTACAAATATGGTAATATGTAATAATGACAGGCATAAGATAATGCAGTACCAGACTAAGAATAAGCAACATATTTTACTGTAATAGTGCCTTCCCATGGTCATTTATGTTGTAGTGGGAGGGACATTGTCTTTCTGTGAAGATTATCTGGCAGATCTTTCAGCAAACTTACTTCTGTTTAATGGGCTCACAGACTACTCTATGTGCTGGCCAATCTTTTTTCTGACAACCTGCAGAGCAATAGTATGTTTGCAGACACTGTGAACATCTGAGTTTTCCTAAAACAAAAAAAAAAGACAAGAGAAGTCTGAGCAAAACATCTATTGGAAGGAACAACAACTGTTTAAATAACTGCTTTACAAAACAGCTCCCCTGCAATTCTAAGCAAATAAAAACAGGTATTCGTATTGACATACAGCTATCAGACATTGCTGCTCAAATGTCCCAAATTCCTTCTACATCTAAGGGAAAAAAACCCACCACTTTTGATAAAGAAATGCTGTCTTCTGCTTGTCAGTTCTGTAACTACAACTATGTTCTGAATAGTCTATACTTGTGTCTGAGAGTTAAAAATATACATCCATTTAAAGACATTCCTGAGCAAACTGATCTGGTTTCAGTGATAAATGCACTGTATGTCACAGACTACAGGACAGCAGGCACTTACCAAACAGACCACAACGATGGCAAGTGCCCCCTTTAGGGGGTGGTACTAACAAACTGAAGAAACTCTTATCATAGCAAATAGAAAAAGCACTCTTAGAAGAATATTGCAATTTCTTTGGCTTCCCATTAATCCAATTAGAATGTGACACCTGTGGAAGAAAAACCTGAAGTTATTCCTACTGGAAAAAAGCTGCCCATTAGGGTAGAAATATTCTAATATACAAAAACATGACAACAAAAGGAGACAAAACTTCTAAATTCTAGAAAGAGAAATACATGCTGATAATTCCTGCTGTCTAGAAATGCTCAGAACACTTGGGGCAACTATAAAGTGAAATAACTCACAGTATTTTCTTTATCAGCTGCAGCTATGCAGTTCTCTCTACCAGTTTTGTCTTCCACAGAACTTCCTAGAAGCAGAAGTATTTGCAAAGGGATCCGATTAACAACACTAACACATGCCTATGTTATGGAATATTTGCAGGAACAAGGCTCTTCGCTACTCCTACTATTCTGCCAGCCCGTTTGAGCGAATGGAGATGCTTGGGCCACGACACATGCTGGAAGTCACTTGTTTTCATTCTGATACCACATTTGTTCAATAATGCAATCAGTGGTATTATTAAAACAGCAGTTTCGCCTTCTGTGCTTATCACTCAATACTGAGAAACAAAACACATTGAAACGAGCCTCTGACTTTCCAGTGAGTGCCTTATAAACCTTGTGATCTTTCCTGTGAGTTTTCCTTTACCAAACAACTCGTAGAAGACATTCAGGAAAGCCTCCATACCAATATAGTAGGAACTCTGTTTTTGTAAGTGGGCAACTCATCCAGCTACAAAGAATTTGTTTCTGTACTAGACTACATATGCCATTCAAATCTTGTTCCAGTCTGGCAGGCCTGTCCAAGGTCTCCACTGAGACAACATAAACCTTACATGGCCTTTCTCCCACCTGGAAGCAAGTTAATCTTGTAAATTCTGCCTGAACTAAAACTCTTGCCTAAAATGAAATCAAATTTCAAGAGCTCTCCAGACCCAAGATTTTTTTACATAAAGCTAGTTCAGATCTCCCAAAATGAAGCCTTTCCCTCTTCCCAACTTGGAGTAAGAGAACATGGATCAGACAGTACTGAGGCACTTAAGAGGCAAGAAACATTGCTGAAGGAAGTCCAACTCCCACGTATCTGTCCAAATTCCCTAACACTTCAATTATCCTGGTGGGTTTTTTTTAGTTTCTGAGGCATTTCAGCAGGCACAAGTTTGGATAATTAGGAGTTCTATTTATAAGCCATACTCATACTGATGACGTGTATCAATAATAAAACATATACACAATCACAGAAGAAGAAAGTCAAGACCTCTGTCAAGCTTAGGACAAAGTCTCTCTTATTGCACTTGTGCTGCTGGTAAAATATTCTGTACTGTTTCTACATTTGTCAAAAATATCCTCTATTTTTTTGCTTACAAAATACTGGATTTTGTTAGATATTTCAGAAACTCAGCCTCAAAACTAAAAGCTTTTCAACAGTAAGTTGGTACCTGTGACCCTGTTGCTTAAATCTGCATCTTCATTATGTTGAAGATTAAGTGGTTCTGCCATCATTTAAAGGTTGACATTAGAGTATGACCAAAGGTGGCTGTGGGCCAGGTAACTGCAAAAGCATGGATTTAAAGATTAATTCAGGCAGGCACACAAATTAAAGTATTTTTGGGTCATATTCTGAAGATATATTTAAGCATTCATTTTGGAAGGCTAATTCTCTACCATCTATTTCTTTTGTTTGCACAGCAAAACACTTTCTGCATTAAAAAACTCAACAATGAATACTGCAGAATAAATGATGAAAATTCCTTTAGGAGAGGAACACACCAGCAAATAGGAGTGGCCATCAACACCTGCACGTGAAGCTCGCTGTGTCTCTGGAGGAGACACCTCATTGTACTTTTGTTTAAAGTAAGAAGCACAGGCTGCAGTCCTCAGTTCCTCATGCCAGGGAGCCTGAGGGGAACCACTGCCCAAACAGCAGCTGCCTGAGGGGAAGCAATGCCGAAATGCATTTTCAGCACCTGCTTTCCAAATGCTAAGACACAATATAATCGTTTTAAATGAAAAGTATAGGAGAAAACAAACTAAAATGAACCTGCGAATAAAGCAGAGTAGTCTTCGAAGTGACACTGCAAACCCACTCCACCAGAAACGCGCTTTCAACAACCGCAATTAAACAGGTGCTATTAAAATTAAGTCGTTTTAATTAACTCAGAATAAAATTAGACAGCCCCGTCCCACGGCCTCCAGCCAAGCTCGCAGCCAACCCCGCCACCTCCGGGCCTCTCTCCCATCAGAAAAGCGCTCACCCCCAGGCCGCCCCCGGCTCTTTTCCCGGGGGAAAGCGAAGCGACCCCCCTCTGCCCCTCTCTCCCCCGAGAGCGGCGCTCACCCCGGGCCGCCCCCTGCCCCTCTCGCTCCTCAGAGCAGTGCTCGCCCCGGGCCGCCCCCTGCCCCTCTCGCTCCTCAGAGCAGTGCTCGCCCCGGGCCGCCCCCTGCCCCTCTCGCTCCTCAGAGCGATGCTCCCCCCGGGCCGCCCCCTGCCCCTCTCGCCCCTCAGAGCAGTGCTCCCCCCGGGCCGCCCCCTGCCCCTCTCTCCCCAGAAGCAGCGCTCACCCCGGGCCGCCCCCTGCCCCTCTCTCCCCAGAAGCAGCGCTCACCCCGGGCCGCCTCCCAGCCGTCCGCGCTGCCCCACGCGGAAAGCAGGGCCGGCCGCTCACTCGAGGACCGTCGGCGGGAAGAGAGGAAGCAGCGGCCCCCGGAGGCCAGGCAAGTCTCCAGCCGGCAACCTGTATCAGGGCCTCACTACCCTCACAGCAAAGGATTTCTTCTCAATATCTAATCTACACCTGTCCTCTGTCAGTTTGAAGCCATTCCCGCATGTCCGATGAGTACACGCCCTTGTAAAAAGTCCCTCTTCAGCTCTCTTGTACCTTTAGGTACTGGAAGGTGCTCTGAGGTCTGTCCGGAGACTTCTCCAGGATGAACAGCCCCAGTTCCCAGCCTGACCTCTTAGCAGAGGTGCTCCAGGCCTCTGAGCATCTGGGGATATAATTACCCACGGTTGAACCAGTAACCCCAATTTATTTCATACAAATTCAGAAAATGGCTGACAACTATGCAAAAAGCAGGAATTTGGTGCATAAAATTGATACATTTGTATTTTATAGTATTTGAATTTTGCCCTGCAGCTGAGAACATACATCACTGTATCTCCAATTTCCAACCTATTCTTATTTTCCTTTGTCCTTTTTCCTCTTCTTTACTGTACAAGGTGTTTTCCCCTTTTCTTCAACTTTCGTTTCCCACCTCCATGTCTCTATCTTCACGGGAAAACACCCTTCATCCTCAAGACTGCCACAGTTTTATGCTACTACTCAGACATGATGTCAGGTGTTCCCAGTGCTGTGCAATTAAGCTTTCACCAAAACCTAAATTAATCTGATCTATTTTAGTGCCTACATTGTTGTACTTATTATTAAAGTGTATAAAATCAGTGATGGATTTTATTGTTACAAGTTCTGTACAGCAGGGAATAATTATCTCAGTTCACACAGAAGTAGCTGAAGCATAGCTATTTTGCCTTAAGTCATTTGGCATCTGGTTGTGACAGTGTTTCAGTCTAAATCATCTGTATTTAAGTCTAGGATCCTGTCTGCCAAACTAAGCATTCTCAAAAGCGAACAACACATCTGAGGGCTGCTGAGTTTTCTCTCAGTGGTTTAGATACCACCTACTAAAGTCAGAGGAAAGACTCTTCCTGGCTCACATGAACCTTCCAGCCCCCAGCTTCAGCCTGAGCAAAAGATGGGGTTTTGTGAATGGTGCTCCCTGAAGACCCCTGGCAAACTGTGCTTGCTCAGAATAGAATAGTTACACAATGAAAGCAATTCCCAATGAAGAAAAGAATAACTCTTCATGTAATTTTGCCACAATATGAAATGCAGGAATCAATTCAGCCCTCAGTAATTACATTACAACAGAGCAGCCCTCTGACAAATACAGAAGATGGGATTTGGAGAAGCTGCACTCTGCTGCCAGCTCCTCCTCGGCAGGGTCAGACATGGCCCTTTGACACCAGTGGTGTCAGAGGCGTGTGGGGTATCGCTCAGCACATCTGCTGTTTGAGCCACCTCGTTGTTCTCCTTTACAGTGGAGTTGCTAACGCTTTTTTAGCTGAAGGAGAAAACACAGGTCTGTAAGCCCTTGCAGTGGGCAAAGCTATAGAAATTCTCTGGATAATTAACAAATGTCATCTGGAAACTGAGCAACTAGATGAGCACTTCTTTCCTTTTTCTTATATAACAAAGCATGAGCCAAAAGCCAGAACTACAACCTTTTGAATATGTGGGCCAAATTCTGCTTCTGCCTCTGCAATGCAGAGCTTGTCTGCAGCAGACAAGTCTGTTGTGTAGGACTGTCTGTCTTTCAGATGGTAAGTTCTCTCACTCAGGAATTGTTTTCCTCAGCATGTGTACATGCCAAATAAGAGCTATGGCTGGCTAATTAAGAGGTACAGTAATTCATTCTGATTTAACATGCATGCAAGTGGTTTGGTGAAGGACTCTCTTTGTGACCTGTCATCATTCCCTAAGTATCTGTGGCTGCCTCCTGGGGATAAGATATTCTTCAGATGAAAATTTAGCTTAAGCACAGGTATTATAAGAGTCAGAACTGTCAGCATCAATTCCGGAACTAGAACTGTGGGGAGTCCAGCTGAGTACAGAAAAATCCTTTTCTTCTGCCTTTAAGGAAGAACTCCACTAACCAGGCTCTATTTTCTTAACCTGATTTTAATCCTTCTCTAAAAAAATGTCCAGAATAAAAGGCAAAAATTGGATGAAATTCTGCCAGGTCTGTTGGAACACACTAAACCACATACAGGTAACATCAGTGGGACTGCAGACAAAGTGTACAGCAAGGTAAAAGCACAGATCTTAAAAAGACCGGGGCCAGAGTATACCGACGTCTCTGCAGTTGTCGTTAAATAACTAGAAGACCAAATAAGAAAAGAAGCATTTGGGCACTGAAGTGACTGTGTTACAGAGCAGCAGTGTGAACTTTGCAGCTCAGCTGCAGAACAGCAGCAATAGTGGCAAAGAACCCTTTCTGAAAGCAAAGCTTAGACTTGTGCTGCATGGCAATTAGCAGGTGAGTGTTGCATGGCACTGCTTTCTGAAAAAAAAACCCCAATTTTTACTTATCTCTGTTCCAGACCTGAATTTTAATATATTTTTAGCAAGATGGAATGCACAGCATACTTTCAGTACAGCAAGGGCTAGACACTTGCCTTTAAAGTGTTATTTGGAGGTTAAAGTTGAGGGCACGAGTGTTCTCTGCAACCTACTTCCATTTGTGCTTTCAACTTAATGTTTTTAAAGACACATGCCTTCATATGACTGACTCCTTTGCTGCTTTAGAGGTGATGGCTAGGACATTGTTTAGTTACTCGAAGCAGTATTATATTTCCCAAAATTATGGACATTGAAAGATTTATAGTTATGATAGCAGTGAAAGGTTTACAGATTGATTTTCTCTAAGATCCCGCTGTTGTTTTTGAGGATTAGTTAAAACGTTTTGTTCTGGCTTTGGCTGGGATAGAGTTAATTTTCTTCCTAGTAGCTGGTACAGAGCTGTGCTTTGGATTTAGGATGGGAACAATGTTGATAAGACACTAATGTTTTTAGTTGTTTCTATATATTGTTTACACTATTGTCAAGGACTTTTCAGCTTCTCATACCCTGCCAGCAAGAAGCTGGGGTGGCGGGGGAAACAGAGCTGGGACAGCTGATCCCAGCTGGCCAAAGATTATTCCATACCAAATGGCATCACCCTAAGTACATAACCTGAGGAAAAGCTGACCAGGGGCCATAGTTTGGGAACTGTTTGGGCATCAGTCAGTAAGTGGTGAAAAACTGCATTGTACATCACTGGGTTTGTATATATTATCATGATTATTATTTTATTTTCTGTCACATGAAACTGTCTTTATCTCGACCCACAAGTCTGCATTGTCCAGTTCTCTCTCCTGCCCTGCTGGAGAGTGGATTGAGCCAGCAGCTTTGTGGGGCCTGGTTGCTGGATGGGGTTAAACAACACGTTCCAAGGAGCATTTTCTAGGACCCCCAAATTCGCAGTTGCGGGTCTGAAATTGCAAATACCTAGAAAGAATATGGAGAAAAAGAACTTGATCTGAAATAACTCTCTCAATTAATGTTTGTAAGTGAAGTTATGCAGCATATTCTATTTTGAAGGTCACTCATGATACAAACTGAAGAAATCATCACTGGGTAGGTGATGATTTCATACATGTAGGTATGTGTATGCTTTTATATGTATATAAAAATAAATTAGCCAAAATAAAGGAACAATCTGATCTAACATCAAAGTTAGCCTTGCTATGACTAGGGGATTGGACTAGATAATTCACTGAGGTCCCTTCCAACCTGAATTATTCAGTAATTCTATCTTGCTTTTCTATTGTTATGTTAAAATGTTACCTAGCTGAGCTGCTATAGCAAATACAACTGTTTTCACTTAACAGCTTATCTGCTAAGGTATTTTTTCAATTTATTTTTTATTAAATAAAATGGCATTTATGCTGTGCTCTGGATTCCAAAAAGCTTTGTGTTCCACTGAAAAACTGCTGATCTCAGCATTGAAATGTAGTCCAGATTTTTGATGCCCAGCAAAATTTTCACTTTTTTTTTTTTTAATCCAATCAGAATAAGGAATGAAGTCCCAGCAGGTGCTCATTGAAGGTGTTTATTAACATTACTGGATTGACTCTTGCATGGCACGTGGGTGTAGAGGGTTTTGCCATAATGTGCAGGGTTGGTTATGGACAATGAGATGCCGTTTACTTAAGGGAGAATATTCTATTTGTCATTACTTGTGCACTGGATCTTGCAAAAAGGAGAGGCATCTTTGTAACCATCTCTCTGAAAACTGCCGGGGTGAAGAATCCCTTCTGTAAGGCAGCTGCTCAGGGCTGTGGCTTTAGATAGTGCCATGGAATGTCTGATATGAGATCCCTTGTTAACATAATCATATGTTTAAAAAGAAGAAAAAAAACCCCATCCAGATTGAAACAGTTTTTAGACGCATGCTTGAAATTATCTTATTTCACAGAATCAATTAGGTTGGAAAACACCTCTGAGATAATCGAGTCCAACCTATGACCCAACACCACCTTGTGAACCGGACCACAGCACCGAGTGCTTTAAAGCATCCAGGCTTTCCTTAAAACGCCTCCAGGCACCGTGACTTCACCACCTCCCTGGGCCGTCCGTTCCAGTGTCTGATCACCCTTTCTGTGAAGAAATTCTTCCCAATGTCCACCCTAAGTGTCCTGTGGCGCAGAGTGCACTAATACCACACCATTATGTCCTATATCCAGCCGCTCGCCGCTGTTAGCACCGTCAGCGGATCGTGGGCTTTCGGCGGCGCGGGTGGGAAAGCGGGAGCAGCACGAGGGCGAGACAAGGCGGCGAGATGGGTCCCGCGTCACCTGCTGGTCCCGGTGGCTGCCGCCATCGCCCGTTCGCCCCCGGCCCGGCTCCAGCGGCAACGCAGGGGACGTCAGGGACCGTAGGAACCGCGAATCCCGCGGAGCTGGGCCGGCCCTGCCGCCCGGGGCTGCCCCGATCCCGATCCCGCCCCCGCCGGGCCCCGCCCGCCGCCGCCATCTTTGTTGATGTGTCAGCGCGCCGGGCCGTGGGGGCCGGCGGGGAACGGGACTGCGCCGCGCTGTGTCCACCATGGCCGGGCTGCCGCCCCTCCTGCCGCCCGAGTAGCGACCGGGTGAGGGCCCGCGCGGCAGCACGGTCGGGGGGGGAGGGAGGGCCGGCAGGCCGGCCGGTGGGCGGATGCTTAGAGCCGGCGTCCCACGGCCGCGGGGCACCGCAGGGCTCCTGGAGGGGTCGGCGCTGGGCGGCCGAGGACGCCGGCGCTCGACGGGGCGGGACAGGCGCTGCCCGGCGGGCTCGGGAGGGGCCGCGGCGCCGCTGATCCGCTTCACTGTCAGCGGGCGATAAACCCTGGGGGATGCGGCCGCGGGGGCGGGGGAAGGACGGGAGGGAGGCAGAATTCCTCCGGGTGGCGAGGGGCTCTCCCTGTGCAGGTGGGGGCACTGGGCTGGCAGAGGTCGCGCCAGGGCCGTGGGCGAGGCGCAGGAGGAGGGAGCGAGGTGACAGCAGGGCCAGGGGTGAGGTGCTGCCACAGTAACATCTTCCCGGTCAGGACCTCCGAGCGGGTAGCGCAGGCTCCTGTGTTGGCTCGCAGTCTCTTTGTTTCTGTAGAGCTTTCTTCTCCGCGGTATTAATTAGGTTGCGCTGTTTCATTGGCTGCGTGTTGATTTTCCTGTATAGGTAAATAATTAGATAACATAGCCCAGCAACTGTTATGAAGGTTATTTTTTAGAGCCGGCTGCGGTGTTGAGGTAGGGTACGTGTCCTTGTTTTTGCAGATAGTATTTGTAAAAGCTGCTTGCCCTTCTAGGTTTGAAAGAAGGACTTCAGCAAAATGATTATGATGTAGGCTTGCAGGTTTTGGCTCTTGTCCCGGAAAATAGTCTGCACAGGTGAGTCTGATGCATGTATACTTCAGTGAGACACTGTGCAGACCAAAAGAGGATTTCTTAGGGAACTGAAATCTGTGCGTCAAATGAGAAGTATGGCATTCCGGTTTCAGTGCTGGTTTGCTTTATCTTGTAAAACTGCTTTTCAGGAGTTAAATTGTTGTAAGCAGAATACGCTAGAAATCCTGGTATGGCCACTGTCCGAATATGTTTTGTTGTATAAGAATATCGTTGAAACTGAGCCACAGCTGTGTTTCTCTATGGACAAGGAAATGTAGTCACGGGCTGCTGTGAATGCTTATGTTGCTGTTGACTTTAGGGAGGAGATGGTTAAGCTCTGGAGAAATGAGAAACTGAAAGTATGAAGATGTTTCAGGAGGCTGTTAGATGACACTTAGAATGTCATTTGTTTTATATAAAAGAATTCTGTATTGCCTTTGAGCTCTTCTTTTTCTGAAAATTTTCAATTATGTTCTTGTCTGGTTTTGAAACAGTATTTTTCTATCATTTTGTAAGACTCAATTTGGAGATGTTGACAGATGTTGGCATTGTGAGTTTTACTGTTTCAAACTGTTGAGAAAAGCACTGAAGAACCAAATACAGAGAATGGTTAATCCTAATTAGCAGCTCTGTTGCTTAATGCTACCCAAAGCTAATACTGAATTCCCTGAAGCTGGCTTTTAAAAAAGCTATGAAAATAGAAAGGCAATGTTTTACTGGATTTAATAGTGTCATTAGGTAGATGTGGGCTCCAGGAACCAATATGTACTTAGTTCTGGGCTGACTTGTTCAAAACTTATTTTCCAGTTGCCAAAGACAATATTGGGTAGCCTCATGGGTAGTACTTACCTTCAAGTCATAGTCCAAGACCCTGCTGCCTCAAATTGAGGGTGAAAAAAAAACCTCATCAGAAACAAATCAGTGTTATAATAGAGGAGAAAACATGACCATAATTTCAAGAAGTGCATGGAATACTGATACTGTAATAATATTGTCTCTAATACTACCTCTTAGATTAATGAACAGAAGTCAGTCTTCTGTAGAGCTCACAGTTGACGTTTTCACATCCTTAAAGGATCAAAGTGTTTTCTTGTTTGTTTTCAGGGATACTGGAGAAACTCTAGGAAAGTCAGGTTGGAAAACAGTAAAACTCTACTATCCCCCCAAATGATGTTTTTCAGCATGTAGTGACCATACAGACAGTAGTTCCATGGCTGGAATTCTACAGCCTTTTGCATGTTCTCGAAACAACATTTGAAAAGAGCCATTGGAAGCAAACATGCTGCAATCTCCAGTGCCAAATATGCCAAGTTCCATATCTTACCAGTGCCACTACAAGTTTGTAAGAAGATCTGCCAGAGCTTTGGCTTCTGTAGTGTGAACAAGACTTACGGCTCTGTTACAGGTGTAGAAGGCCTGTCATAGAATGTGTGCTTTGTCCAGGTTGTGTACTCAGTCGTAAATTTGATTTCTTCCTCTCCCTTAAGACATTCTTCTTTGCACCAGTGATGTTACCAGTGTCAGAAGGTGAGTTGTGTTGTTGACCCCAGACAAGGAGTTAATATGACCATAATATTAACCATGTGTGT
Organism: Nicator chloris; assembly: GCA_013400495.1. Lineage (NCBI taxonomy): Eukaryota > Metazoa > Chordata > Aves > Passeriformes > Pycnonotidae > Nicator > Nicator chloris. The sequence continues at coordinate 472,065 of WAAE01015423.1, forward strand.
GAGTTTGATAGAACACCCAGTGCTGCCTTGAAGGAATTGTACGTTTCTGTTCAACTATCTAACTTGTGATGTAAGCAAAAGAAAGTAAATATAAAGTTTAAGTAAACCTTGTCTTCTAAAGTACTTCTCTTGTGTTCAAAGAATTGATAGAAATGCTGAGCTCTGCACCTTGGCGCTGCCATTGGTGTTAAATGAAGTCACATTAAAAACCTGAGAAGAATAATTGAGTTGAGGTGTTAAACTGATAAAAGCAAGGAAATCATGCGAGTACCTGCTGTGTATAGTCACTGTTCCACTCCTTCCCTTCCAGCACGTGCATCAAAGCAGGTCTTTGTGTGAGTTGAGTCAGAAGCTGTGTCAAGTTCTGGCTGGGATGAAGGACTCCATGTCCCAGTGTACAGCCAGCTTTTTCACTTTTATTTGATCTTGGGCAAAAGTGAATTAATATTGGGACACGTAGTGTGGGTGGGGCTCTGGTATGTTTCTTTTGTTTCCTATATGTGCTGTCTGTAAATACAGGATGGCTGGGAGTGTGCGAGACCTCATGGCCACCCTCTTTTTGTGTGGGGTACAGGCAGTGGTGATCAACATCATCTCTTCTCCAGCTTAAGAATTCTGTCTTTTTCTTAGGCAGTGTGGTATTTTCCAATCCAGTTCATCTCCTTTTAGTGTGTTTCATAACTTGGGTGGCTTGCTGCTCTCATTAATGTTGGATGTGGAATTGTAAGCAAATATATAAACCTGAAGCCAGAAGGACTTGGAAATTCATCTCACATTAGATTATGTAAAATACCTGGGTTTTTTTGGACCTTTTTATCCCAATCCCTTTCAATTTAGTTTAAACCTTTGATTTGTCTCTTTACACAGCTGCTATACAGTAGAGCTGCATTTTGTATAAACCATATCTTGCATATATATATCTTGCATAAACAGAACTTCTTTAGCAGAATCCTTTTTTTTTTTTTAACAAATTTTGAAAAGAGAGTTCTCTCTAGTACTTGAGCTTCCCTGTTTTGCAGTGTTACATGGTCATGTAATGCTTACTCTGAGAAAATAATTTGTGACAGAGTTCTTGTGAAAGATACCATGCAAAACACAGGTAAGCTGGGTATTAACTGGGAACAATAGGAAAGTGTGTTTTGCTGATCACTGTGTTGACTAGTAGACAGTAGCTATGGAAAAAGTAGCCTTAGGAAAAAGAAACCAAAATCTTCACCCAACAAGTGAACTAGAAAGGTGTGATCAGTCTGTCCAGATTAGTTTGGGTAAAAGTATTATTAGGATTACAGTGAGCTAAAACAAACTATAAAAGTTCTCTTCGATTTTGTTTTTAGTCTTATTGTCATGTAAAATTGTTACCAAGAGTTCTCATGCAATGACAGGTTGGAACTGACTTGGAAAAGCATTTTAGTTTGCTTAAGTAATGATTATTGTGTAATAAAGATGTGAAAAGTTCTTGAAGAGAGACATTTTGGGTTTTGCAATGAACAACACAACTGTAAGAAGCTAGAAATGTTTTCATACCCCACAATTATTCTTTAGCAATTTTGCTGGGTTGTTACTATACACATGGTAGCACATAAACTGTCTAACAGGTTAATCTCTTACCTGAGTGTAATAGGTTGGAAATTGAATTAAAATGGCAACTGATTCTAGCAATTGTCTGACTGTTAATGGTTACTTTAATATCTCTGGCTTGGGATAATGTCTTTAAAGATAATAGAAAGTACTTTATTTTTCTGTTGTGGGTCATCTAGGATTGTGTTTTTTAATGGAATATTTTATAGCATGACAGCTAAAGGAGATGAACAGACCTTTGTGGAACAAGCTGTTCAGGCAGGTTTTGTTCTTTCTAATAAATGCTGGGGCATTTGTGAAGCTTTTTTATGTTGAGTTGCTGGTTGCTTCATCCATGTGTGACTTGTCAAGAAAACTCTACAAATCATTATTTTTCTCTTCAGTATTCTTCAGCCAATAAACCCTAATTAAGTCTTTGAAATACAAAGTCCATCTCCGGTGTTACACTGGGTTATACTTCATCTCACATTAACTCTTGAATTTGCAATTGAACTGGATAAAGCACTTGTACTCTCCCTTTTTGTTGCTCAGGAACCTGCAAGAGGGAAATGGGTCTGTAACTGAACTGTTCAAATGGTGCTCGTGCAGCTTTTGCTTTTAGTGGGGTCCTCCGATGAGCATCAGAGCTTTATCATGAGAGTTTTTTGACTGTTGACATTTCAGTCATATGTCACTTAATTTCATAGATGCATGAGTGGAAATGTAAGACAGTATAAAAAATCTCTTTAGCAGAGCCTTTAGTCTATGGTGCAGTGATTGGGAAAAGAACCAACCTATTATTGCACTATAAATGATAAATGTGCTTTTGGTGAAGTTATGTATTTATCTTGGCTTCATGAGCTTCAGTAGCTGCTTGAGAGAGGAGAAGAAGATATATTCTTCTATATGAAGAGAAGAGCTTCCAGGAAAGGACTCTGCTTGAGTGTAATGAACCATGTATAAAAATCAATCTGTAGATTGGAGTTTAATATTATGTCTTCTTTATTGTGAATGAATAGGAGGCAGAGTAGTTTAAATGGTGGAGTATATATTGATTCTGAGTTGGCATATAAGTTAGCCTCCTTTTTAAAATCATAATTATTGTTGAATAACAACTTCCAAGGGTTAAATGTAAAACTGCTGCCTCAGGACAGATTTAGGGCATTGCTGATCTTTACAAGAATTTTTGAAAATCATGTCAGAAAAAAGGTACGTCTTGAAACACTGCTCAGTATTACTGAGTAAAAGACAGTCCTTGCTTGCATGTGAATTAAATGTTAAATTCCATTCCAGCAGAAAGAGCTGAAGTCACAGCTCACCTCCAAGTTGTTGCTAAGATGGGGAACTACTTGTGCTCAGTGCTTTTACAGGTCAAGACACCGAACACTGTAAGACATAGTGGATGTTTCATTTGTAGCTGACTCCAGTCCACAGGTGTGTCTGAGCAGGTTGCTGAGAGCTTTAACTGGTAATTGGAGGGATGGAGTAATGGGAGAGTGATTTACAATGTGACTTGAGGTGTGAGTCTTCAAAATAGCTGTAATATGCACATAACTTCCTCTTGCAGAATCACGTGACTGCATTTTAATTTGCTGTTGGGTGATACAGGAAAAAAGTCAGTATTTTCTTTGCTGTTAAAATTTTATGAGGATTATACTTTTCATTGTAAAAAAAACCCAACTTGTCTCCCAGGTCTAAATTTAGCAGATAGTTTGGAGGTTTTAGTAGCCTTCTGTTGTGTGTATCTTGGTTTTTTAACTTTTATTATTGGATAATCTTTGAATGATTATACAGCTAAGTTAAAAGTATTTCTTTTTTCAGCTATAACACATATCAATGAACAGGCCTCATGATTGGAAGGCTGTTAGAAAGCCAGAGTAATAGAGGTGAACAGTTCCTGGTATCTCTTTAGACCAGCTACAGTTTCAGGTGCTTCAGTGCTCTGCTTTGGTTTCTGAGGTATTGCAGGTGACCAAACAGGGCAGTCATTGTGAAAGCATTACATTTCTACCTGGTTTAGCTGGGGTGTAGAATTTTCTGTTCATCTGGTGCTGGGCTATACAGAGAGAAACCCCACAACTTTCTATATATGTAGGCAAGCTGTATGTCTGCTTTCCTAAATTCAGTTTGGCCAAAACTGGAGTAATTCATAGATGTCATATACCTTCAATACCTTCAGTATTAAAATGGAGCTATTTTTACCCTTTTTGCTTTCACAACATTGGGATCAGCTAGCAACCAAAAATCTCTGTAAACCCATAAACAGGCATTTTTGGTTGAATTGGAGAGAAGGACAGAGAAGAGATGTCTGTAAAATCCATTGGACTGTGTTACAGAGAGCAGTAACAGTGCCTGGGACAGACAGCTGGTTATTTGAGCTATGTGTTGCTGCTCAGTCGTTTTGTGTGGTACTAGGGAAAAGAAGTCATTGTTTGCTCTCACTGGGGAGTCTGAGGATGTTAAGAATAAACCCTTTTCTAGCTGTGTCTGTAAGAAACTCTGGAGGACAAGTATCTCTTCTCCCGGTTGCTGACACTGGAGACTAAACCTGAACTGCAGAGTTCAGAAACCAGAACCGATATGGAAGGATTGTGAGCATTACAGAGCATTTGGAGAGACTACTGCTTAAGGATGTTTGCTTGGATTTTTATGATGAATTTCCAGGGGAGCTTATCTTCAGAATGTGCCATCTTGGAAAACAAAATAAAGAGTAACAGCAGCAATTTTGTGAGTTATCATCCAGTTCTTGACAAAGAACCAGGAAGTTACGGATCTCAAATTACAGCATTAAGAGAATTGCTCTGAAGCATTTTCAAGGGCCTTTTTTTCTAGATAGGTTTTTCCTGTAAATGCGTGGACTTTGTTTAGAGGTGTGCGATGCTTCCTTAACAAGTTTATAGCACACACTGCAGTGACAAAGCAACTCTGAGTCCTGAGGTGACACCGGTGTAAGAACAGTAGGGACTTCTGGGAGCTTGGGCTGCTTGTGTTGGTGTCACCAGGCTGATGGAGCACTCCATCACTCCTTTCCTTGTCCCCCACTTGCTCTCTGACATGCATCACAACTCTATGGCAGCTTTGAGTAGTTTTGAGACTTTAGTCTATTACTAAAGGAAATTTGATTACTCTGCTGTGACCAACATGATACGGAAAAAGGAAAGCTACCTTGTACTTCTGTTTAAAAATGAGCTTGTTTCATACCCTATAAAACCTGTCTGGATGCTTTTTACATATCCAGAGGTAAACAGCATATATGGTCTGAGCTGATGTGAGAACTGCTTTTTCACTATTTTGTGGATTGCGTGTGTACTTTTTTGTAGAGTAGATGATTCCCTCTTCAGCAGTGACTGTGCTACAAGGCCTCTCTTAGAAGCACAGCCAGGAGTGGAAAACATCTGCCCAAAGATGATGCAAAACCCTTTCTTGTTGAAAGGAGCTAAAATAATTGACTGCTACTGGCTATTATATTATGTAATGTGTAGTTGAATGTGTCCAGTGTCCAGTAAACTGCGTTTACTGTATTAAGTTCTCATTACTCCCCTTTCAGAAAGTATTGTGCCTCAGAGTCACTTCTCAATGCTTTTCACTTTCATTTCAAGCCTGGATTGAACAAGGTTTTCTATATGGACACACCCGTGAAGCATTATTCCTTTCTTTTTTGCCCCTCTCTCTGCAGTACTTTTAGGCATTAAAAGTGTAAATATTTTTTTTTCTCTTGAAGCAGTGATTTTTGTTTCTCAGGACCTTGACCTTAAGTTTGCTTACAGAACCACCCCAGGCACACTCTTCTGTCGTTCTTTAATCTGTTTGTTGTAAAGAGCCCTATTATGATAGTTACTAGGTGACAAGGCACTCTTTCTTTTTTTTCCCTTGTTGTTAATGAAGTTTTCACTGAGCCACACCTCAGTGAAAGTTTCCTACAGGTATCATTTAATGTGTTTCTTTAGCTTTCATCTCACATGTGTTTCAGCCAATTTCAAAATAAAGTAATTTCTTCCTTCTCAAATATTTACAACGTAAGTGTTGAGAGTTTGGGTCAAATTCTATCCATTTAATGAAATTAATGCTAGCATTAGTAGTGCATCTGCTTAGGAAAGGCCTTTGTAGTCAGGGATTAAAAGAATCACGTTTGCATTCAATAGGAAGATTGAAAAGACAGGCAGTTTGAAATGGCATAATACTGAATTAAAACATACCAGAACCATGGCACGTGCCTGTGCTCATTGGATAGCAGGCTGGAGCTGGGAAAGGTGGTGTTCCTAATTAGAATTAGCAGTACTGCCATGGTGGGAAGGATTTTCAACCAATACAGTGGATAAACAGCCAAGGGATGAGGGTGCCAACAGCTTCCTTAAAATGTTAGGAGTGTACATACTTTCAGTAGAGGAAAGGGGAGGACTGAGTGTTACAGAAACTGCTTTTCTCTCTGCCAGTGGATGGACTCTGAAGTGAGAATTTGCTGTCACAGCATGAGCTTTCCTGGACTGCTGCTGAAGGTAGCTACAGGAAATATTTTTTTTCATCCTTTTGTTGGCATGTTACAGGAGTGTTATTGAGATTTTTGATGTTTTCCCAGGATAATCAATACTTACACTAGATCTGATACTTCCTTCAGGACCTTAAATGACTCGTTGTATTTGTTCTTACTTTTATCATTTGGTTAGCAGTTAATAGAAGATGTTTCTGATGTGAAACAGAAAGTGAATTTAAAAATTGCTATTTCTTGAGTCTTTGCATTCCCTGACATACCTGGGAGACATTGGTATTCAAAAGCTGGTGTGTTCTTCACGCACTCCATTGGCAGGCTCTCTGCTCCCTGCCTCTGATTCCAGTCAGTTGTGCTAGCAGCAATTTAGCAGATAAGCACATCTTAGTTTAAGTAGTGTGATAAATGGTTGTAACCCTTGCCAGTACCAGCCTTTATTGTTGTGTGTCCTGTGCCGGCTATTTAACTACTTACTCATTTTATATGTTATGTTGGAACTTGGAGATCATATGTACTGATGCAGATTTAAACTTAGTTTTGTGAATAATGATGAGAAGTATGTATGCTCTTTTCATCTTTGAAGAACACATCTGTTCTTCAAAGAAAAAAACAGTGAGAGAAAAAACAGTGGCTATTTTTAAAAAAGGCGGTTTTGGTTTTGAAGGGTACAACATGCCTGTATTGTGATGTGTAGGGAGATGTTTTGCAAATGTGGCTGAGCTGTGCTCCTGTTCCTTATTCCTGCTGCTCTCATCACCAGGATCTGAATTGATGTATTTCCACTTGCATGCCTTTGTGTCACTGCACTGGGGGAAAACACAGCCAGCTGCCTCCTCTGCTGTGGAGCAGGAGCATGGGGAAAGGTGTGTTTGAGTGTCAGACTAATTCTGAGCTATAAATCAGAGGAGGATGACTGGTCAGACCAGTTACATGAGTCTAGTCATGGCAAAGAGTCCCATCACAGCTGCAGAAAGTGTCACAAGGCAGTGACAGAGCTTTTCACATGCTGTCCTAGATGGGTGGCAGTCATTCGTGGCATGTGGGCAAGCAGGCTTGGGCTGGGCCAGTCTAAGTGCTGCTTGGAGAAGTTCCTGTGGCACAGGCAGCAGAAGGGACTTACACTTTGGGGTCAGACAAACATCACACTTCTGCCCCATTGTCAAGAGGATCGTCAGGCCTAAGGAAGGAGCAGAGCAGGTGGTTGAAGGTAGAAGCTTTGCAAACTGTGCAAGAACCCAGCACTTTGCTGTCGCTGTCAGTCAACACACTGTGCTTGTTTCGTATATTTAAGCATATCATTACATGAGCCAGTTCACATGCTTCAGTCAAGGTTTGCCTTTTTTTATTGTTTTGGTGCCTTCTGATAACATCATAAGAGGCACTAAACTATTTTGTTTCCTTAATGCAGTATACATAACCTTAGTACATCCCTGATTTTGAAAAAATAATTTGAAAGTATGAGTAGGGTAATACAAGATGGATATTAGACCTGGAAAGGCATGGAGCTCCTGTCAGATAGTGTCCAAATATTATCTGGAGCGTGATGGATTTGCATGTTTGATGTGAAATAGTCAAATATTAGCATGTTTCATCTCAACTGGCTACTGCTAGACTGGCAACGTTGATTCTTTTATCACACAAAATGTTTTGCTTACAAACCATGAGCCTTTTCTTTAGTGACATCACTGCAATTTTCTATCTCTGGCATTATATAGGAAGTCTCTGTTATATTCAGTTGCCTGAGGTAGGCAGAACAAACTTTGAATATTCAAGAGACATTTGAATATCAGTGTGAATTTACATTGACAGCTAGCTGCTCCACATGAGTTCTTTGCACATTTCTGGTGTGAAAATAAACTGTGATCTATTATTTAATATCTGTTTAAGCGTTAGTAATTAGAACATAAAAGTAATACTATTCAGTGACAGTAGGGCGAAAAAAAATCTCTGTATGTCATGACCAGGTGCAGATAGATTTGGGCAGATAAGGCTAAATCCAATGTGTTGGAATCATAAAGACTGTAAACTTAATGTGGTACAATATATTCTAGGTACCACTGAAAATTAAAGTCCACCTGCAGAGAATACTGAATCATCATAGTTTACTTTTCATGCTTTAACTGATTTGTATGATCATTACTCAACTTCCTCAAGTGTTTGATATAAAACCTGCAATTTATTTATGGTTAATCATAACTAAGTTATTATGGATATGGAGTCAGTGGCTTTTTTTTCTCTGTGACTGAGTTGTGCAAACAATTGTATTTCTGCTTCCATGTAGACTAGTCTTTGTAATACTAATTCACAGTATTATTTACAGAAGGAAGTAACACAATAAAAAGAAAACTTAGTGACCTTCCTAATGTACTCACTTAAGAGGGCTGCATTTTTCACTTTTTGCTTTCATATGGAGATAAATACCCTCCAATTTGCTGACTGGACTGGAAATTTTACTTGTAACAACCAACATGGAAGTTCATGTACCCTATTTTACCACTCCCTTTCTTGTGGTGAAGGTGAACAGCAGCTGGGCAGTCACAAGCAGGTTTGAGGCAGTAGTACATCAAACAATTGCACAGTTTGAGAGGTTCTGTAACACTTCAGAAGGTACTTTTAAAAAGGCTAAAAAACCCCCCTCTGATCATTCCAGAGAAAGCATCATCAAGAACTTGGACTGGAGTCACTACTAGAGAAAAAACCAGTTCCTCAGCTTTATGCTAATACAGTATCTTTTACAGCTGAATGTGTGGATTATAAACTACTTTTGACAAGAGAGAACAGATACTAGAAGGTGAATTTTTCTTCCATCTTAACTGCATAATTTGCAAAGTATCTTACAATTGTTGATTATTTAAAGTGCACTAGTCTGAAAGCATTGTTTTTTAACAGCATTTTTAATTAAGTAGGAACTAATGTGTTCTGCTTCTATCAAAGTGAATACTTTTTCTTGCAGTTGTGTTCACTTTTACTTTCACATTGAGACTGTCAGTTGGGTTTATTTTGTTTGAGAATAACAGTAGTACATTGTGAACTTTCATTACTAGCAGAAGTTATCAAAAGGTAGATGGGTTCCAAAAGAGCAATTTTTTGGACTGCACAAACCAAGTGGTGGGATTTGCTGGTTCCAGTGTTGACCTAAAGATAAATCTTTTGAAGCAAAGGGTAATCAGGGATTTTATTAATACCAGAGAATATTTGTTTGTGGAATGGGGAACCCTGGTCACATTGTATAGACTCTCATTCCCCATCTCTTTGCTCTTTTGTACCTTTCCCTTACCACTTGTATTCTGGTTCCTACTGATTTGTACTGTATTAGAGGCTGTAGCATTTAGGATTTTTTTTGCTAGGAAACCAAAAAAGGAAAAGTTGTTTGCTTGTTACTTAAAAAATGTGTGGTTCTCATTTGCTGATTTGTGAGTCTTGTCCAGCTGTAAAATGTTCCCTTCCATACTATCAGCTGAATGCTCAGTTTTCCATGTGCTTCCCTCTTGTTGATTAATTGCCAGTCATAGCCCAGCTGTAGGTTTCAGGTACTTGTGGGATATGTTCTGTGGGATGGTATTTCCTGGTAGAAAGAGCTGGGCTGGAGCTGCTTTTTGTGCCTCACAGTGAAAGGTGAGAGTGGTAGCAATTGGTGACAGGCCTAATGGGATTCATCAACCCCTCTGTTTTAACGATGTGAGCCTCAGTAGGAAGTGTTGGTTAATAAGGCAGCACTCTGGGGGAGTGGAGTGAAGCCAAACAGCACAAAGGGATTTCCTTTCAGGCTGAGGCAAAGGGAGGAGCATGGAGCAAGTACCTGCGTGGCTCAGATGGTGTGGCTGTGTAAGGGAGAGCTGAACAAGTCAGAAAGCAAGGACAGAAGCAAGTTTGATGTGGCAAGTAAACACTTCCTTTGAGATAGCTCTTGGAATAGCAGAGTTCAATTTATAAATGAAAAGTTTACCTTGTTTATAAATAGCCTGAATTATCCACTGTAGTAGGATAGGGTTGCATATAAAAGTTAGGACTGCTGTAATGAATTTCTCCTAATGGAAATAAGGGCTCCCTGTGCTTGCTAAAAATGCCATGAGTCTTTTCAGATACAGGACCATCTGGGCTTCCTGAAAAAAAAGATACAGTATTATACCCAGGCTCTTCCATAATTATTCTGGCTATTTGGATCTCAATATGGTGTGCTTCTAGAGAGCTTCTACTGAGCTTTTCAAGTTCTTGCTCTACAAGCTACTGTTTGAGAGAGCAGATCTGCCACAGACCATCTGTGCCCTTTCACAGGGGATTTTGGTTGCTTGAAAACAGATGGGAAAAGAGAATTTCACCCCCATCCTCCCCCAGCCCCTTCTCTTACTTTCCTCGGTACAGATGCATTTTGCTGTATGGATGCTCAGTGAGGATATGATAGTAAGGAAATTGGGTATTCTGGCTGGACGAGGGAGTCACCCTATGTTGTAAAAATGAGTAGGTCAAGACATATTGTTGCTTTCAAATCGTGTAGGGAAGTGAAAGCTGTAAGTCTCTGGGTGCTTCATTTTTGGGGGGTTATTTATTGTCATGAAATATTTTTTAGAAGTGATTACTTGGAATTTTTGTGGGTTTAAATGGTAGAATTATTAATTGGAAAAAGTCCTGCTTTTTTATTGTCTTGGCATTTACTATCTCTCTGCTTCCTGTTTGCTATCCCTGCTTTCTCACTTTCTCTTAGAAAAACTTGTATTGGAGCATTTACTTAAAACTTGGACTGAGATCAACAAACTCTGTATAATGTATCTAAATATTTTTGCACCTAGAATTTTACTTTCTAGTAGTTTTTATTTCCCCATCTCAATCTCTTTTGCTGTTGTATATAATAAGTTGTAATATGAATTCTCCATCTAGATTTCCAAAGGAAGATTATGGAGGAATATTTACCAGAAATGCAGAGCACGGAGGAGCCAGTCATTCTGTCAGATGATGCCTCTTTCAAGTCCCCAGATAATGAGAAGGCTGATAAAACACCTGGAATGGAGGAGTGCCCAAGCATCAGTTGCACTGGAGGTGATGCCAGTGTCTTGGAAAGGGAACTGAGTTCGTTGCCCTCGGATCAGGATGCAGCAGCTGTTGGCATCAGCAGCAGTGGGGCCCCAGCAGAAGGACAGCAGCAGTGTGGAGGGGCAGACTCTGCCAATGCCTACTGTGAAAGAAAGGCAGAAGACTCCACAAAACCAGAACATCTACCTAGTGGAGAACTTGAACGACATGATCCAAAAACTAACCAGACAGAACAATCATTAATGGAAATATTGCAGGATCTAAGGGAGGAATCTGACTTTGTGAAAAAATCAAGTGATAAAATCTATTCAGAAAGCCCTTATGACACAGACTGCACAAAGAAGCTTATTTCCACAATACAGCAGACTGGCTCGCAGGAGGATTTGCTAAAGGAAATAGAGTCTGAACTCTTATCCACAGATTTTTCGAAGGAACCAAAGCTCCCCAATGGTGTGCAGAAGGGTGAACATGCCCTGGCTGTGTTTGAGAAATGTGTACAAGATAAATACCTGCAGCAAGAACAAACTATTACAAAGTGAGTATTTGAGTATGTGCATCACAGTTGGAGCTGTGTGCTGAACAATCTTGGCTGCATGTTGTGTGCACCTGTATACAACATTTTGGTCTGAAGCAAGTTGTCTCGAGTTGGTATGAGGATAGTTAGTGAGCTTTTTAAAATTGTTTTTTAAGCAAGAAATCATTTTTACTTGTGGTATGTACTTGTAAATAAAAGTGTGTGCTTAGATGTCTGAATTCTTCCAGGATTTGGCAGGAACTGAATAGCCAACTGTGTCATTGAATAGCTTGCCAATGTCTAGAATTACTTAAATACTGCAGCAGTAGTGGTGATTTAAAAATAGTCCAGGATTCATTCAGTCCATATGTGTCTGTGGAGAAATGAACCTTTGAAAGTACTAACTCCCACAATGGGTATTTTATATAGGTTTAAAATTGCTTGTTTCTTTTTCAGGTAGTATTCAATCTCCTGTTGTCATCCAGCAAAGTTGTTAGTCAGATGAGAGTATTGTTTGAGTTGGAAGTGTCATATAGATAAACTACTCTTTGCACATTTTATAGAAGGACTTCTGAAATGCATGGCCTATAAGTGTTGCTATAATGAACTGGGCCTAATCGTCCTACTAGGCAGTACTGAACATGAATATTTCTGTTCATCAAAAGCCAGTTCATTGCTTGATTTCATGATTCCTTACTTGGCGTTTAATACTTGGTTGCCTCCTTAGAAATGTTTTTTTGCTAACAAAAGGTAGCTCCTAACTTAATATTTATTCCTTTTTGCAGAGCTGGAAATGAGTGTCCTGCTTTTCATACAAGGCTCTCCAATACCGTGGTATAGGAGGACATCAAAGGAAGGGAAACCAGATAGAGAGTCCCAGTAGGGAAAGTATTCTCTTGCACTTCACCAGTTAACCTCTGACAGAAACCATCCATGTGAGGAAAGTCAGCTGATGACAGGAAAGCTCGAGAATGCACAGTTAGACATTCAAAAGTTAGGAGGAGTGGGAATCTGAAGTGGTGGGTGTGTAGAGAGGGATAATTCCAGGAGATCATGAGGTAAAGAGTTTTACTTATTCGTGGTAAACTCAGAGGCAGGGCAGTGTTTTTAGCCATGGACCCATTACTTCCTTAGAGACCTGTGTTTTTATATGTGTGTATGTTATATATACATACAGAAGGCTTTATGTAAAAACATGTCTCTTCTTTTTGGCCAGCTGCAACCTTTTGACACTTGGGGACTCACCTCAAGAGTGTGAAACTTCTGTGGAACATTTTGTGTTTGGTCCAAAGGGCATTCTGGGTTGTGTTTGTTTTGTCCCCTACTTTATAATCAGCAGAATTTCTTGTAATATCATTCTGGAAATAGCCCAGTTGTCTCCTGTGATCTAAATAAATACGTGAGCAGCTGTGGTGTGAATTAAGAATTTGTAATCCTGGAATATTCATTAATAGATTAAAAAGCAGATCACATGTGCTAAGCTGATGGTTTTGAATTCTTTATAATTTAGGAGACTAATTTGTTCAGAGATTTTTTTTTTCAACAAATAGGCAGGAATAAAGGGATATTTAAGTATCTTTTTCAGGTAAATGCATGCCTCCCACAAATTCATGCAATTAGTGGCCTAAAATACCCACCATGTAATAGTATCTGCAAACATGTAAATACATTTGAGACTGTTTTTTCAGCAGTTCTGATAATGTAACTTCTGAGTTATATGTTAGAATGTCAAACTAGGTCTGAGTTGGCTTCAAACAGCTGAACTGGAACTATTGCTAAAAATGGAACTTTATAAGGAGCATGGGCATGGATACTTGTTACCTACTTAGGACTTAAAAAATCAGGATTCTCTTTCTTACCAGGTTGTGAACTTCCATGGGTACTCTGAGAAATCCATGAAATTAATAAAAATCTCTGTGTTTTTAGACAAATGACTGGTGAGACATCTGACTGGAAATTACTGTCTTACATTCCCTTAAAATTACTAACATTTACAGTTTTGTAGTTTCATAGGGTACCAAATGTCCCATGTCATTATGGACCACAACAACCCTAAAATGCTGGAAACAAGCAGTTTCCTCACAAAGAAGTTGCTGCTTGCAGTTTAGGAGTTAAGTTCCACATGCACAACATTATTATTTTTTTTCTTGTAAGGCTTTTGTGGAATTTTTTAGGGTTTCTGGCTTCAAATAACACTTGCGGATCGAAGAGCAAAAACCATGTATCTCAAGATTGAAAACAAGCAACCAAAAACCCCAGTACTGATGTACCTTGTTCTTAATTTTTTTTTCTTTACAGATTGATTAAAGAAAATAAAAAGCATCAGGAACTGATTTTGGAAATTTGCTCAGAAAAGGACAAGTTAAAAGATGAATTGAAAAAACGAACAGAAACAGAAAAGCAACATCTCAGCATTATTAAACAGGTACAGATAACAAAACAGAAGTGCTGATGAGTATTTCACCTGTGTATAATGTCACTGTTGCCACTGTTGAACAGGACATCATCCCTGGTAGCACAGAGAAGGTGGGGATGCCCATGCTTATTATCCTAAGGTTTTTAAGAGGATAGATTTACTATTGTATTCCAAGAAATTGTCTAAAAGTCTTTAGTGAGTTTGGATGAACCGACTTTCTGGATTCACATCCCTTAAGTGTTCTGTGTCTGGAAGCCTCTGCTGTGGTAGTAGCAGGTACTAAGTACAGGCCTTTGCTCAGGGGCTTGTTAGAACCACAGCAGGCAAAGGAGGACCGTGGTGTGTGCATGATGTAGGCTGGGTTTAGTGTGGGAGGAAAAGATTTCACACCAGGTGTCACTGCTTGTCTGTTACCAGCTGTCTGCTGATGTCCGTACAGCTGGCTGGCCAGCTTTTAAAACTGATTACAAGTTATATCTTGGAAATCTTGCAAGAGAAACATTTAAAATACTAATTTCTGTTTGTCCAAGTGCTGGTGACTATCCTGGCTGTCAGGTTTCTTTGTTGGTGTCTGCATCACGCAGAAATCTGCTCACAGAGCAGAAGATCAGGCTTGAAGTGTTCTAGAGGAACACTGTAACTCCTGTAATTATATTCCTGTAATGTATTCATATATTCATGGTTGATTTCAGAGAATATTTGAAAATCCATGATGTGATTGAAAATTGAATTGAAAAGTGTTATTTTTAGGCTACAGATTGGAATTGATTGTGTCTGAATAAACCAGTATGAGCAGCTCCCTCATTCTTCCTTGTCTGTATTTCCATGATAGCACTGTCATGAGTCATATATGATTTAATGAAGCTCTGTCATGCAGCAATTGCTTTATTCCATTCTGAAAAAAGTATTTGTGAGGGTGTTTGTGATACTACATGCCTGCAAGTAATTTCAGAAAATGTTGTTTTGGACTGTAATAATTTTATATGGCGGTTGAAAGCATCTGGAGCTGTAAGAGGCATTACACTGAAACACTTGCATTTCTTCACTTGTGCTGGTAGTGTTTTATTGTTGGAATTTCTGTATTAGTGCTTTATGGTAACTTTTATGTAAATGAAAGCTTGGCTGCACTCACAGCTCTAAACAAACTGTACCTGCCTGCCTGTACATGTGAAGCTCTTTCTCTGACAAGTGATGCATGTGCAGAGCTGAACAGAGTGTGATCAAGTCATGGTGTGGTAACAGAAGCAATTTAGGTGGTTCTTGCCTCTTACAGTACCGATCCTGAGATCCTGCCCCTTCTCCATCAAAGCAAACAGAACCCCCTAACCTGGGTGAGTTGGCTTTCCCCTGGGACAAGAGGAGAGTCATGAGGCAAAATCTGAAACGTTTGGGCAGTGTCACAGCCTTTGCAGCCACCACGCTGCTCCTGCTGGACTTGCATGACTTGGCAGGGAACACACTCTGGGAAGTGTTCCAGTTAACACTGGGGATTATTCTTCAGCTGGATCAGGTCTCTGACTTGGTTCACTAGGTAGCTAAAAAAAGTGCCAGCACGATGACTAAGCTCATCTTTATTTGCTGAGTGATTTTTCAATGAATTAATAAATTCCCAGTCCAATTCAGTATAGATGCATGGCTGCTTTGCTGGCATGGTGAAGGATATGGCACAAGGGTAGGAACAAAAGGATGGAAGGCAAAGCAACCTCAGGTAGCAGCCAGCTCTGCTCTGGCAGCTCAGCACTTGCTGTCAGTCTGGTTTTTTGTGTAGTAAATTACTGTGCCTTGTGTTTTACTTGATTTGAAGCATCTTCAGTCTCACTGACGATGAGAATTGACATCTCTCATGCTTTTACTAGTCATGCAAAGCTAGATGTTGATATGGGTGGTTGCAGCTTGACAAGTGTAAAATACAGGTAAATATCTGTTGAAGCATCTAATTTTGTGTGAAATATGCCTGCCTGTATAAAACATGATCAAAGTTATTTTCCCTATAATTATATCACGATGTTGTATTTTAGCTGGAAGCAAGAATAGAAGAGCTTAATAAAGAAGTGAAAGCTAGCAAAGACAGACTTGTAACTCAAGATGCAGCAGCCAAAAATACTATTCAGCAGTTGCATAAAGAGATGGCCTTTCGAATGGAACAGGTAATATGGAAAAACTTAAACTGTTGAACGTCTGCATTATTGAACAAACTTGGTTCTTGTAGGAAACATATTGGATTGCTACGTAAGACAAACTTTTTGAAAATTGGAACTTCAAGTGTGCAGTTATAGATGCATTTTTGATAACTGTCAGCAATGAATTTCCAAATAGCTGTTAACACTTCAGAGTGCCTGATAACTCTTTTAAAAAATACCTATTTTTATATGTACTGAATTCAGCCCTCAAGGAAATCTCATTTTCTTTACCTGTAAGCTGAACATGATTCAAAAGGAGCTAAAAGCTGGCAGTAGCTTTTTTTCAGACAGGCTGTCAGAAAATTAATATTTTTCTCAATTCCAGCACAAAGCTCTTATTTTGTCTTTATGTATTACTGAAATCTGGGATTTTTTTTTTCCTGTTTTAATATCATATTATGCCAAGTATTTTCTCTGTTGCATGTATTCTAAAGCTCCGTGTCTGATTTTACTTTTTTTTTGTCATTTGAAGCAGAGCTTTTTAGTGCTGGGGTGGGAGGAATCTGTAAAAGTAAGCCATTGAAAGGGAGCCAACTGAAAAATAAGCCACTGGGTAATGATTGTGCAGCTGACACGTGGATGAAGGAAGACAGAGTACAAGTACTGAGTATTTGCAAAATCATTTTGTTCCTAAACTTTATACCTCTTTCCTTCTAAACAGTAAATTACTAATGTATTGGTAACTCATTTAAGATGTTCAGCTGTGAAGATGCAGCTGCTTAGATACATATTTACTGTTAGGAGTAATTTCAGTGCTTAAGCGGGATTGAATGTTAGTCTTGTCGAACTGAAGCTTTTGAGTCCTGCCTTGTTATTCTAGTCTACTGCAATACTAAAAATATCCAGTTAATTATGCAATACAAGGTTGGATTCATTGTGTTTTGGTATTTTTCAAGGCAAACAAGAAATGTGAGGAAGCTCGCCATGAAAAGGAGACGATGGTGATGAAATACGTCCGAGGAGAGAAGGAGGCACTTGACCTCCGAAAGGAAAAGGAGGTCCTTGAGAGGAGACTGAGAGATGCAAACAAAGAAATAGAAAAGCTTACAAATAAAATCAAACAACTTTCTCAGGAAAAAGGAAGATTGCACCAGCTCTATGAAACGAAGGTACTCCAAGTACTGCTGTGTGACTTGATTAAAAGCACTGTCAGAACAACCTTATCACTTGTTTGCTGTTGTACTTGCTAAAAGAAACCTATTCTCTTGTAGTTTTTGCTGCACAGCTGTGAAAGTGCCTTTCTTCCCAGGGAGGGAAAAAAAGTTACTCAGTTCTCATTGCAATATTATTGAAGTTCCTTTTAATATTTCCCTGAATATTACTTTGTGAAACATTAGGATTTTTTTTTGACAAAATGGAGAAGACAGCTTTTTGCAGATGTCTAGACTTTGAACTAATTTCTAGCTTCAGATTTTTTTAAAGGCTGCGATGGCATTAAATTATTGCAGTCTTCTTTTGTTGTTTCTCTGTGCCTTCACTCTGTATTTCCTCTTTTGTACTACTAAAAATTGATAATAAAGCAATAGAATTTTTCATCCAAAATTTTGCCACTTGTTTCTAGAAAGCAGTAAGAGATTATTATTATTAAATGATCCAAGTCTTTTTGTGTTGTTATTCACAGCTGTGCTTTACAATTCTATTTCATGTGGAAGATCCAAAAATTAATAAATTACTAGAAACTACACTTCTGAAACAAAAATCACCTTTTTGGTGCTTTGTCTTTTCACAGTATGTAAAATTACCATATACTAACAGTAGTGCAACCTTACCTTGCTATTCAAACCACAACACTAATGGGGTTTTTTTTCCCAGTGGTTAAAGCATTATTGGGCATTCTGAAATATGTGCATGGTTTTGCAAAACCCAGACATAAAGAAAAAAAAAACAACTTGATAACTGGACAGGAGTTTTGTTGTAGAAACACTGGATCATTTAATTCTATAAAAAAAATATGAAATTTTCGCAGGATGGCGAAGCCACTCGACTCAACAGAGAGATAGAAAAATTGAAAGAAGAAATCAATTCTCATGTTATCAAAGTAAAATGGGCTCAGAACAAATTGAAAACAGAAATGGATTCACACAAGGTGGGTGAAGTGGTGCTGATATCATTACATGAAAATATAGTCAGAGTAATGTAGTTGTTATAGTATTTACTTTTTATGTACTGTTTCTAATGTGGTGTTTCTGTTGAATTTGAATACTTGTAGCAAAAGTCAGAATAGTGCTCTTAAATAGTGATACTGAAATGGAAATGTTGAAAGGATGTGAAGGGACGATGCACTGGGGGATTCTCTAGTTTATTCATCAAATTTTAATTTGTTGTTAAGTTTGTTTTTGGGGGAGTTATTTATTTGAAATAACTGTTATCTTAGTTTTTAAGTGATAGAGTTAAATCTGCCATCTGAAAATGTGCATGGCACATAAAGAAGAGATCCTTTTGTTGTGCCTTGAGTGTTGGGTCAAATGGAATTACATAAATTAACAGTTGAGTAGAAGCAAGGGGAAAATAGTATTGGACTTTTTGTTTTGTTAATTCTTTTCAGACTGAAAAGGAAGTTTTATTATGAGAAATGTGCTTCTCAGATGAAGTTAAGTAAATGGGTTTTAGTAGGTTTAACCCATTCTTTTAATTTCTATTTTTGTAGGAAACCAAAGATCGCCTCAAAGATGCAATGACAAAATTAACTGAAGCAAAAGAAGAAGGAGATCAGATAAGGAAAAACTGTCAAGAAATGATAAAATCCTATCAAGTAGGCACATTTTCTCAAGAGGTCAAATTATTGTTTAGTGCCTGAGCCTTCTTTTTCATTTCCCTCTAGCTTAATTTGTAACAGGGAAGACTTATCCTGTGCAAGCTCCAAAGCTGGGATGAATTGTGACTGGTTTTTTACTTTACAGTAAAATTGTTAAATAAAAGGAATAATATTTATCTTGATTGGCATGCAGCATGGGGGTCTTTCTTGGCATGGTCAGGATTATCAGAGATGCACTTACAGGAAAGACTCAGTGATGTGAAAAGCTGTCTGTACACTCACACAATAGAAAGGGAAACATAAAACTAAAACTCTGCTTACATTTCTTCAATCCCTTTAGGAGTCAGAAGAAATCAAATCAAATGAATTGGATGCAAAATTCCGAGTAACTAAAGCAGAACTAGAGAAACAAATTCAGGAAAAATCTGATCACCTGGAGGTAAATATGTGGTGTGTGGAGTCCACTTTGTGGTTAAGAATTCCATGAGATTGTAATTTTGAGCATCTTATTTTAAGATGCTTACAGTTGTGCCAGATTCTTTGGGTTTTGTCTCTTTGTGATGTAATACTAAATCCCAGCTGTCTGCCCCACAGCATTGCTTTTTTGGAGGATGTCTTCAGGTGCTACCTTGTACTCACTTTTCAAAAACAAAGTTAGGGAGAAAATATGATATAGTGAAGGTGAAATAACTTTCATTTATAAACAAGAATGTTGCTGTAATTAAAAGCACAAATTCAGTTGAGTCAGGCCTTTCTCTGAGCAGTATTTTGCCAAGATATATGGGAAGGAGAGACAAGGACCAGCCTCTGTTCTTTGTAGAGATTTATTAGCCCCAAAGTGAAGCTCTGTAATGATGCATCTGCTCACAGCTCATCCATGCACATGCCATCTTCAGAGGTGACCAAGTGCCAGTTTGCTCAGAGCTTTCCTAGGGCCTGTTGTGCCATAGACTTGCTTACCTAAAACCAGTGTGTGCAGTCTCACTTTTCTTCTCAGTTCTTCTGAGAATAAAGGAGCTTTGAGGTTTTGCTTTCCTTTTTGAAGAAGTAAACCAAGCCTGTGGGGTACCTGTTCTGCCTCAAGCCCTTTCAGCTGTTGTGGTGGCCTGTATTGGCCTAGATTTTTTTTATTTTTGGGGTGCCACTGTACATTTTATCAATGAGCTTTTTACCTTCTAAAAAGGTGCATCATGCAAAAATAAAAGAATTGGAAGACTTGAAGAGAACATTTAAGGAAGGCATGGATGAGCTTCGAACACTGAGAACAAAGGTAAAGTGTGCTGATTGGAGCGGGGCTGAAAGCACAGTGCTGGGTTTTTGGAACAAGAATACATTCCATTCCTAATTGTTCTTTTACTTCATGAATAAACTGTGATTAGAGATTGGCTGGCATGAGACTAGAAGTGGTACCGAATTATTGACTTTGCATGGCCTTTTTTAGGGAGTATGAGCTGATCTGTAACACAGCAGTGTTTTGCTTCATGGTGTGCACCTCATTTGGCTAAAAGGTTGAGAAACATTTTAAATTTGTAATCCTGCAAATGTTTTAAATTTTCTAAATGTAGTATAAATAAAATACTTGCATGCTTCTCCTACCTGTGAAATGAGTTTTTAGCTCTGGTAAGGAGGTTATGCTGTCCATAACTTGTGGACAGTCTATGGAATAGCATGCCATTTCCTCTCTCCAGAGCAGCTCAATAGCACTGTGGAAAACAGGAGGAAGACATAGTAAGGGGTTGCTTTAGTAACTGGGGAAACATCATATCTGTGGACCCTGATCCATTAGGCTGGTAAGTTTGAGCTTTTGGACAAAACTAATGTTAAGCACACGTGTTGAATTCTTTTTTTTTCTTTGTTTGTTTTTCTGACTCTATTTGATCCGAAATACTTGGGATATTGTTCTCAGTTGCTTGGAACCACCAAAAAATTAACACGTGAGCTTTATACAACAGTGTAGACATATGGTCAGAATAATTTAGCTCTGAAGTTTGTGAAACTAAATAGTTTCTGTTCTTTTTTTTTTTTTTTCCATTTAGGTGAAGTGTCTAGAGGATGAGCGCTTAAGAACAGAAGATGAGTTATCCAAGTATAAAGAAATAATTAATAGACAGAAAAGTGAAATTCAGAATCTACTGGACAGAGTCAAAACTGTAGATCAGCTGCAGGATCAACATCAGAGGTACAGCTGTGCACTGTGAATAATGATTTAAAAGATTACCTGAGATATGGAAGGGTTCGTTTTATTGAAGTTATTGATGCTTTAAATGTATTGTACTTTGAAGAATGCCTGTCCTGATTTAAATTAGTGTTGTTATTGAAGATAACCTTGGTGGCCTCTTACAAAACAAGAGGATTGAGATTGATAAATCTAATTTAGTGTCTCTCATTATTAAAATAACAAGTGCCTGATTTCCAGCGTATTCTGCAGGAAACTGTCATCTAGGTATCTGCTCAGTGCTTGTTCTTTTGAAAGATGAAGGGGAGCAATTAAATTGGAAGGATAAATTGCTTTAAAATTGTGATGGATGAATGGAAGTGCTTAATGAAAAGAGTTTTACTTACTTGACAGATGCTGTATTCAGACACTATGGGGCACTTTTCTTTCTAATCGACTGGAATTCATTCTGCAGTGTTGAAGTTTGCTCATTTTAGAATGTGAGGGAAATAATCTCAGGGGAGGATGGGGCTCATGCACGATTCAGGAGTGTCTGAGCATGGTCCTGTGTCTGTGTGGTACATAAGGACTGGGATATACAAGTGCTGGCCACTCTGCTGGTTCCAGTGGTGTTGCATAAATGGAGATAGGGAAATGTCAGGCAGAACCACCCATGTGTCTGTCCCTGTCATGCTGGTAAACAGTTCTTATTTATCATTAAAAAATATTTCTGTAATTACAGGCCTTGTTCAGGGTTTAGTGAATCAACCACTTTCCATTTGCTGTGTGCTGGTCACCTGTGATGTCACGGTGTCCTCAGCCTTTCCAGGGAAACTGCTGTGTGCTAGAAACTACTGGAGCTTACACCTGGATCAGTAACAGTTATTTTTCACTTGGAATCTTGCCAAGTGAATTAAAGTGACTGTGATCAAAGTGTGAAACTGCAAATGTGTGTTTCCACTTACCTTTTCCTCTCAGTAATTGAGACATGCTTAAATGTCTCTCATTCCTATTTAATTTGAATTTTTTTTCAGTATCCTTCCCATACAACCTTTATTATCCCTACATCAAATTTCATATTGTCTTTTATTTCAATTTCAAGGCAGACATCCTGAAATGTTTAAAGGCTATATTATAAAGTGAATGTTCAGCTATCTTTGTTCACTGGAGGAATATGATTTTAGGTTGAATGCTGGGAAGAACTTCGTGGCTGATGTGGATACTGATCACCTCCAGTGTTCCTTGATCTCCTTAATTTGCAAATTTTTAGGGATAAGCTAGACATCTCTTTTAGAATGGTTTAAACCTGTAATTTTGTCTGATCCAACCCTGACTGCTAGGCAGAGATTTCTCCTATCATAATGAAACAAATTAATGAAAATGTGAAATACAAGCATACCCTTCTGGCACAGGTTTTTAAATGGGAGCTACAGGTGAGATACTTTGCAGCACAAATGACTGTGTCTCGACTCTTCTTGGAGAAACAAATCAGTACAGGATTGTTGATTTAAAGTGAATCAGTCCTCCTCATAATTATACTGTCTGTCAGGAAATAAAATGAGATGTGTGCTCTTGCTTTGTGTAATTTTAATTTTAAATTTTAATATACACACTCCCTGTGAGAAAGGTGAGCGGTTTTTTGCTGATGTTAGAAAGTGAAGTTTTGGAATAGGTATAAAATCCTATGATTGAAGAATTAATGAACTAATATTGCAAGAGCAAATAACAGGGATGTTTTTCATCTGTGACATTTTTAACAGCTATTAAATTTTGGACTCAATTCCAAACACTTTCTGTGGAATGTTGATAACTGAAGATGCAGCATTTTTCACTCAGATGGATTGGATGTGATAGATCAAAAGTCTCCTAATGGGAGTCTTTCAGTAGAAATAAAAACTTGTTTTGTAGAGGGGAAGGACTTGTTTTTGGGGGGAGGAGTAGTGGAGAAATACAGGCCCTTTGATTCAGAGGTGCAGGGCTTGGATAAGGATGTGTCAGGAATTGGCGTACTGCTGTCCTAGAGAAATCCAGACTGGAGTATTTCCCTGTTTCTTAAAGAGAAGGTCTCTTACAGATTGGCCACCTTTGTTGGGTTTGCAAACCTTCCTCTTACCTACCAGGCCTGGTTTTGAGGGTTTTGTTTGTACCCTGATCTGAAGGTCATATGGAGAAGTTGAATATGGAGAGATGGCCTTCCTTGAGGAGCTAATGCCTGTGTGTCCTCGGCAGGATGCAGAAATCTGTCATTTCAGCACTGCAAAGTGAAAACTCCCGTGACATTTAAAATGATCCAGTGACTAACAGATACCCCAGGATCATTAATTTTTCCCTTGCCTTATTTGGACTTGACCTGAATGCTTTTATTGCAGTAAAGCTTCATATCTTAAGGCTTAGGTTATCACTAATGAGATACAATTTTTTTGACAGAGATGAACAAGAAATCAATGCTTTAAAGGAAGAAATAGACGGTTTCAATTCTCTGGTTGCTGATCTTCAAAAGGACATTGAAGGTAGTCGGAAAAGAGAATCTGAGCTATTGCTATTCACTGAGAAGTTAACCAGTAAGAATGCACAGCTTCAGTCTGAAAACAATTCCTTACAGAGCCAGTTGGATAAGCTTTCTTACAGTGAAAGAGAGCTGCAGAATCAGCTGGAGTGTGTTCAACAGACTAAAGATGATCTGGTGAGTACAGTAGGCAGCTTGTTTTTGCTCTAGTAAGATGTCTGATGCAGAGAAAGATGCAGCACATGAATACCACCTTGTATCTTCACTTACCTGACTGCAATTTCTCTTGAGTTTGCCATTAGTAGCAGTGGGATATGAACACCACACTGCACTGGAATGAGGAGGTGTCACTGTGTTGCTCTTTCTGGTTTTTTGGGAGCAGAGAGTTGTTCTCTGTGCAGCTGTAATTGAAACAGACAAAAGGGTCTAATTTGCCTGTGAAATTTATTACTGTAAACTGTTCATCAGGTCCTGTTTCTGCTATGAGATAAATGTCATTTTTAATAAACCTAGTGTATCATGGAAGGCAATGTGACTTTGTACTGTATCATGTAGAAGTTTTGGAGGTAGTTGAGGAATCTTACTGTTCATGTGAAGTGCTAGTGTTCAGCCTAAGTAACAAATGTAAAGTGTGAATCATTCCCGGGTAAAAAGTACATTTAGGGATGTTGAGCATGCACTATGGTTAGGCTAGAATTTTTTTGTGTATGACTGAAAATAAAATCTCGATTTCAGGCCATCAGGTTACAGAAGGAGGAGGATCAACGAAAGTCAGAGGTTGAGACTCTGCAGGCTCAGCTGGCCTCAGAGCAGGAAGAAGTGTCAGCACTGAAGACCCACGTGGATGAACTGAAGGATGACCTGGCTACCCAGAAGCGCAAGCACGCAGCAAACCTGAAAGACCTCACAAAACAGCTTCAGCTAGGTAGAGGTTGTTTTTCTGAGTCAGCCCCATCTGTGACCCCTTTAGTGTCTGGTAGAGACTCAGGTCCTGTCTCTGAGTGCTCCCTGCTTGAGTGTCACCATTCAAGCTCTCCCTGTCCCTGAAGACAATGAGAGTGAGCAAGTTAGACCTTGTAGAAGCTGCAGTTACAGGCCTTTGTGTTAATCTTCAGTCTAAAATGTAACTTTTGAAGTGGGCTTAGACATAAAATGAAATACTTACTTCGAAAGAGTCTTAGTCTTTGTTATGGTCCATCTGACTACTGAAATGTCATCATAGGTATATATGGATCCTGGTCTGTGTAGGAGTATATTCAGAACTTGCCAGAAGTTTGCTAGTTGCTGACTGTATCAGGAATTGGTGGTGGCAGTTACTTTTTTAGTACATTAAACAGAGCACTTCAATTTTTAAAGCTGGATATGGAGAGAATGATGACTAATTCTGTCTACAAGTAGAAGTCATCAAATACCCAACAGTGTGTATGCTCTGAATGCAAATAGATTTGAAGATAATGAAATGTTTGAAGTGTGTTTGAAATAAGAGATCCTATTGGCACTGTGCAAGGCAAGTTCCATGTCCCTTTTTGTGCATTTAAGAACAGCTGTGTGCTTTCCCTCTTGATCCCTAGTGAGTGAGTGGTGCTTCTGGCACAAGTACTGCTGAAAGGATACAGCACTTAAGAGATGCTGAAACAGGATTGCCAAGATCAGTAGTAATTCACATGGCAGACCTAATCAAAAGTAAAATCAAATTGAAGTCTTACTGGTCCCAGTAAATCCTATATATGACATTACCCTTGCAACTGGCAACTACAGCAGTGTGTAGGGATCATGGTGGGTATTACATCCAGACACTTCATGGCTCGGGCCAGAGAGAGATGGGAAGCTGTTTAGGTTTTATTTTTAGTTGCTACCATTGTCTTCAGTTGTCATATCATGTTAAATTAGTGCAGGTCGGAGATGATTAGAGGTTCAGTATGTTGGTTAACACTGTAATTTTTAGTTCTTACTCTGCTGTTGGTAATCATCATTTTGTTAATACTTTTAGCACGGAGGAAATTGGATCAGATGGAAAATGGTAATTATGACAAAGAAGTCAGCAGCATGGGGAGCCGTTCCAGTTCATCAGGTAATGGAACACGTAGCAGGGCTGCCAAACAGCCCTTCAGTCTTAACAAGGTTGCCACAGTGTGCTTGCTCTTTATGTGGTTTGTGCATATGCAGTGTGTGGGCAGCCTCCCTTTAAAACTGACAAAATAGCCTCTAAGCACCAAAATGCACTTGACTGACTGCAGTTGTAGGTGCCTATTATGAGATTGAAGTGTAATGTTTATGATGTTTACGTATTTTGGTTCTTTTTAAATACCTGCCTTTTTTATTTCATTGCTTTTATGTTTGGAGGAAGCTCAAGAGGACTCCAGTTTATAGAGGACCCTTTTACATGCTGCCAGAGGCAAAATAAAAATGAGCAGTGCCTTCCAACATTGTTTAATTGCCCTATTGACAGTTGCAACTGTGTAAATGAGAAATCAATTAGCATCATTAGAGACATCAATGGATTTATGTAATATTCATTACTTTCTATCCAGTTAGAACTAAAGGAGGGATCTCTAGCACTGAAAATGGAATGTTTCCTTCCTCGATATTTTTGGGTTTAAGTTGGATTAGTTCTGTCAAATGTCCTGTAATCTCACTGTGTGAGAGAGACAAATGCTTAGAAAGAACAGCAGAAAGTAAAGAAAATACTGCAAGCTCTAAGTGATCAGTGCTGCAGTGTTTATATGTAGGGCTTTTGTGAATCTCTACAGTTTTCATAATACTGTAATTTTAGTTTACTCCAAAACACACATTTAGAATCAGCTCAGTCTTGTGCAAAGTAAATGAACATGAGGGTGGTTAAGTGGGAATAAGCATTCCTGAAGAGAGTACACTTATACCAAAGGCAGTGCACCCACAGGAGGGGACTGCACTGCTGTCCCAGCATGTTGCATTTAAACACTGTAATGATCCTTTAGAGAGGACCCCACTAACACAAAAAGGAAACTGGCATCCTGGGGAAAGTATCCTCAGCTGCTGGCAGGTAGTGAGTGCATGCACTGCTCTGCTGGGGGCACTTCACCTCATGTAAGATCTGAGGGAGTTTTCACAAAAACTGATGTGTTGGCAGGGTCCCTGAACGCGCGGAGCAGCAACGAGGATCGGTCGCCTGAGAACACTGGCTCTGCAGTGGCTGTGGACAGCTTCCCAGAGGTGGACAAGGCTGTCTTGGTTGAAAGAATACTAAGGCTGCAGAAGGCACATGCTCGAAAAAATGAGAAGATGGAGTTTATGGAGGATCACATTAAACAGCTGGTGGAGGAAATCAGGAAAAAAACAAAGTATGCTCTGTGTTCTGTTCATACAGGTTTTGAGTGTTGAGCTGATGCACTAGACAAGTATTCTGGATTTTATGTAAGAAAAGCAATTGTCTAAATGAAAAATGTTTAAACAGTGACAGTGTTGCAGTGACAGTAGATTTTGAAAATGGAATTAGTTTTGGTGCTTTTTTTCCCTTATCTTTTCCCAGCAGTTATAGTAATTGCCAAGTTTTTTGGCAATTAGTACTATTACTGATTTTTTTTCAGGAGGAATAAACTGTCACAAGTGGGTTTTTGGTAGCAAAATGGTCAGCAGGTGGCTGATTTGAGGTGGACTGCTGCCACTGGCTAACAGAAGAGACTGTTCTCTTCATGTGCTTAAAGGGGTGCTGATTGTGGGTTTTTTTGGAAGATGAATCTGCATTATTCCAGATGGTACTCTGGTATACATATCAAACAAATGATCTATCTGAGCCAAAGGTGGTCAATGGTTAATATGTGAGACAAAAATCCAGTTAAATGAAAATCTCATCTTACAGGATGATGTCTGGGACTTCAGTTAGGAGGGTAAGAAATGCTAGCATAAAGCTGCTTGTGGAAAGTGCAGTTGCCTGTTAAGAACAGCCCTTGCTTAATGAATCCATGCATTTATGCCCAGCTGGTACCATTTCACAGAACATGATCACAGCTTAGGAAGACTTCTGGGAAGTGACTTTGTAATTTTTTTTCCTCATGTGTAGAAAGCTTAAGATGCCATGTCTGGAGTCCTTCAGCAAGGAAAAGAAGACTTTTTACAAGAAAGATCTTTCTTGTCCCAGTAGCTTTTCAGAATACTTTTAAATAAGTAAACCCTTCACATTGTAGTCTCTTGGCTTACCAGCATTTCCTATATCACTGTTGGGATCCCAGGTTTTCCTCTGACATAGAAATTGCAGGAGTAAACTTAAATGGCTTTTTTGGTAATACAGTACTGCTTGAAAATAAAATTACTCATGTCAGGATTCTGAAGTTACTTCAGCATCTGACTCTACTCTGCCTTGTAATGCTATGATGTTGTGTTTTTTTATTTTTTTATCCTCCAGAATTATTCAGAGTTATATTTTGCGGGAAGAAGCTGGAACACTCTCATCAGAGGCCTCTGACTTCAACAAAGTACACTTGAGCAGGCGTGGTGGCATCATGGCATCTCTGTATACATCTCACCCTGCAGACAGTGGGCTCACGTTGGAACTCTCCTTAGAGATAAACAGGAAGCTTCAGGCTGTGTTAGAAGATACATTACTGAAGAATATTACATTGAAAGTGAGTAGCTATGCCAGTTCTTCTGCACATTCTTGTGGTTCTCAGATGCTCCGTTCACTGCATGCTATTGAAGGCTTTTCAGAAGTCAGCTCGTTGTGGTTTGGTGCCACTGATAGCATTGGGGTTAAGCAGGGAGTTATGTGACATGATGCCATGTGCCTCCAGTGTAGGACCCTCAGAGTATGCTGCACTAATGGGCTGCTGCTTGAAATAAGATCTGGAGTGCCTGTGCCTTCAGCAGGGCAGGGTCTCTCTGTGCTCTCCCCTGGGCATGTGGAGCCAGGACTGTGGGCTCTTGAGCTGCCTGACCCTCTTGAGCTGCTGGGGCAGCACATGGGCTGCCAGGGAGAGGTAGCAGGCTGGAAAATGGTGTGCAGGCTGCCAGCTGGGCTGCAGGGTTCTGCACAAGCTGGAGATCTCCTTCCTGTAATCATCATTCCCCTTGAATGCTAGGGAAACTAGCATTCTACCTTCTAGGCATCGTGTAGAATACTGGTAACTGCAAAAAAAGGACTTGGCAAGAGCTCTGAGTTTTTTATTGAAATCAGTTTGGTTTATTCTGACTCTAATAATTTGCATTTGTTCTGGATACTTGAAAGTATCAACCTGCTGACATAAACAGTAATTTTGACTTATTAGTGCATTTTGTGCTGATGGACTCATTTCCTTGTATAACTTACCTTATCGTTTTTTTCCCCCACAAAGGAAAACCTGCAAACTCTAGGAACAGAAATAGAACGGCTTATTAAACACAAACATGAACTGGAACAGAGAATAAAGCAGACATAACTAAAACTTCTGGGGACTAACCAACGTGAAGATGCAGAAAAGGCAGGTGCTACAGACCACTGTGTTTTGCATTCTGCCTGCCAGCACAAGCATCTGAGTTTTTGCAAAAGAAGCCTTTGGCCACGCAGGCTCACTCATGTGAGAGATCAACAGGGTTTGGCATCCATATGGTTCTGTCTACCCAGTACCCCAGAGCCTGAGGCACTGCTGAAATTCACTGCACACTACATTTATCTGAAACTTCCATTTGAAATACAGTTGCTTTGCAGTGCAGACTGTCTGGAGTGAGTTGCCATGAGATTTTAATTTCTGCACTATGTAATTAATCAGTCTCTTAATAATGGAGCTTGAAAACAAAATAAAGCCAATTATGTCTTAGTTGCTATTGAACATATCCAGTGTTACTGAGCTTTAAGGGCTTTCAGATGTTTATTTCCTTTCTTGCATATTATTTCTGATGTTTGGGTTGATTAAGCATTTCTGACATATGCATGGAATAATGCTTTGTTACAAAATTTTGGGTTTTAAGTGGTGACCATGATACTGCATATTTTTTGCTTTAGATTATCATTCAACTGGTCAATTTCTTTATTCCAGAGAAGTGAAACAACAGTAAAACTAAGGACTTAGAAAGTGTTCTGATTGAGTTCTTGAGTTCATGTAGTTGAAACCAATGTCAGTTCAGCAAATCTTGTAAACCCTTTAACCTTAGACATGTGGATCAAAAGAAGTCTGATATCAGATAATAGGTTAATAAAGTTCTCTGGGCTTTTGCATAACTAACAGCATTTAAGGAATTTAAGCTGCCCAGTGTAAATCTATGTAAGTACATGCAGACATGGTGATTGCATCTGTTTTCAAAGACAAATGGAAGTTAATGAAATTTTCTCATTAGCTATGGCTAGACCAAGTAGTGACAATAATGGTAAGAAATAAGAAATAGCTCTAAATGGGATTTTAGTCTATTGTTGGACTGTGAAAGCGGCACAGAAATCTGTGCAACTTCTTGATTTAACTGTTGTGAAGAATTAGTTGGCCAAAATAACTGAAAACTGTTACTCAGTCCTTCAGTGGCTGAGCAGGTGATGGAGGAAGAGTATCAAGCTGACAAGATTTGGTTGAGTCACAACATCATGTTCACATTTTAATTCCAGGATAAGTAATATACAGGATCTGAAATATCTTTATTCCAGCAGTAAATGCATAGTTTCTGTATCTATCACCTTTTGACCAAAATCAATTGATGAGATCACCGTGTAAATACATACTTCAGGTTTTTATTAAATACTTGAACTTCCTATTGCCATGAAAAGAGTCAATGTGCATTACAATAGCAATGCTTTAGCTACTTTAATCAAAAAGGGGGGGTGTAGGGAGAATCTGTCTTACTGCAGGTACTGTTTGCAAAGTACACAAAATGAGGGACCTGAATTTGGCAGCACAGAGGATAATTGATCAGACATCTGGGTGAGTTAGGGGTGTGAACTCCATTTTCAGATGCCACTGAGTTGGCTGAGATTTGTAATAAAACAAATTAAGCAAAAGAGCCTAATTTGGTTTGAATAGTTTGGTTCAAGATAGTGGGACTTCCTTCTTAGTCTGAAGATAAGCATCTCTGAAAGTCCTTGTGGGATCAAGACCTGGTTTGTGGTCCAGAGAGCTTTAAGAGTCTGGGATGGCAGGTCCCTTCAGTTCAAAAGATTAAGTATCCCTTTGGAAAGGGAGAATGGGAGCAAATTGTTTAAAACCTGAGCAAGCATTATATAGAAACTGCAAGCCTTTAATCTGGGTGGGTTTTTATACATCTATTTTTCTAATTCCTGAGAGCAATGGTAATCTGAAATGTTAGGAAATTTGGGCCAGTCCAGTCATGGGACTGCTACTGCTTTACTGTTGTTTAAGGGATGTGAAGAGGAAAATACCTGGCTCTGCTGAAACAGATTTGTCACAGCTTCCAGGAAGCGAACAGGCAGTTGCTCAACACTGAGCTTGGTTCTTCTGCTGAGAGAAAGTACTTTAGAACAATTTGCATGCTAAAACATAGCTTAGTTCTTGTATGTTTATGCTTTCATGCTTTAATGTACCAGATCTCTGGATGTTTTCAAGCATTCAGCTGAATGACTCCAGTATTTTAGATACCATGTTAATACTGTAATCTTTTAATGTATGTTCTCCAGGTGTACAGTGTGAATGAAGGAGAGATGTGGTGCAGATGGAATCAGTGCAATGGCTTTGTGGAAATTCTTACTTCTTTTTGGCATGGTTGTTTCTCCTTTTAAGTTGAGAAACCTAGTTAGCTGTCCTCCTGCCCTGCTGGAAATGCTGCTTGCTCTTTGTAGCACTAATAACTTCTCAGACTTTTTTTTCCTTGGTTATGGAGACACACAAAGCAGCCAAAATACCACGTTGTTTATTGTGCACGGAGTTTTCATGGACCAAAGCTGTCATCCACAGGTGTTATTTTAAACATATCTGTTAGAGATGGAAAAGTCATTCTGGCTTGCACATTGGCAAGTGACTCTGCAGTCAGCCTGGGATGTGATGAGTACCCAATGGGGTCAGCCAGCAACTCGGCAAAAGGATGTTCCTCCTTTTTGAGAGGCAAGGATGTATCAGCCATAAAACGTGGCTGGCCCCCTTTCCATGGGTGGCTTGTCAGGAGTGTGATGCTGTTGGTGCAGTACCAAAAACACTTTCTATGGAAAGGTGTTTCTGTGGGGTGGCTCACACAGGGGAGCACCAGCTGGTGCGGGGTGGGTGCGAGGCTTGAGTAGTAATCTTGTCCCACTTATCCTTGTTTTGGAAATTGTATTATGAACCTGAAACTGAAAACTCCTCAGATAAACTGAATTTTAGAGACAAACTGATAAATTCATGAACAAATCAGGAAGGCAGCCTGGAGCATGTAGCTACATGCCTGTCACTGAAATTCAGTGTCCATTAGATGTGTGATTGCCACAGGCTGCTTTTGAAAATTCCAAGCTTGTGGCTGGTTGTGTCTTACAAGCTTAAACATCTGTTTCTTAAATACTCAGGGTGCTCTTTTGATTCAAACATCGCACAAACAGATGTTGTTAGAGGCCCTACAAGAAAGCTGCCTATACTTTTCCACTCTCTGTAAAACCCAGCTCTGTCATTGTCAGAAGCCAGACCCTCTGACCTGAAGAATACCATTTTATGCTGTAGAAATCACTGGCTTGCTGCCATACAGACTTGTGCAATATTTTTAATTATAGTTTCCAGAAAACTGGAGATTGATTTCTTCCTTGAACATTTTCTCATTATCTTCACTTGTTGCTGGCAACACCTGTAGTATCTCTCTTAAAATATTTTTAATTGCGATGGTTCATAACTAAAAAAAATAAAAATTTAAGAACTGTATGTCTGGCTTCCAGTGCAAGTGTAAAGTTGAGTGTCCATATGCTGCAGAGACCTGAATCTTGGGAGGGGTTCAGAGGGCAAGGCTGTCCCAAGGGACCCTCACCCTTCCTGTGCCAGTCACTGTGACGGTGAACACCAGCAGTAGGTGGCACGGGGAATCAGGTGCACCCTGTCTGACCTGTCCAGGGATAGGTGCCTGTGTTGCAGAGGGAGCTGGGTGGTATTTAGAGCTTTCCCGAGATGGATGGGTGTTTCCTTCCCATTTTCATGTTCTCACTGAAACTGTTGATTCTTTCAATCTATGTGTGTAAGTCCTATACACAGAATGTCTGTTGATTTAATTTTGTAGATACCTGTTTCTGTATAAAGTTTTCGAAGGTATTGCTATACCTTATGTATATACTGTACTTTGAAATAATAAACATACAAATGTATGAAAGCCTGATTTGGGTCTGATTTGTCCCACTATTTGCTTCTGCCTTGCTCCAGTTGTGCTGGCAGCTCTCAGAGTGAGGTGGCAGCAGGGTCTGTGCTGGGTGCTCATCCCTGGAGAGTGGGAGCTCGTGGTGCCTGTAAACAAACACTCTGGGCTAGAAGCAGCTGGACTGCCTGCAGACTCATCTTGCCACCTCCAAAACCCTTCGTGTTGCCCTCGAGTGGCTCTGAGTGTACGCAGGGGATCCGCGCAGTGCTGCAGGGTTCAGCCCCCCTGCTTGCCTGTTGCAGCCGGTGAACGGGAGGTGGCAGTGCCTCTTCTCCGGTGCTGCCAGAGACAGGAACAGCACGGCCAGGGAAACACCTCTCCCGCTGTATTCATCCCCTGGGAATTGCGGTGCACAGGCGATAGCTGTGCTCCACTGAAGGACTGCAGTCCCTCTAAGTGCCCTCGGTGCTTTTCCATAACGTGAATTTTGGGAATCCCACAATCCCAGCAGCAAGGACTGGTTCCTTTGGCTGCAGCTCCACATTTGCTCCTCTGATTTATTTATCTCTTGTAGAGATCTAACAGTTTGGGTTTTAGCCATGACAGTATTTTTTTAATAAAAATAGTGTTTGTGTTTGGTTGCTGGCAGTGCTTACATTAAAAACCTGGGAATGGGATTGATGTGGGTTGTCTTGCCCTTGCAGGGAGCCAGAAAAAGGCAAAAAGAGTACTGTGAAGGTGATAATTGATGGAGTTTATTCTAGTATCTCCCAGGCTCCCTTAAATGAGAAGGGGTTTTCCTGTCTTTTGCTGAAATTTAATGGTGAACAACCTCAAGCTTCCAAAGACCAGGCCAAGGGCTCCCAGTGATTTTTCTGGTTACAGTTACCTGCATGACCCTATGCTGAAATTGTTTCACAGCTCAGTTTTACAGAGCAGTTTTTCTTCCAGCTTTTTCCACTGATGGCAGGTACAGTTGTTAGTGACAAATGTGACCAAAAATCAAGATTTATTTGTGCTTCCTGAGTATTTAACACTGCTGCTTGGAAACGGGTGAACCTAAGCTTCCTCAAATACTAATTTTGGCTTTGGTGCTATTTGCAAGTAGCCATTTGGCAAACAACTTCCCACCCGTGGTTTTGGGTCTGTGTCTGAGCCTGACCCAGCTGAGCTGTGTGCAGAGGAAGGGTTCTCACGGGTTGTGTTAAAGTTCCTGTTGCTGAAGTAAGCCAGGGTGATACTGCAACTACTGTGTGGTAAATATCTAACCAAATGCTAGCAGTTCTCTGGCTGATTGTGAATGAGGAAATCATCACTGCTATTTTTCTCTCTCTCTCTCTCTGTACTTTATTTTAAGGGGATTTTTAATAGCGAGCTCTGCTGGAGGTTTTGTTGTTGCGGTTGTTTTTAGCCTATTTTACATCAAACCACAGTGGGTCTGTGCCAGATTTTGTGGGATTTTTGCATGCATAATTGTAACTGTTGCAGTAGCAGAGCGCTGCTGAACAAGTTGTTCTCATCTAACGTGTATAAATATGCTGTTAGATGTGTTTGTCACTGTTCTGCTCCAGTGGATGCCCTATAGTCAGGAAATCCTCTGGCCCTTGGGTTTCACTGGGCCCTTGACCATGTGCAGCTGCCCACGGGTCTCGGCAGGGCTGCTCAAATGCCTCTAGTGAAGCACCTTGCTCACTAACAGGCTGAGTCCTATGCATGTCTAAGAGCTTCTTAAGAAGTTTCTATTTTAAAATAATCCCATGTGTGTGGAATAAGGAAAAGCAGGCAATGAAAGCACAAAGTCTGTGAGCTCTGACCAAAGTGCACTGGTGTTTGACACAGGGTAGGTGAGTGCAGCCCAGCAGGCACTGCTGCTCGCTCTGGGGTGGTTGGTGTGTCCTTAAACACTGCCCTGGGCCATCCAGCCTGCAGTTCTTTGGGAACTGCTGCTGCCTTTGCAGATGGATTGAAGCAAGGTGCAATTGCAAGGCAGTTTATTCAAGCTGCCATCTGCAGCCAGACAGAAGGGTTTGTGGGGCTGCACTGTGAAAGGAAGTGGTTAACAATACTCTGAAAACGATAGATCTTAAATTATTTTAACTGTAGTCAGTGCCTGGCACAGGGGAGAGGAAGAAGGTGAGAATTACTTATATCAACACTGTGGGTAAAAGCAGCATATGCCTGCAAAAACAGACCTTGTGCTGGTCAGCCTAGACCTGTGTTGTGGTCCTGCAAATACTCTGAAAACTTTTCAGTCAAAGAGGTTGAAAAAACCAAACCTGGGCTCAGAGCCCTGACCTGTTCATGCTGCAATTGACTTGTACTGATCAACTGCCCTGGCTTCACCTTAGTAATTAGATTATCAGAGCAATATTGATTAGATAGACTCTTGAAAATATTTAAGGCCTTCACCCCTCTGGAGAAGGGCTCTTCATCCATGAGGTAAAATGAGAAATCAGAACAAGCTGCTGTCACCTTCTCATGGGCTTAACATATGGAGTGACATGGGCTGCTGACAACTAAAACTGTGATGCCCTTTCCCTGGTCCCTTCTTTGTGTCTGCTTTGACCCAGGACTTGCTCAAACCTGTGGGGGTGGCTGGCACAGGGAGCAGGACTGTCCCACAGTGAAGTCTTTGCCTGTCCATCTGCTCCCAAAGCTGTCCAAGCAGCTCCTGGTGCACTACAGGTAAGGGCTCAGCCTTTTGAGGCAAACAAGGATATTTGTTTTCCCTGGCAATGCTGCTCTGTGACCTGCAGATTGCTGAGGAGGTTGCACAGCTCCCACATCCTCTGTGCTGCGCAGCCAGAGTGCCTTGAGCGAGGCAGGACAGCTGGCAGTGAAACCCATCCACAGCTCCAGGTAAATCCTCCCCCAGAATCCAAAGCCCCTTGTTTTGCTTGGCTTTAATCAAACATTTCTGGGATCTAGAAAGATCCAGCTAGTGCCAAGCAGGTGTTTTCCATCAGCAAGGATTGGCAGAGGAAAGCCTCTGCTTCATAATCCAACCTGCTAAAGAGAGCAGCCATCAATCCAGGTAGCTGTGACCTTGCACACTGTGCTTGGGAGTCCTTGTGGTCTTTCTTGGGCCGTCCAACCCCAACACAAATGCATCAACAAGGTCTCCTGCCAGCAGGGAATGACTACCATACAGGCACTTCAAAAACATAGGCACACCTCTAAACCAGGACCTGACCAAACACCAGCTGGATCGAGTCACCTTTGCTCCTCAGGCAGGAGAAGCCCTTGGAAAAGAGACGTGGCAGATCTGGCAGTAGGCCCGAAGCACGAAGCTCGCAGATTGCTTTGTTTTGTTTACCTGGGTTATGTCAAACTATTTCCCTCTCTCAGAATTTCCTTGCAGTCTTCCAAGGCTGCTTGTTGATGCTGAAAGATCAGTCAACTATTTCAAAGTGATTTGACCTTGCTTGGGTTGGTGACAGAGCCCAGACCTCGTGGGTAGTGGTCACCTTGTAATGCCAGAGCCACCGTGGCGTGTCTCCCATTAAAGACAGTGTTCAGGCAACTGCGAGCAGTGCCAGAGCACAGTGGCAGGTGAGCTCCCTCCCACTGCACTGAAGAGAGCATGATTTAACTTCCCTTGGCTTTGGTGGCAGCTGAAACAATAGAGATGTCCCCAAAGACCAGGACTTGCAATCCAAGCGATCCTCTAGAGAGCAATAAATGGAGTTACTTACGTTTCATTAATTGTGTATCAGAGCAAACACTGGAAAAACACCAACCAACCAAAGCAGTGAGTTTACTACTGACTGCTGGGGGGAGGCCTCTGCCAAGAAAGCAGCCTTGGATTAGAGAGCAAGGAAGTGAAGTCCTTCCAGAGGATGATTCAGAGCAGGCTCATGGGCTCCTGTGCTGATGCCCCGTCACCACTGTGCTGGATGAGGCACAGAGGAGTAGCTCCTGTCTGGCCACCATCCTCTGTGTGATGCCTTGGGACCAGTGAGGAGCCTTCCTCAGACACAGCTGCCAGGGAGGTCAACGAGGGTTCTGATCCCTTATATCATAGAATCACAGGATCATTTGATTGGAAAGGGACTTAAAAGCCATCTATTTCCAAGCCCACTGCGATGGGGACACCTTCCACTGAACCAGGTTGCTCCAAGCCCCATCCAGCTTGGCCTTGAACACTTCCATGGATGGGGCAACCACAACATCTCTGTTCAACTTGTGCCAGTCCCTCACCAACCAGAGTAAAGAATTTCTTCTTAATATCTAACAAAACCTGCCCTCTTTCAGTTTGAAGTCATTTCCCCTTGTCCTATCCCTACAAACATTTATGAAAAGTCCCTCTCTATCTCTCTTGTAGCCCCTTTAAGTACTGGAAAGTGCTCCAAGTTCTCCCTGGAGCCTTCTCTTCTCCAGGCTGAACAATCCCGACTTTTTCTGCCTGTTTTCATAGCAGGAGTGCTCCAACCCTCTGAGTATCTTGTCCTCCTCTGAACTTTCTCCAACAGGTCCTTATCCTTCTTCTGCTGTTCCCCCAGAGGTGGATGCAGCATTCCAGGTGGGGTCTCAGCAGAGTGGAGCAGAGGGGGAAAATCTGGCCTGCTGGCCACGCTCCTTTAGGTGCAGCCCAGGACACGACTGGCTTTCTGGGCTGCCAGCACATGCTGCCAGCGCATGCCAAGCTTCTCTGCCACCAGCACCCCAAATCCTGCTCCTCCATACTTGGGAATGCTGCTTGTCTCCAAAAAAAGGCCTAAAATCAACATAAAGGGGAGAGGAAAGACACTGGGTAGCTGGTTAAAAAGACTGAGGGATGGAGAGAAAGAGAAATATTTTTTTTAGGAAGGCCATCCTGGCACAAGAGCAAACCCTAGTTGCTTTTGGAGTGTCATGGCTTTCCTTCTCCTCCACAGAATGAGCTCAGGGTACTGTGTTCCCAGATCTGGAGTGCAGCTGGCAGCATGATCTTAACTCCTCTTTGTTCAGCCTTGGGGCACCCCAACATGCACTTCTGAGTGGCTACATGTGAAAGAGAAACAGGAAAGTCTCTCTTTGGAAATGTGGCACAGAAATGGCTTGCACAACCTTATTTGCTTTGGAGGTTCCTTCTGAGAAGCATCTGCCTGTTCTGGTCTGTGTGCTGGCTCACAGCCCCATCAGTTTTCCCTTTCCCTCTTTCCTGTCCAGGCTTCTGGGAGTTCACTGCCTGTGTGGGAGCCAGGGACCCCAGCCCCTGCCAGACCTCACTCAGCTTCGTGATTCCTGACATTGTGTTTCCTCCAAGGAGCAGGACACAGCAGTGCAGGGACCACCCCTGGGCAGAGAGCACAGAAGTAGAAGTGCATGGGCAGGGGGAGAGGAAAGGAAGACACAGATTCTAACTTCTGATGGGTTTAGAGGAGAAAGAGGTTGTTTTGGGGGGGAGCTGATTGCTTTGTTTTTCTTTTACAAACAGCACAGGCAAGAAATATAATTGGTAATATATAAGAAAATACAACATTCAACTAGCAAAACATACCTGTATGATTTGACTGTCAGCTCATACAAGGAAGGGCAAACTGTGTTATAACAGTACTGAGAAGAAAAAACATGAGGATTTGCATGAATCCATCAAATGCCCTGCACTACTGTTTTAGGATACCTGTGTTGCTGGAGACACCTTGAAAGCCAAACTACCAGGAATTAGCAACAGCTTTGCTAAACAGCCAAGGAAAAATACAATCCCAAACTCATTCTGATGGGAAGTCATGCATCCAGAAACGGATAAGCAAAATGTGACCACTCATAGGTACCTAGATATCCTTCAAAGTTCCTCTGAAAACGCTTTGCTCATCTGCTGACAAAGGTCTGGAAATGACTGATGCCAAGCATATGCATCTATCATGACGGGTAACATTGCATCATCATTTCCTGATGCTCCTGTTTTGCTGTCCTTATCCTTTTGTTCCCACGTGAAGCTTAGAGCAGAAGCATTTGACGACCAGGAGTGCTGGGTTTTGCCTGTGCAGAACAAATTCTTCCTGATCCTTGCAGGCATCCTATAGGCACTGCTGTCGTGATGAAAACGTTAAAGATTTCATGTAGTCCAGTAAAAACTTTAATCCAAGTCCTGATACATGAAAATGAAAGGAGCAGAGGAGCGTGTTGGCCACGGTGAACAGGCAGGGGAGGCATTGCAAAGCCAGACCTTTGCAGTTTGGTTTTGCAGGGGCGAGCGCAAGGTGCGCGGAAGGGGAAGCGGCGTGTGCAGCTATCCAGTGTCCATGTCTGCAGAGATGCCCTAACTGCAACGCCAAGAAAATCAAGCCTGCAGCCAAGAAAAACACCATTAAAATGATGCAATGACATAAGCTGAGTGCCGCTCGTGGAATCCAAATTACACGCAGAACAATCAAGAAGGAAAACACCGACGACATTCGCTTGTGTAACAGGGGTGTCGACCTCCCAGCTGGCAGGGAAGCAAGGGCACAAGGGCAGCCACAAGTAAAACCAGTGTTAAGAGGAGGGACTTGACCTCACTGAAAGCATCAGCCAGGCCTGTCCCTTAGAGGTAATACTGCAGTAACCACAAAGACTTCAGGTTTGTACATTTTAAACTGGTTAGTTTATAATCCACCACGTTCAAAAACTCCGCAAGGACAGACCTGCCTGATGAGGAGGGCAAGGCAAGAAAGCTGCAGCTCAGCACCAGGACACTGCCCCTTGCTCAAATAAAGAGCTGGGTAAGAAAATGCCTAACATTTTTTTAAAAAATAAAAAAAACACACTTTACCAACGGATCTTTGAGATCTGTGTCAGGAGGGGTTGTACCTGTAAGATAAGTACTGGTGGTTGCACTGCAGATAGGACACAGGTGTGAGGTATGTTCTCTGGATTTCTGCTCCATGTCTTTTACAGGCTCTGAAAATGTTGTGATGCCAGCACTATGTATACTGGCAATGCAGTCAAGTTATAGAATAGCCATGAGAAAATGCAAATGTAGATGCACACAAAAATAAAAACATTCTGGCTCAGACCCAACACTAAATCATGCTAAAAAGCACTGAATAAAAATTTCTTGATCAGGGGGTAAAAGGCATTTTATTCATTCATCACCCCTTATTAATGGGATGTACTTCTGGGGTATCTACTGATGAGTATAGCATTTATTGTTCATGCTTCACAGCATCATCTGTATTTTAGACTTCAACACAAGCAGCATT
Organism: Nicator chloris; assembly: GCA_013400495.1. Lineage (NCBI taxonomy): Eukaryota > Metazoa > Chordata > Aves > Passeriformes > Pycnonotidae > Nicator > Nicator chloris. The sequence continues at coordinate 512,023 of WAAE01015423.1, forward strand.
ATCCAACCCCCGATAAGCGGGAGAGAGGAAATAGATGCACAACACAAGGTGTTCCCATCAAAATCTCAGCTCCTCTTAATGCACAGAGAACTTACAGGACACAGTGTTGCTCAAACGCAAACATCCTACTCATGAAGCACCCCCTCAAATTGGGAAGGAGAGGTCGTCTGGTGCCGTTAGACACAACCTTCAGCTACCACGCCCTCAGGATCTCCTGGTGACCACTGGCCTCACCCTCAGACAGCGGGATGAAGCTGCAGGCTCCTTTGAGGCCATTTGTGGTGCACCCCAGGCCAGACTCACAGCACTGTCCTCACCCCACATCCAGACAGCAGCTCTACAGCGAGGCTTCTGCAAAGAGCTTTCAGTGGAGCCTCCCCAGAGGCTCAAACCCACAGACAAGCCACTTCCCACCCTGCCCTCCTCTTCCCCCTAAAACGTCTCTTTGCTGGCAGCTTTATGACCTAGGTCTGTGAGTGAGAAAGAAGCAGCACCCAGAGTCATCAAGCTACAGAAAGCGCCCAAGAACAAAAGATTAATTTAAATGTCCTGGCTTTGAGCAGCCTTGGCCGTTAGCTTCAGGAAATCTTCATCAGTTGTGCGGAGGAGGAAGCACCTGGAAATCACAGAATTAATTCAATCTGAAGAGATTGCTTTCTGGAAAAAACATGTGTCAGTCCCCATTACTCAAGATTGTAGGGGCAGGGGTGGAACAGGCTACACGTGGTGTGTGAGTATGCCGGATGCCAGTCTGGTGACATCAGCTCAAGCAGGCGTTTCCTCAAGCCAAAGGCCCAGGTCAGCTTGGCACCAGGCTGGGCTGTGCCCTGCCGGGGTGGGCTGACATGGAGCAGGCAGCCATCACCTCCAGCCCTGCCTTGAGAGGAGGTGTGAGATCAGAAACAACCAGAAAAAAGGAGAAGAGAAGGTCTGAGCTTCTCCATGGATGGGGATCCCAGGTGAAAGGCAAGTCCCATGGGAGATGCAAGTCTTCTCCCCACAGCCCCACAGTCCACACATGAGCTGGGCAGCTTGTGCTGCATTTGACATAACGGGGAGCAGTGCAAGCCTTGCTGCTCACTGCTGCTCGCTGCACAGTAAGAGCAAAGCCACAAGGTGACAGCTGCAGTGACAGCAGGGTGGAGCTGGGGTGTGCAGTGCCCTGGATGTTGTGCAGAGGTGTTTGGAGGTGGCAGCAGGCCCTGCTGTGTCCCTCTCACTTCACAACTGCACTTAAAAACCTTGAGTTTCAAGATCATTTATCCTGAACTCCAGTCTCCATTCTGAAGATGCTGACCCTGACCCCTTCTAAAGGAGATGTATCCCGACCCTTTTGCTAAATTTGCTTGGGTCCTTGCAGCCAGAATATCTACCTGGTCTCATAGCTCACATTTAGGATGTTTGCAGAGGCAACTGCAGGGCAGCAGACACTGCCTTGGTGTCATCTCTGCACACTCTGCCCCAGCCATGCTGAAGTGCAAAGCCAGGACAGGGTTTGACTTTTGTTCTCAATGCAGAGGATCCCAGGAACAGCAGATTTTGGGAAATCAGAGCTAAGAGATTTGTCTAAAGGGGGCTAAGGGCAGGTGTCCCACTCACGATTTCAATGATACTGAGAAGACGGGCTAGTGGCCAAGTACCAAACTAGGTCAGGGAAGGTTTGATTTCCCATTGCAACATGGGAAAACATTGCAGACCACAAAGCCTCGCTTTTGGTGGGGTTGAATGCAGAAACGTTCCTCCCAATCCTTGTTTTGGCACCATGGTGTGCCCCAGCAGTGCCACATCCCTGCATGGAACCAGTCAATGCTGCACCTGGAGTTCAATAGACTTCAGCACAAAGCTAAACATCATGTGTGTGGTTACCACCCTTGTGCTTCAAGTCCCCAAAAATAGGCTGTGCATTAATTCACACAAACAGGGTGACAGGCTTCTAGCAACATTTGGGTTGTGGCCTGTCAGGCAGCTGTAACTTAGTTGTACTTCCTGACTCTCCTTTCCTTGTGTGAGGGGCTGCCTTAGTCCATGGCTGCCAGTGAGAAAAGTCTGTTGTTGCAAGTCTGAGGTGTGTCAGACAACGGAAATGTGATGCAAGTTCCTCAGTTTATCCACAAGGCCAATTTCACCTGGCAAACTCTCATTATTTGGAGTGCCACCTCTGTGCTGGAATGAAGGGGAGGCAGAAGCAGTGCTTTTCACTCTCAGGTGGAAGGACCAGGGCTGAGACAACCCTTTCTCCTCTCACCCCAGGCTGTGGCCCCGGAAGAGTCGAGCACATTGCACCCACCTGGCACGTGGTGATGGGGGGCCAGAGAAGGGCAGGGCCAAGATGGGCAAGTGTCTTTTCCCATCTGGCACAGCTCAGAGTATGATGCAGGATGCAAAGGGCATTGGTGAGCACAGGGAGCCTCGCAAGCTGCTCTAACCTGGGGATCTGCCTCTCTCTCAGAGCAGGAGCATTTTGTAACATGCAGCCACTACTTGAAGTGACCCCACAGGCATTTTCAATTAAGTGGTCATAAGTTTTGAAGCAGTTGGACAGTTATTGGAATAGGTGTATGATAAAAGCCTTCCCACCCCCATCCCTCCCACACCTACATTTGGATTCCGTGATTTCTTCCTTGTTTGAAATGATTCAGCAGTAGACTCTCAGATAGTCTCCATCTGGTTAAAAATAGTTACTTGCCTCATATGGCTTTAGCGTGGTACTGTCGACTCTAAAATGTTCCACCTTCCAAAAAAGTAGAGTGAAAAATGAAAGTGAACTTTCACACATCATTACTCTCCGCAGTGGGACCTCCAGAGCTCATTCCAAACCCATCAAAGGAGGAGAGGCGAGCTGGGAGGGCGGGCAAGCAAGATGCTCCTGTTACTGCTTGGTGCCCTGCAGGTCCTTGCGAGGCTCTGCCCTCTGCACACAGGCAACCAGGAAGATGATTTGCTCACTTCCCAGAACAAAACACCAGATTATTTTCAAGAAACATTTATTTGTCGGATTTCTGGAATGTACGAAGAGTTTAGTCGTCGCAGCTGGATGTGTCCTGATGTCAGCTGGGGGTCAGGCAGTCAGTTCCCTGCTCCAGCAGGGAGCCAGTACAGCCCAGTTAGCTGAGGAACATCCCACCCCATAACACTGAGGCAGGAGACCATGAGAGCCACAAGTCCTCTCAGCCATCTCACAGCTCTTCTTCTCTGTAAGCATGGAGATCACTGATGGGCTTGCAGAGTGGCCAGCAGTGGTGAGCTACATCTGTTTTGGGGAAAAAATGGGTAACTTTGTGGCAATAGTGGTCAAATGGTGCAGGTGGATCATTTCACTCTGCTCTCTGGGTCGCTGGACTCTTGACTGTGTTTACATTCAGGCCCAGCTGCTGGAGGGTCTGTGGTGGGATCCCTCTGCCACAGGGGTGTCACAGAGAGGGGACACTGAGGCACTGCAGAGCGATAAATGGAGTGTGTCAGGTCCAGCCCAGGAGGGGACAGAGCACCTCTGCAGTGCCCTCAGCCAGCTCCTGGTGCTCCCACCCAGGGAGGGAAGCATGGCACAGAGGGAAAGCTTGAGCTGCAGTGTGCCCCATGGCCCCTGGACAGAGGTGGGACAGCAGCAACAGCTGTAGTGTTCGTCCTGGCTTCTCCCATCGCTGAGCAATGAACAGGCTTGATGTTACCCACCTGCTCCCGGTGCTGAAGAGATTCAGAGAAGCCAGAGGAGGTACAGAGGCATCCACTGCTTTTCACGGCACACTTCACAGCATCGGAAACTGACTCTAGATGCTGTATGACAAATTGCTGGTTAATTCCCACATTAATTCATTTTTTCCCTCAGAGTTACATTTGCTGTGCCTGCAGAACCATCCTCTGCTCGTTTCTTCAAGGTGAAATGCTAAATCCTGCTCCCTGGACCATGGCAGTCAGCTCGTGCTGGAATGTGATCAAGCTGCAGACGTCGGCTGAGGGGATGGCAGGGACTCTGCACTGCTGAGCACCACGGCCATGTCCTGGCCAGCCCCAGGGAGTAGGATTTCACCCCAGACTCAGAGCCCCCACAAAGTGAGCCCAGTGCTGCAGCCTGGCCCTGGGGTGCTCTGAGCACCCATCTCTGCCCCAGGCAGCGCTCTCAGGTGCTGCTGCTGTATCTGTGAGTTCCCGAAATACCTGTCACACTGCCTCATAATGGTCACTCCATCCCAAGCCTTTGCTCTGGGTCGCTCTGGGCAATACAAGGGATGAGTCTAGAAATTAATTACTCCTACAGAAAGGGAGAGTTTTGAAGAAGAGCAGAAAGGGACCAAGCTTCCCCGGTTTGGATGCCTACTTGTGTACCAGACCACAGCTGTGTTTATGGGAAGAGACATTTTCACATGCCAATAATTTTCATGCATACCAGACCTTGTGAGATTTTTTATTTCCATTTACAATATTATGTATTTTATATGATAAATTTGAAGTGTGGCTTTCGTGCATGAATGATACCGTTTTCATAATATTTTTTCATATGCAGAGACATTTTGTTTTGATCTCATGGGGCATGAGTCAACTCCTATTTTGAAGCCACTGGAGTCCTTCCAGTGACTTTCCCAGAGCCTGGCTAACTGGGAAGATGAAGCCTGATTGCATTGTAGGTGCAAGCCAGCATGACCTGTCGAGGCTCAGGGCAGTTTGCTAGAGCAGCTCAAAGAAAAAAGGCTCAATCAAGAAACTATGTCAATAGCATTCAGTGTGCTTGGTGCAAACCCAGAGTCTCTGCCCCAGAAATGTACATGCTGCAGCATCACGAGCCCCTGGGAGAAGCTGGCAGCAGTGAACGTTCAGCACTGCAAGATCCACAAAGTGCCCATCCTGAACAGGTGCCAAGTCCCTTAATCTCAAGGCTGCAGGAGTCGGGGTCAGCCACAGAACTCATCTGAGTGGGACAAACATGACTCTGGGTTTCCTGGATTGCCCAGGCTGGGCTCTGCACCCTCACAAAAGCAGCAGCCCTGTGAGCTGAGCTGGCTGGCCTGAGTGCTGCCTGCACGGTGACACTGCACGGCACAGCTGGAGCCACACGCTGCCACCATCTCCCATGGACAGCCCTAAACGTGCAGGGGTGTTTCCCAGGAAGACTTTCCAGACTCCCCGTGCAAGTGTGGGATCCCACACAAATTCAGGCATATGCCCATCCAGTATACATGAATTTTATTCTTCCTTTCTATGGACTGCTGGAAGAGTCATTCTGGTTTTTGGTAAGAGCAAGTTTCGATGGGGAAATAACAGGTTCCACAACTCAGCAAAATTCTAGTGATTTGCTTCAGCTCAGAAAGATGACCCTGTTCTGTGGGGTCAGTAAGGAAGAGAAAGAGACTCTGGAAGACATAAAATGATCAAGAAACAGGTCAGGGCCCAAAGCTACTGACTCAGCATCCTCACTGTTTAGAAGGCTTACATGTCCAGAGCTCTGTTAGTGACACTGGGCTGGCCAGAAGGATTTGTGCCATGCACACAGTGTTCCTGCCAGGCAGCAAGTGGCACCGTGGAGAGGTTCTGAGCAGCAGGCACCAAGGAGGGCCCAGCAGGTGGTAGCCTCTGCCTGGCTCTGCTGCCAGCCCTGGCAGGGACCTGGGGCTGCTCTGCAGGACACGGGGCTGGTGCCCTGTCCTCCACCACTGGCCCTGCTGAGGAAACCCCACGTGGTTTGGAAATTAAGTGAAGTATTTTGTGTTTATGAAACAACTCCTAAGAGTTTGAAAAGGGGACTAGTGGTGTTTACACACAAGCTGGATGGACTCTAACACAGTGCATGCTCTGTTGTGTCAACTCCTCCACCTGCATAAGATATTTTAAAATACCCCCGTGAAATGAGGGAGCCAGAAAACTGGATCCAATCAGCCCTGCCTGTGTTCTCACTAGAGCCACACTGAACATTTCTGCTAACAGAGCTCTGGGATGCTGTGGAAAATCAGCTCCCCCAAAGAGCCTTTGTTCCTGTCTGAAGTTAAGGCTGGCCAAAAGCAGAGCGTGGAGCTGCAGGGAAGCAGGTGCTGGAGCAGCCTGGATGCAGAGCTGCTGGAATGCTCCTCCAGAAGAGGGGAGACCTTGTGGGGAGCCCAAGTCTGCAGCCCGCTGCTGGCACAGGGAGAGCAGCAGCCCAGCTAACACCACCTTCATCCCCTCTCAGGCAAGGAGGAGGCTTGGCCAAAGAAGAATGAAGTTGAAGCACATTTTCTTGTGCTTTCCCAAACTACCAGAGTTACCAATGTGCTTCTCATTGTGTGTTTTGGTTTCCTAGGCCACAGAGTGCCTGGACCCCTTCTTAGCAACACAGGTTCTCTTTTTTGTACCATCTGCAGAAGGTCCTGCCTGGCCTGTGTTTGCTTGTAATGACACCAGGATTCAGTCCATAGAAGGTTGTTGACCTGGGAAGAGAGAGCTTCTAGAATTCAAGGGCTGGGCAATTTCTTGGAAACTGCCTTATCAGCAGGGCTACAAGCTGGAGTTTTAACAACCCTGCACGTCCCTGGTTCCTATTCCTGCAGTTCAGTGTCTGTGCTGTACACACATGCTTATTTTGTAGTTTGCTATTTAAAACAGCTTTGGGCCCAGATTGTCACAAAACCATGAAGCCAAGATCAATTGCTTTGCTGATACTGAAATCAGGGATCAGGGAGGTCCCAGAGCAAACCAGCAGTGGGGAGCAGGTGTCTGCACAGAGGCTGTGTGAAGGCTGGTTCCAGGAACTTCACGTGCCCTTCCTTCACTGGTGGAGAAGGGAACAGCATGGGGGGGTCAGGGGTTGTTATCAGCAGAGCAAAAGGTGGTGAAATTGGAACAGAGAGGCATTGGCTTTGCACGGCAAGGACACTCACCAGTATGCAGGCTGGCCTAAGAGCAGTGGAGCTGGGCTGAGGGGGGATGGATGAGTGCAGCACTCCAGGGATTTAAAACAAAACCTGACAATACATTAAAGTCTGCGGGAGGCACAAGCCTGCACTTACACAGGCACAAAGTTGCTCTGAAGTTTCAGAGCCAGGACGGGCTGGGTCACTGTGAACCCCCAGGGTGTCTGTAGTGCCTCAAACCTTCCTGGCTAGAGGAAATCTGGCAGCCCAGGCAGAGCTGCCACCTCTTGTCCTCCCCCAGCTCCTCTGCCAGTGCCTTGGCCCAGCTAGGTTTTGGGACAGTGCACAGCTGGGCATTCTCCATCCCACACGCACCCAGGATTCTGGGGAAGGCATCTTCCTGGGAGAGCTGTGGAGAGCAGGAGCTTTGCCTCTGGGATTCAGCTCTCATCCCTGAGGAGCAGTCCGAGCGAGAGCCTCGGGAGCAGCCAGGCAAGCCCAGCTGGCCTCCTGCTGCCCTCAGCAGGACAGGCTGCTCTGCAAAGCCAGAGCCTCCCTCGGAAACAAATCCACAGAGCCCCGGCACGCGGCACCAAGAGCTTCACCTCCCGAATCGCTGCTGTGATAATCCTGTTTGCTCTGTCTTAGTGACTGAAGAGAACCATAACCAAGGAAAACAGCAGGATTATCCCCCAGCACCTGTTCCCACTGAAAGGATTATCATAGCTGGCTGCATCAATGAAGTCCTCTGGGTATCACTGTGAAAGCAGCCTGAGTGACATGGCAACCTACCAGAAGAAGACCTCTCTCCCATTCTGCATGCCCCTTTCCTGGGTATTTTCAGCTTCTGGAAGCTCCTCACAGACAAAGACCAGTCCATACAGATACAAGTGTCAGTGTTTCCATGTCTGCAGAACACAGATTTGCTTTCCAAATAGCTTCATGTCTTGTTTGTCTATCTAACAAGGAGGCAGCATGAGAAGTATGGGCTGTAAACTGCAAGGCTGAGAAGGCAGACAGCAGCTTTAAAACACTTTAAAAACAAGCTTTTTTCCTGCTCAACATTCCTTGTGTTTCTGTTGTTCCAGCACAGTATCTGACCCGCTCACCTCACAACATGGTAGGGCTCTGTTGTGCTGCATTTACATCTACAGTACAATGGCAGCTGATGTAAGAGCTATTTACTGCAGAATGAAAGTGATTGATTGCAGACAGAGACATCTTCCTCAAAGCTGTTTACATGGGGAAGCAGGAAGACTGGAGAGTGTCCAGGAAAATTTTGAAGGGACTCAGCATGCAACCGTCCTGTAGATGGTGGAGTTGTGTTTAAAAGTCACCTTCCAGACATGAAACCTGCCCCACTGTGCCCTCTTGGCTCTCTTGTGGGGTCACCTGAAATACCAAGATTTGCTCAATCACTGTGAAATTGCCAGTGGGCTTTGCATCAGTGCCTTGAGGGCTGGTTCTACCTCAGACAGGTGCTGCAACTGCCCCAAGGCCTCTGTGACATGAGCTGACACCTCTTTCCATCAGTCTTCTCAAGAAAATCCTTCCATCTCTTAAGCAGAGGCCTTGGAGAACAAATTACCACAGACACAATTTTTTTTTTCCCTATAATGGAATGTAACATTAAACTAAACACTGGAACATGGAGAAAAACAAAGCAAAAAAACCCCCAAAAAACAACAAACCAAACCCAGGGAAATAATCCTTAGCCTCTAATGATTTTTGCAAAACGCTGCTGAAATAGGTTTTATACAAAAAAAAAGAAAAGTATTTATCATATCTGTCAACACTAGAAAACTATGGTTACATTAAAACTTTATTTTAAACTCTATGATCCAGCAGTGATATGAAATTTATAAATAGCTTATCATACACCACAGTATAAAAAGTACATTTAGCCTCTTGTTATTGAGAGAAATTCATTGTTTTATATGAGATGGGAATTAGCTTTACCCCTCTGACCATCAAAACAGAGAAAAAAATTAAAACCACAGGGAGGAGAGCAAAAACAACCCACACATCAGAGTCTCCCGTGAAAAAAGCCATAGGAAAATGGTCCCTGTTGGAAAAGGCCACCCCAGTGCTGAAGCTTGTCTACATCTGGGCTGAGTCCAGGCAGTACCAAGCAGCAGAGGTCTCTGATCCCCAGCGTGGTGCACAGGATTTCAACCTCTGACCCGCATAAAAGCTGTTCTCAAGCCCTGAGCCAGCCAGGTCCCTAGTTTAAATCAGTTACACTGTGGATGGGTGGCTCTTTCCAAAGTCTTCACCCTGTTGTTTTTGGCCATGGCTTTGACAGGATGGCTGCAGACAGCTTCTTGTGCCAGCTCAGCTTCAAAGCAAGAAAAGTCCTGTAGCCCTGGTACCAAGTACAAGGCACTGCAGAGACTCTTCAATAGCACAGGGTACAAACTGGGCATTCAGTCTGGCTGTGCAGCTGTTTTACTTGGCCAGGAATTTCCACATGACTGATGATGCTGATGCCTCTCCCATGTTCTTGCCATGCTCCTGGTGCTTCTCAGTGGTTCAGGTACCATGCTCAGCTACAAAGGGGTAGACCCTGCCTGGAGTTTTAGGTGCTCCTTGAGATGTCTAAGCAGCCCCATGTCAGTGGTGCCTCTGCCAGAGGGGACCAGCAGCTGCCAGGTGAGAGAGGATCAGAAGTATTCTCTTTGGATATTTCAGTCTTGGAACCTCAGATAGAGAAGACAGCATTCCTTTATTCAAGCTTCATTAATATCCCATAAAATAAGGCAAACGTTCTTCATTCTTGGGGCCAGGCAGAGTCCGTGTGCTCTGCACAGGCATGTTGCTCCTGCATGCAGTGCAGAGGCCATCACCGAAGTGCAGGGAGTCTGTGACCACAGGGTGGCTGCTGACAATGCTGTGGAGCAGCACGGAGAGGGAAGATGGGAAGCTGCAGGCAGGAGGCTCCAAGCAGCAGCTGCCAGGAGCCAAATTGTGACGTGGGGAGATAAGGCTCTTGATGGATAGACCTCAGAAGGTTTGAAGGTTTTTGTTCTTGGATAAGCAGTGAAATATTCACACAGATAAGCTTCAGAAATGCATCTGATCTGAAGCCCTTTGTGTCTTAAAAAGCAGGGCTGGAAATAGAACAAGAGAATTCCTCCGTGGCTTTTGTGGCTGCTGGGCTTTCCTTCCCCAGCACCAGGATGACCAGAATTACCCACACAAGCAAACCAACAGTCAGGACAGCTCTAACAGCCAGACCTTCCCTGAACCTCAGGCATTCAGCTGTGCCTGAGCACCTCTCACAATGCTTTTCCAGCCAACCTGGATGAGGGCTGAAGGCAGCACTGAGGATAGCCAGCAATTAACCTGCACTATGAATTGCAGTGCTTGAGAGGAGTGCTTGTGGAGGGTGCATCACTTCCTTGGAAATAAATTAGAGTCTTGTACTTTACTCTAGCAAGAAACCTTATACCATGAGTTGTTTAAACAGTTTGTCATTATGCATTTCCCATTCAGACAAAAAACAGACCACAAAGCCTGAGGCACCAAGGCTGGTAGAAAAACGGAAATCCTGCTCCAAGTGGGCAGAGAGCAGCTCCCTGGCTCTGGGCAATGCTGGCAGACCCAGCAAAGGTTTGGGGCAGGAAGGAGCAATTTCTGGCTCTGCAGAAACCTTTCAGGTTCACCTTTGAAATATGACTCCTGATCGGTTCTGCAGGGTTCATGTCTGAGCATCCCCCAGCTTTGGCATGCCTTAGGGAGGAACCAGATCCAAACCCTGAGGTCAGAGCAGCAGAGGGCTTCCAGCAAGCCAGAGTCCATGTAGGGTCCCATTTAGGGTCAGCTCATCTCTTCCCCTGTGCCTCTCCCTGGGCTTTTCAATTTGCCATCTATTACTTTGCCCTAATGACTCTCCCCATCCACCCCCTAGCTTTAACCTCTTCCCTGCCAAGCCTGGAGTTTACAGGAGAACGTTGTTTATGTTAAATGGCTTTGTAGTAGTTTCCTCCTCCGCCACCTCCCTTCCTTCCCCAATAAAAGCCCTACGGCATGTTTGGCAAAGCCTGTAAACGAAGAGGAGGGTTTGGAGACCCAGCAAATATTTGGTGAACCCACTGGGGAAATAATGTCTTTTTTCAAGGATGTTACAGCCTGAATTCATAATAGTAGGAAACTAGTGTCCACCCTAGGTAAGGAATTGTCTACTTGCATCTACCAGGCGTAAAATACAGATGCCCACGCAGCCAAAAGTCATCAATGTGTGCACGGGGTTAACCCTGTGTTTTCCTCCCCAGTCAAGATGGTCCTGATGGCAGCAAATCTATGTGTTTGCTAATCTCCAAATACTTGAAGTTGTAACAAGAGGACAGGGAAAAGGAGATCACAAAAAGGCAAGAGGGTTTTGAACTCACCTAGGCTGATGAACAGAAGCACAGAGTAATGAAAATCCATTAGCCTGACTGCTCCCTGCAGAGGAAAACCAGGCACACAAAATCCAATTCATTATTCTCTTTCTTATTTAAGGCTAAGTAAGTCATTGAACTTTACTACTTCATCTATGCATTTTCTTTAGTAGTAGGGCTGCAGGAAATCTTTCTTTTCTCCAGGAGGGTTTTGAGTTTCTCACTGATATCATGTAAAAATACTTGGGAGTGTATGAGTAAAAAATAACTGCATTTCAAAGGGAGCTTGAGCCATGCAGATAATGATAATTTTTCTTCTCTGAAGCACAGAACAGAAGAGTGGAGGCCCCTGGGAGCTGGGAGCACCATTGTTCTTCTTCCAGGCCATTATCTGGAGACAGGCTCTGAGATAGACTCCGATGAGGCCACGGGAAGGATTATCTGCTCCAAGTGCTAATGGCATGCATTTGACAACATCAACCATTTAATTTATGAGGTGCCTTGTAGCCTAAAGGCAAAGAAATTCATACCATGCAATAGCCCAAACACATCCGGTGCAATTAAAAATTGTCTGATCAAAGCCCAGCCTGCTCTGCAGCCCCACTTACCTAATTACAGCTATGTAGAAAAGTTCCACCTTCCTAAAAGGCACCTTACTGGATTTTGTACTGTGATGGCAGCGTTATATAACGAGAAATATATTAATGGAAACTATCCAGCACTGAAATCATTCCAGCCTTTTTATCATCACATTCCTTGCTCCCACATAAGTGAAGTGTGCAGGAATAAAGGCAGCTAAACATCATTCACCAGCAGACACACAGGATGGGGATTGCTCACAAGCCCCTAACAGCTCAGTGGTGCCCATGGCTGTTGGGATTCATACATACACTCTGGGCAAACAGAGCTGCTCTTCCTGGGGAATTATATTTTCACTGTCCCTGGGCTGTGGCCATGTCACCCTCCTGCATTTGAGGACAGTTTAGTGCTGTGACTCACATGAGTTGCTCTTTCAGCTGCCCTGGTCCCAATCTCTGTCAGAAGTTTGTCCCATGCCCCATGCTCTGGTCTTGGAAATAATCAGACTTAAATATTTCTTTTTTCTATTGCATCAGTATTTGTAAAAATTAAATTTATTTTGACTTTTCACATACAGTGGGAAGCTTAATGGCTTAGTCACTATGCCTCTGAGTAGAAGATGAATATTCTATTCATATTATTCATATATTTCAGACCAGCTCCTGAAGGGAGGGAAGGTTTGGGTGGTGAGTTCTCTTTTTTTCAGCACGAGTCAAGCAAAACAATGGGCCAGAAAGGGCTGGTCTGGATCTCAGCTTCTGCAGCGTCGCCACCAGACATGAGATTTGTGATCACAGTGATGGATCCAAATCAGGGCTGCTACCAAAACAGATGATCCTGAACCCATCACTCTGCATCTTCCTGTGCCAATTGTTACCCGTGTTCGTGCAACCTGCTGGGTCAGCTGAAGCAAACCTTGTCTGAAACCTGTGGTTTTCAGCCACAGGAACCCACTGCCCATGCAGCAACACAGGCAGCAGAGCCAGGCTGGGGAACAAGGCATGCAATGGGACTTCAGGGCTGGGGAGGAGAGGGGGCAAGCACCAGCCCTGGCTTGGATGGGCTGATGCTGAAAACCACAGACAGGCATCTACGCTGTTGCCAGACAGCTGGTAACTACCTGGCAGTGAAACAGAAACGAAACCTCTCCCATGGATGTTCTCAAGGTGGTTTAGAGCACTGCTACAACACCTGTTGGCAATGACTGCAGCAGCTGCCTTGTGCAGCATATTAAATAAAAGCTCCAAAAAGCCCGAGTACTCGACACAAGCTGTTTTGTGAGCATTCCTACAGACGCTCCTGTGTCAGATCCAGCCTGGATGCACTGGCTGTCCTAGTCTGGCGACGGGAACCTGCCAGGATACCAGCGATGCTGCTGCGGCCGGGGCTGTGTGTGAGCAACAGGTCCCACACCGCCCCTCCTGCCTCCCGTGCCCGCAGCGAGGATCGCTGCCTGCCAGGGATCGCTGCCTGCCAGGGAACGCTGCCTGCCAGCGAGCACATCCCACACTGCCCTTCGTGTCCTAAGTGAGCTAATTGAGATTTTATTTGACGGCTCCCAAGTGAGCATTTAGGGGAAGAGCAGACAAACAAAACGCCCCTGGCTGAAGGCGGGCTCTGCGAGCGGGCGAGCTGCGAAACAATGGGAGCTTTGTAGGACATCTCCCAGCTTACCTGCTCCAGTCCAAGAGGAAGCGCTCCTCCCTCCGCTGCACAACGAGGGGGTGGCGCAGGCTGGCACTCACCTTTGTGTCTCGGGACACCTCCGGGGTCCCTTCCGACGCTCGGGCGGGTGAGAGGGGCACGCATTGTACACCCGAAAGGGAGCAGAGGGACGTGACTGGGGGCAACGAGAGCTGTGGTGGATGGCATTTGTCCATCACCATGGCTTGCACAGGGTGTGCAGCGGCATCTATAACCCTCACTGGACCAGTCAGTGCGGGGCTCTTCGTCTGCACATGGAAACTCTGACCCTGAGCGCTGATCTCCCTTCCCCACTAGGAATTCCTGCCAGTGGCTTTTCTCCATTCCTTCTTAACAAGAGGTCTCTAAATTTTGGCAGCAAATCACTGCTCAGATTTTACCACCTGGAAAAGTCTTTTGTGATGAGCTATTGTGCTGTCCCTGCAGTTGTTCCTTACAGTGGCAGGGTCTCCCTCTGAGGGAGAGCAGCTTGCAGATTTTAAGGGGGCTGCAGCACTCACCTGGACCTGCAAAATGGCTTGTTGGTAACTGAAATATTTATACATCTAGCTGCTGCTGAGATTTCGAGTTCTTTAGTGTCTCTGTTTGTCTCTTTGGTGTATACACTTAGATCTGCCTTTCAAGGCATTGTGACAATGAGCTTAAGACCAATTATCAAAATAATTTTAGTAGGAAGAAGCCAAATACCATGGCTTTGAGAGAGATGCTGGGTCAGGCTTGCAAAGGTACATCACTGCCTAGAGACCTACAACAGTTGCTAACGGCTAAGGCACTGAACTAGTAGAAAATCCTCATTTAATCTCATTAAGGACAACAGGATTCGGTGCATTACACAGGATCAGATGGGAAGGGAACACCATTACATCTGAGATGCTCTGCTAATCATGGCAATGGCAAAAGTCTACAAATGGTAAGCTTCTGTTTTCTTCTTTAGGTCGTGAACCTGGAGGTCAGGACTCATTTCCTATTTGTCTGAGAATTTTGCACTCTGGTGCAGCCAGTATTCATAACTCTGAGCATCAATCCTGAAAGGAATGGGTACAACCAAACCCAGACACCGCCCAGCACCTGGTACAGGTCATGTTCTGATTCAAACAGCCAGGGCACAGACAAGAAAACTTTGTGCTGCTGGATGCTAAGGCCAAGCAGGCAAACATTACCATAAAAAACCTGAAAGCTGAGTGGGGCAGGGAAAGAAAAAAAAAAAAAGCTTGTGAAGCAAATGTGAGTACCAAGCTGCTGGTTTTGGTGGACCAGGAAACTGATGGCCAGCTTACATAACAAACCCAAACTCTGTTCCATGTGCAGCACGGCGGGCCCCATTCTGTGGCTGGTTGGCGGGACAGAGGACGACTCAGGGCAGGGGCACGGCCGCAGCCAGCGCAGCACGCCCGGCACAGCCGGGGCAGCGCGGGCACTCCCGCATCACCTGCCCGCAGCGCTGCCACCCCCCGAGGCCGCGGGGCACCTTTGGCACCACGGAAGAGGAGGGTGGCTCCAGGCTGGGGGATGGCTCCAGGTCCAACGAAACTCAGCTGGAGCCACTCGGAGAGGAGAGGGAGATGCTGGGGGGGTCCCATGTGTCCGCGGCTGGCCAGGGAGCTGCGCGGCTTTACATCAGCTGAAAGCTGCTCGGGTGTGCTTTAGTCTGCTGCTGTTATCCACAAAGAACTAGAAAAACTTCTAGGAATGTTTTGAGCATATTTCAGCTGCCAGTCCTTTGGTGACATGGTCCTATATGTAATGTCTGACCTCTCATACTTCTTAACCTGTTTCCACAGTGCCTCTGCCTGGTGTATCCCTCTCCAAATCAATTACACTTTAACAGTAAAAGGCAACACCTACAGCATGGCCAAAGATACCCTAGTTTTCCTTTTTGCATTGACAATCCTGTGTTTGCTCACCAACATCACCTTTTTTATCCCTTTCCCATCTTGGTCCCTTTTCCCAGCAGAGTTTGACAGGCTGAAGTCACTGAATTGCAGGGATAAATCACCTGCTGTTACCATGGGCGGCTGCTCCTCGTGGATGGGCAGGTAGACAAACACCTCAGAGAAAAAGCAGATAGATTTCTTCTGTGACATGAATGACACAATTACCGTTGATCTTACATTATGTGTGATTGTTTATACATAGAGAAAGAATCCTTACTTCCTCCTGGGGCTTTTGGGAATTTGGCAGGGTCTGAAAGCAAGTCAGTGGTGCATAGGCTAATGCTCCTCGGGGAGAGTGTGCTTAGTGCTACTGCAGGAGATCACATTAGTGCTCTTGACACAATCAAACAGAAAGTCCCAGCTGAACAATGAGTTTTTAGGCTGAAAAGTGAAATGTTAGGAAGGTGTGTACATCGCCATGAATTTGCTTCATCTTGCTTGTTGATGTGGTGGTAACAGAACTATTTTTAGGTATAATCCTTCAAACAGAACATGACTTCTCCTTTCTGATTAGTACAAAGCTGGCTGCTAGTCAAAGGATAATTATTTCCCAACACATCACCTAACACACACCAGCAAACAAAATACTCATTATTTGAACTACCCAGCACTAACTGTTGTTTAGCAGTTAACATTTTTTCGACAGCTTTAAATAGGACTAATTGCTGCAGCTTCATTAGCAGAGGTCATTTGCTGTTGGTAACAATACTTTTCTGGAGATGCTCTCTTATATGAGATTAGATTATCAGGTCAAATTCTGCTCCTGGTGGCAATGATGCCTGACCGCATTTGGCCTCATGAAAGTCTGCTCTTTTCAGTTCATAGCTGCCCAATTTCCAGCCTTGCAGCTGATACATTACATAAAGGAAGTAAGTGCACTCCACCAGACGGGAAATTACAATAAATTAGGAAAGTGTGCAGCACAAGGAAGGTTTGCAAAATAACCACTCAAAGGTTATTAATAAAATCTCAGCCTCAGATAGAGTTTAGGAAAAAGAAAAAAGCCGATAAAGAAGTTGTCCTTATAGTTGAGGACACGGGGATAGCCAAGAGGGAAAGCAGCACCTGCATAAGAACCAGTGCATGCAGCAACCCAACCACCCAGCTGGTGCTGTCACATGCACAGTACAGATCCTCAGATGCCTTTTTTGCACATAGTTCCATGCTGGTTCGAGCTACTGACAGTGGATGCTGAGAGTTGCAGCCTCAGAGTGCAGCAGATTTGCGGGAGGGTTTCTGTGCAGCTCTCACTGGTGGGGAGTCCTTCTGCAGAGCCTGCTGCTGGTCTGAAACAGCCTCAACTTCTCCGAGCACATGGAAAACTGAATCCAGTCCTTCAACCTGATCTATTCCCATTTAAACACGTGGAGAGAGGCAGCCTTCTTTTCAGAAGTGCTGAGCAAACACTGCAGAGTGTGGCCGGCGCCTTGGAGAATCAGGCGTCTTCCATGTGGAAGTCTCCAGGCATCCTCGCCAAATCATTTTGGTCCTGGCAGCTGCAGGACATTTTCTCTGGGCGGATTTCTGGTTTACCTGTGTCTCCCTTCCCTGCAGGCCTGCGGCTCTTGGCTGTTGCTTTCCTGCCCACGTACGTGTGCAGCCTCATGCCTACCACCTTTTCCTTCTGACTTGCAGCTCCAACTGCTAATCCATGTCTGGTTTTCGTCAGGAAAAATATTCATCCTGTATGTTTGACTCATTGCCTCCGGAGTATTTCAGCTGCCCCACAGCACTTCTCAGAGTATCCTTCTTCTCTGCAGAGAACAGCCTGTTCTGAGTGTGATCCACGGCAGACTGCTCGCCAGCAGCCTCCCCTTCCTCGCACACGTGTGTGCCATATGTCCTGCTCTGTCCTCACTGTTACTGTGCCACCGCCTTTTCCAGGCCATGCAAGATGGACTGGCACCCCCTGTGCAGGCTGCCAGTGGGATTACTTCAGCTGTCTATGAAGGGACTCAGTGTGTCAGCCTCCAGACTCTTCCAGCAGGTCGTCACCTGGCAAAAATTCAACAGCAGACGAATCCTGACTGCTTTGCTGACACAGCTGGCCCTTCTGAGGTCAGTGGGCTAAGCTCATCCTACCTCAGTGCCATTACACTTGTCCAGGAGATGCATCACCCAGCAAAGTTCTTCAGCAGGGCAAGCAGAGCAAGTTCTGGCCATAAATTTCTCACCTAAGTTGGGCCCTGTTGACACAAAATTGTCACCACTTTCTGAAGTCTAAGGACAGGAGTGTTTGAATACTTTAAACTGAGTGTGTGATCTGATTTATGAGATGAGATCCAAGTCCATTAGGCCGTCCTGCTCCATGCAGTAGGCACTGTGCTTCCTCAGGATCCAGCACCCTGCTGAGGACTTGACAGGTACTTCAGTTCCCAGCCAGGTGCTGGGATCCTGTCCTGCTCTACCCAGCAGGCAGGGACCTTGCCCTGCCCTGGCTCTGTGATCCACAACACGCACAAAGAGAGCAGCGCTGTCTCCTCCTCCCATCCCATCCCATCCCAGACATGCACAGCCAACATCTCGCTGCTGGCATCAGACACCACCATCCAGTGCACCCTTTTGGTCCTGTTGTATTTGCTATAATCAAAGATAAAAACAGATTTTTTTTTTTAATCATTTGGTGGCAGAGCCCACTTCATTTAGCTCCTGATCTGATGTCACCCCAGCATTTTAAGGAGCCCATTTCACTGTTATCAAGGAGGACACCATTAACTGCAGCTCACATCAAACTCCAGCAACATCAATGGAAAAGTATTATTAACTTCTCCAGTCCCTTTATTTTGTATTTGCATAAAAAGAGTAACTTTTTTTCCCCCCATGAAAATACAACATTAGAAATTGCAAAGGACAAATTCCTTAACTTTGAAAACAAAGGAAAATGAACAACTGGTTTCCAAAACAAACCGCAAGCCACCACCCTGAAGAACTTGCTTTGGGAAGTGCTGTTCCTGGGAGCTGATATTTGATTAAACTATACTCCTGAGTTTAATAAAGCTAAAAATTACTTCACTTTTATTCTGCACTGTCTTTTTGTTTCTCTGTCTGCCATGTATTCATTTCAGCAATGAAAAACTTTATGAAACCACAAGGATAGAGCACACCTTCATAAAGCAATGAAGGAAGACAACCTTTCGGAGCAGGGACACAAAGCTGCAGCACTTCTGCTCACTGTAACTCCTTACTTAAAGCAATGAAAAATATAACATTCAGTTATCATGACCTGCTTGGGCAGGATCAGGCCTGCTGTCAGCATGAGGTGGACTTACTTGTGGGGTGGCATATAATGCTTACAGAGATTTCTTCCTACTCAAGACCATTTTAAGTTTTCAAATTAAGTGTCCTCTGTAATCTTAAATATTCTGGTCTCCTGACTCCCAGCCATGTACTCCTATGACAACAACAACAAAAGGAAAAAAAAATAAAGAAAAAAAAAAGGAGAAGAATATATTCCAGAAAGGAATAGTTCAAGAAAATGAGTATTCATTATCAGAGTGGAAACACCTTGTCTTTAGCCATTAATTTAGCCATTAATTTTTTCCCATTAATGAGGGAAGTCAGTGGACCTCAGTGCAACAGGAACACAACCATACTGGGTTTCAAACAGGTTTTTTACAACACTGTGTCAGGAAAAGCCATTAGATCAAGTTGTATTGGTAATCTGAGCCATCTTTGGAGAAAAACAAATGCTGTTCTTCCCATTATAGGTTGGTATTGTTTCAAAACCTATAGAGACACACTTGCTTGTGCTGCAATGGTATTTATTGCACATAGACCAATTACTTACACAGTAGTAAATTGCACCAAAGTATAAATATGTTATAAAACACACACAGAGAGGAAAATGGAAATGACACACAAGTGCTAAAATAACAGCAGATTCACGTGGGCATTTGGAAATAAAAATAAAAATAAGAAAGTCTCTTAAGATATTTTAATTTATAATATGGATATATTTACAGTACCTTCAAAAAATAATATTAAAAAAGTCACTCTCTCAATAAAACTATAGCAGATCAGACAAAACCAGAAATCAGGTTCAGGGTCAGTGTTACTCAAACCTCCGTTTCCTTTTCAATCTGCATGTGTGTATGTGTGTGCAAGTAACATCTTCAAATAACTTTACAACTCTTTAACACTGTGCAAAAAACGACTTTGTCGCCATTTAAAAAAAAAAAAAATGTGCAGTAAATTTTTGTTGCCAGGATTCTCCCCTCTCCCCCGGTTCATCTGTAATTACAATGAACAAGCTGCAGAAGGTTCCTCACCCCCCCACCCCGGCCCTTGTCATAAAACCCTATTAGTGGTATGTAAATATGCTGTTTAATATAAACATGGTCCGTTCATTCCCCTGTACAATATGCACAGTTTGAGGTAGAAGTTTCTCAGCCTGACTGCTATTGTCTGGCCGAAGGAGATAAGCACAGTAACTCACTGCTGGCTGATGCAGAGCGAATAAGCAAAAGAGTGTGGGTTGGGTTGTGTTACCCCCTTTCAAAATATACCAGTGCCCCTCATTGCTCGTTATTTTCTCTCTCGCTACTCTGCAGACGAGGAGAGCACGGCTACTCCGAGCTTAAAACTCATCTTGCCAGCAGGTCTCCGTCTTGCCGGCCGCGCTCTGTGCCCGGAGCACCTGCAGCACGGACCCCGCGCCTTCCAAAATCCCGGTGCCCTGGGAGAGGAGATGAGCCCCGGGCCAGGCGGGGGTGGCCGGACTCCAGCTGCAGCCGAACTCGGCCGCCAAGGGCCAGCACCACCCGCTGGTTCGGCCACCAGCACGGTCCTGGGACAGCCACCCGAGCGCGGGCGCTGCCGCCACAGTCCCCGCGACAGCGCGTCTCCTAAAGACAAGGTGGCTGTCTCTGGGATGGGCTGTTTATTTCCTTTGTTCTCCGGTCAGTGGGTTTCCTGTTTTCTGTAGTTTCGGATGAGGTATGTCGTACACCAGTTCACCTGCTTTTATTCCTAAGTAAACACCCGCACTCGCCCTGCCAAGGCAGGGATCGTTTCGCTTGGCAATAGCATTGCCATCAGGCAGCTGCCGGCGATTTCTCTGCTCCTGCTGTCTCCCTGCCTGCCTTTCCCCCCTGTCCCGGCTCCGGCGCGGTCCCCACGCCCCCCCTATACCTTGGACTCGGAGTCGGAGGCTTTGCTCTGTCTCTCCTCCAGGCTGGACTCGCTGCCGCCCCGTGTGCCCCCGTTGCAGTCGGACCAGGTCCCTGCCAGGCTGCGCTCGGGGGAGCCCACGGTGCTGATGAAGCCCCCGGGCAGCCGGGCCAGCTCCCCGCCGCCGCCGTGCAGCCACCGGTCGGCTTTCCGGCGGCAGCAGAGCAGCCTCTTGAAGGCCTTACGAAAGTCGGGGCTGCGGCAGTAGATGATGGGGTTGAACGCGGAGTTGGCGTAGCCCAGCCAGTTGAAGAAAACGAAGAGCCAGTCCGGCACCAGATCCCTGTTGAAGACGTTGACGATGTTCACCAGGAAGAAGGGGAGCCAGCAGAGGGTGAACACCCCCATGATGATGCCCAAAGTCTTGAGGGCTTTCTGCTCCTTCATGGCCATGATGCGGGAGGTCTTTCGCTTGCTGGCTCGCCCGTTGCCGAGGATGGGCTGGTGGTGGGGGTGAGCGGGCAGGGGCGTCTGCGGCTGCTCCTGGCTGCCGTAGAATCGGCCCTCGCACCTATCGATCTTCCTCATCTGCTCCTTGGCCTCTCTGTACACCCGAAGATACACAAAGATCATGATCAGAAGGGGGATGTAGAAAGAAATGATGGACGAGGCGATGGCGTAAGCCCTGTTGGTGACGAAGTCGCAGCAGCCCGGATCCTGGTAGCATTCCAGCGCCTGGGGGTCGTCATCCCGCCACCAGTGCATCATGATGGGCAAGAAGGAGACGAGGGCAGAGATGGCCCAGACGGTGCAGATGATGCCCTTGGCCCGGGCCTTGGTCATGAGGCTCTGGTAGCGGAAAGGCGAGGTGATGGCCAGGTAGCGGTCGATGGCGATGACGCACAGGGTCTCGATGCTGGCCGTCACGCAGAGAACGTCCAGGGAGGTCCAGCACTCGCAGAGGAAGGATCCCCAGAGCCAGGTGCCCCGCACCACCAGCGTGGCCCCAAAGGGCACCACCAGCAGCCCCATCACCAGGTCGGCGCAGGCCAGCGAGGTGATAAACAAGTTGGTGAGGGTCTGCAGCCGCTGGGTCCTCCCGATGGCCGCGATCACCAGCACGTTCCCGGCCACGATGAGCAGCACCACCAGGGCCATCAGCAGGCTCATGCCCACGGCCCACTGCTGCGACAGCAGTTCGGCGGCGGGCAGCTGCCTGCTCCCGGGCGGCACGGCCGTCACCCCGGCCACGGAGCGGTTCTGGGGGCCGCAGTCCGGAGGCAGCCACCCATCGCCCATGGCTGTACGGGGCGCTCCGGCCGCCGCTCCGCACCGCGCCGCGGGCAGGAAGGCGGCGCCGCCGCCGCTGCCACCGCCCGGGGGCTGNGGCCCGCCCAGGGCCCGCCCAGGGACCGCCCAGGGACCGCCCAGGGCCCGCCCAGGGACCGCCCAGGGACCGCCCGCCGCCAATCGGCACCGAGGGAGCGGGTCTGAACCGCCCCGCCCGCACACCGGCGATATCGCCGCTATCCCTGCCCCTCTCCCTGCACCTCTCACTTCCCCTACCCTGCCCCTATCCCTGCCGGTACCCCCCCCGCCCAACCCCCCGGACCCCCGTCTTTGCTCTGACTACGCCGTGCCTGCCCCGCGGCAGCCGGGCACAGAGCCCCCTTCCCGCACGGATGTCCTGGGCAAGGGGTGTCTGTGCCCGGCTGCCGCGGGGCAGGCAGGGGATGCGGGCAGGGTGGGCTGCTACCGGCTTCTGGAGCAGAAGTTTCTTCTCTTTACCCCTGGAAAAAGCAAAATGCCAGCACTGTCAGCATCATTCTCCACTGGAAAGTAATTGACATTCCCTCCCGTTGGATGTCCCCATCAGGGACAAGCGTCGCGCTCACAAGCCCTCTGTCGCCAGTGCCTCCTCTCCCGGCCTGAGAAGCCCCAGAGCCCCCATGTAAAACCCTTAAAGAGATGATGCTGCCAGCTCCGTGCAGGGACTGGGGCTGTTGCTTGACCCCTGCATGTCCCCATTGTGAATCCTCTTTGCCCCATCTCCTTCAGCCCTGCCAGACCAAGCCACTGCAGGGTTGGGAAGTAGGAGCTCCATGTCCCTTTTCTGGCTTTTCTCTGCTGTATTGAACAGGTCTCTCTGGACTTTTAAAAACGCATGCAGTAGCTTTTACGCAGTCTGGTCAAACCCACTAAATTTAGGGACTGCTCTAAGTATTAATGCTGTTAGTATCATTATTTGGTAATGAGTGGTAAAGTACGTGAAACATCAGGAGGCTGCAATGACCAGATAACCAACTGAGCAAATCCCTGCCCAGATCCCATCTCTTTCTGTGAAACCTGCTGCTAGGAACTTGTTTGGTTAGATTTCCATTTACCTGTGTGGCTCTCTGTTCTGCTCTGAAGCTGTAAGACTGCATTCTACTGCATTTTACTCCTGTTTTAAACTTCTTAAAATAATGTGGAGCAACCACTGAGTAAATGAGAACAATGTCCCCTCTTTCCTGCCTTTTAAATCATTGGGATGTCTTTACAGCAGCACCAAATGTTCCCCACAGCACTCTGGGAGCAACTGGAAGGCACAGTTATTTTCTTCCCCCTATATATTCTGCTAAGATTGCTCTTTTGTTCCAGCTGGCCCATAAAAATCCCTTCTAGGCTTAGGCTTGATTTACAAGGTCACAACCTGGGAAAAAATATTATTTATTTATTTACACACTGCTTATTTAACCCTGACTAAAGGCCACACACCAGCATGGACCTGCTGCTTGGCAAACCATTCCCTCCTGTTCCCATGGACTTTGCTTTGCTGTTTGTCATCTGCTGGACCAAAACATGACCCTCTTTAGTGGGAAGGAAAGGAGGCATGACATCTTCAAGAACTGAGACCTTATGCCAAATGAAAAGCAGAAGGGTTGTTTCTAGGAGTCTTTGCCCAGGTCTGGTAAGCGTAATCCTGATCTAAAAAAAAAGTAATAATATGAAATCAGGTTAGTGGACCTGTGGGATAGAAACAATTTTTTCTTTTCTACATTTAGCTGGAACACTTAAAAGTAAGTACGAGGCCCATGGTGCATCATTGCACCAAAACCTTCACAGATGAGATGCTTGGATGAATTTTGTGAATGTGTACAGTCCATTTTAGCGTAAAATCAGCCAGAAAAAAAATCTGATAAAATCTTACATGTTTTTCCCAAGATGACACTGAAGCAGTGGTGGGGATAGCCTGCAGCTGTTTTACTTGCTATTCCTGGAGCACCATCCATCTGTCATCTGTCCAGATCCATTATTGCAGCAATATCTTTATACAGTTAATAAATACTGTAAACGAATAAACTACCAGCTCTTTGCCTATCAAGCTGTCCTATCAGATCTCCAGGAGGAGGTCTCTTCCCACCATAAGAGAAGAAAAGCTGAAAGGTTGGAGGAGCAAAGGAACTTATTAGCAAGTATGCAATAAAGCAGGAGACACATAACTGTGTGTTGCTTCTCCGTGTCCTCGCTGGTTCCACACGCGTCAATCTGGAATGTCAGATCAGAGCTGGAGCCAGAATGTCTTTGGGAAACAATGCATCTCCAAAGGAAAAAATAAGCAAGTTTACGAATTCTGTACAGAACATCCCTCTGGCCCTTGCAGCACACAGCAGACAAATATCCACTGTAGGCTTAACCCCTTTCAGAGCATTACCTTTTACAAATCTCCTTTAACTCCAAATCTCCTTGTAGTTTTTGTTATTTTTTCATTTCAGACAACTCTTTAACATGATTTAAATACTTCCCTTTGTTTGCATATTATTGAAGGATGTTATGTTAGGTCAAGAGAAGAGCTTACAGCACTGAAATGGTTTGTTTCTACTTCTTCCCCAAATCACAGTTTTTAATGAACAACATAATTTATTTTTCCCCTCTGGAAGTCTTAAAAAAAATTTAAAAAGAAAGCCCAAACAGTCAGCAGTTATTAGGAGAGATCAGTCTTAAATTGCATAGAGGATAACAGGTAGATCTGATGAGAATCAAAATGTATTGCATTTGAGGGGCCCTGTTGGCATGAGCTGTGAAACCTCAGCATTTCAGGAACTGAGGTGGGCTACGTGGGTGCATTTTTAAACCCAGTCCTTTGAGATGCTTTTCACAGCTTCCAGCTTGCCTTGGTGCACCTCCCTCCATGCAAAACAGATTGCAAGATGAGGGTCCTGTCGGATGGTTTCTGTCCCTACCAGCAGCACCAGGAATGGGGCAGGAGGTTGGCAATGGTGCTGGGCACTGGGACTAACCCCTTCCTTCATCATAGCTGTAGCTAGGGCAGTGGATTTGCTGTTGCCAGCTCTGACTTGCTACTGTAGGGCCTCCTCAAATCTCCAGGGCTGCTCTGAGCTCTGTGTGCCTCATGATGCCTCTTATGGCCCAGAAGGATCTTGTAATCCTTGCCCAGTCTTGGTCCAGCCATGCCTTCATGAATCAAATTCAGGGACCACTATTATTAACATAATGCCTCTAAAAAGATGAGCTATTTGTTCTCTTAAGGCATTAGTCAAAGTCCACTGAAAAGCCTGGAAATCCTCCCATTGATTTCAGTGAGCCTCATGTTGTCATTCCTCCTCTGGAGAGAAAGAACTACCTAAAAGCAAATTAAAAATGCATTTGCTGTCCATTTTTCTTCCTGCTATATTCCTAAACCTCTTTGTAAACTTAGCATGCATCTGATAAATCATTTTGTGTTTGCTACCTGGACAGATGACTAAAACCTGCAGGAAAGCAGGTGAGAAACAACTCTACGAGTCCTCGTGTGACGTGATCAGGCTTCACCCTCTGCCTGCTGGCCCAGGGAGAAATCGTCACTTGGCTCTATTCACACTGGACATTTGTTATTAGAGAAATAGAGACATGATGGAACATTGCCACAAGATCCATGTCTCTTGTTTTTAAAATAAACATCTTGGCTTTGACTTGACGTTTATTTTCCATAAATGCCTCGGCTTCAATTTGGCATTTCAGCAGCAGCAGGAGGCTGTTATCCTGTGACAACACACAATTCCATTGACATTATCTCCTGAGCACGTGTGACAGTGCTCCAAATACTCTATGTAGTTGATTTTAGTTAAACAATATCACAAAAATATAAAGCAGAGGCATCAATGAACAGAAGTGGCCCTACTTTCCAGGCCTATGTTGTGTGTGTGACACCATAATTCCATGGGGAATGCTGTGTACCAGTGTGAGTTGCCTTAGGAAGCACACCCCGAGTTTGACTTTGGGGGTCCAAAGCAGTGAATCCTTGTTAATTCCTGTTCACTCAAGGGCTGTGGCTGATGTGATGGTTAGCATGTACAGGACTGAGCATATCAACATTTTGAAAAGCTCCAAACCAATCAGAACACACATAAATAAATCCTGAAGCTCTGGAAGACCCTGTCACAGCAACCCAGCCATTGTTTAGAATATTTTTGTCATCAGGATATTGTCTTAAAATCATGCTGATTCATTAATTCCCTTCAGGTGATAAAAGAGATGCAATACACCTTTCTGTCTCTCTCTGACACACTGAGCAAAACAGTGCTGAAGAACAGCCAAGTCGTGTTTCTTGTCTCCTGAAATCTGTGCTTCTTTGCTGCTAAAAAGTCAAAATTCAGAAAAAGGCTGAGTTTGACCAACACCATTCAATTCTCCCAGAATGGACTTCATTTGCAATCTGGACTAATATTAATCTGGAACAATAATAATGTGCTCATTAATCCAGATCACAACTCAATTGCTCAAGGTTCCGGGTCTTCCTGTCTGCATCCCCCTGTACTTTCTTGACATCCCAACTCCTCTGCAGAGACACTGGCACTGTAAGAAAAGGCTGCCTCTTTTTTAAGCATCAGCAATTCCTGTGAGAAGGCTGGCAAAACATTCTACAGCAGGCCAGAAAACCCTGCAGTGGCCAGAGCCTTTGTTTATACAGAGAGATTGTGGTCAGAGATGACAGCAGAGGAGTGATGACTGAGTCCTCTGAGATTTCTTGTTAGTCTATTCCTGCTTCAATGCATACTGGCTGCAAGAACTTGCCTTATTTCTCCATCCTGATGCTTACCCATCCGTAGGATGACAGTAGCATTCTTTGGGAAATGCCATCTCACATTTTACCTGGAAAAAACCCTGGTGCTGTAAAACCACATCTTGAGGTGTGGGGGTGATGGAAAAGCACAGCAGCCGCGATTCAGTGTCCAGCAACATGCTGGGTGGTGAAATGTGGAATTCAGAGACCATTTCTTTCCCCTTCACATCATGGATAACTAGAGCACATAAACGAGTGCCTGGAATGTTCAAGAAGACTCATTCAGTATTTTGGGATGGGTGGGAAATCTGTATCTATGCTCTGAATGGCAGAAGCCTGACTGGAGCAGCATGGCTGAGGGCTCAGCTCCAGCTGGCTGTGATGGTGGGTGATGGTTGCCACTGATTTAGAGGTCTGGTCAGCCCAGTGCTGTTGGCTGAGTGTCTCCAGATGTAGCACTGAGGCCTTGGATTCTGTAGGGACATGGGTTAGGGCTCCCACTGCGAGAAAATACATTCTGGATTTTTTTACGCAAAGAAAGTCAGTTGTGGTTCATGCTAACTTAGGGGAATACCATGGGAAAGATCTCTGAAGACCTGAGACTGTGTCATTACATGTGAAAAAGTTAAATAGTTGTTCCTTTTTCTGTGGCATTAAGAATGCCTTTAGAAGGTTTTGGAGGATTCTGAATTGCAAATTTTAGTTTTGAAACCTATCTTTTTGGCAGTTTAAAAATATTCAGCGACAGGCTTTTTCAGTGACTGCTTTTATTTGGTGCAAATAAATACAGGATTAACTAAAAGAGGAAGAAATATTAGGATCCATCAGTGTTGGATGGGGGTCTTGCAGAGCATGTAAGGCTGCCATCAAGTAGCATAAGAAAACACAAATATTAACAATAATCTTATATTGCAATAACTTTAGCTTAATTCTGTGTTGTTCTTTTTTTTCCTAACCTGTTGCTTTATACCTCTTTGATAAATGTCTTTGATACCTGCTTCTGGAAAATGCTGAAAAAGTTTAAACCTCCTTAACATCAGCCTCAGATGTAGTCAATGCCTGTCACAGAGTGAAAACTGCTGGGCTTCAATCATGACAGAATAAATGGTTGACTTGCACCTACCTTGCATGTGAGTGAGCTCACCCCTTATCAGTCAATGCACTGCCCTGACTGACTTGCAGACCAGCTCAGCCTCTGGCAAGTGGGGAAAAAAAAGTGCTGGAATCCTGTGGTACCTCCTTCTAAACACATTCCCAGTGTTTAAAACAATGCTTACAGTAACATATCTGCTGCTAATAACCTCTTCTCACTGATTACGAGACACCTCTGCTGACCATTTCTTGGTGGAACTGGTAATGCCTCTTTGGATTAAGCTTCTTGTCACCTCTCCATCTTTTGCTTTTCAGTAGTTGTGGACCAGGGCATGCACCTTTTTTAATTTATTCAGTCTATCATACAATCATTGTAAGATGGTGATAAATAGCCTTACAATTCACCTGTTTGCTGATCAATTTGTAATTACAACTTAAATTAGGTAACACGTTTTAGGTACCACCTACTGGGAAATATCTCTTCAGTCTGCATATGGCAACAGACAAATGTATGGTAAGGTGAAGTGCTCAGCATTCCCCTGTTTCCTGGAGGTAAAGTGGATAAATATGTGTTCTGTGCTTTTGGAAATCTGGACAGAATTTAGGCTAGATATCTACATCTTTTGGTAAAATAATTGTGGTCTTAAAATGCAGTTTTAACTAGGGGGGGGGGAAAAAAAAGCAAGCTGAAGTGACCTTTTAATCAGTGAGTCTGATTTTGGCCTCAATATCTTTCTTTTCATCTTGCCTTGTCCCAGAGTATTTTTTGAGCTAGATGACTCTCCTGCATGTAAACCCCTGTGCTGTGTGGGCATTGGGGTCTGGCAGTGCTCTGGCAGCAGGTTGGGTGTCAGCCCGGTGCTGGCAGCTCCAGCCAGTCCCTTCAGTGTCCCTGACATGCTGTGCCGGTGGTGCCAGGTCTCCAAAGACTTTACCATGGACAGTGAAGCCACAACACCGGCAGCACTGGCAGAGTGCAGCACTGATCCAGTGCTAGGTCAGATTTACATGGATTTGGGGAATCCTCAGCCCCTTGCAGGATGAGGCCATCAGTGAACTTCCCCCACACCCAACAAAGCCTTCCTGCCAGACTCCTCTCTAGTTTTGTTCCGTGTCTGATGAAGCAAAGTTATTATTGAGTCTTATCTCAATTTTTATTGTAAGAGCCTAATTTTGAAGTCAGTTTAACCAGACCTCCCTTTTCCCCATCCTCTTCAATCAGCAAGACATTTAGTAATATACAAATACCTCACCATGTCTTCAAGCTAAATTCATTTATTACGACGTAACATAAAGGACACTTGCAAGAAATTCTTGATATGCCTGCTTTTTATATACAATGTTTTTGGACAAAAAAGGAGAACTAACTTTTGTTTGTTTGTTTTTTAAGGTTTTCTCTATTAGCTGTTAGACTTAATGCATATAACTCCCTCATATCTGAGTAGCAAAATCTTGCATCTGCCAACAAATTTGTAATGCATTAGTAACAAAGCCATAATTGTATCTAATAAATACTCTCTTTGCTCTCCCTGGGCTTTTGTGAGTCTGAATAGCTGTGAACCACTTTGCAGTCCTCATCTGAAAGGTCTCCTATAGACAGAATATTAGGACTATTTTAAATATAAAAGCTGTTACTGAGGCACCTCTGTGTTCAAGCTGTTCTTGACAGTAACCACAGGCTGCTCACTGCAGCCTTGCAATCTGAAACTGCTAAGCTTGTAGTTAGCTTAGCTATTGTCACTCAGCAAACACCTTGTTCCTTATGATTTATTTATCCTTCTATTCTGCAGGCTGTCCAGGAATGAGTTTGGGACTTTTTACACGTTAATTATCCATAATGATTCATGGAGATTGTTTATGCCCACACATTTCAGGCCACAGGCTCTCTATGAACCCTTTGCCTTCCTGATGTCTTTGTGTATTTGCTGCTCCTCATGCATTGTCCACGGGAGTCATGGATCACTGCAAACCATATCATGTGGCATTGCTTTTGTTCCCCAAAGGATGAGTCTCTTCATCATGCCTCTCTTCCCATGAGAGGCACTTCTGGAAGGAGCATGGGAGGGCTTCTGACGTGAGCATTAGGGTATCTCACTGTTTCCCAGTTTTAGGCACCTCTCATTCAACTGTTTCTGAAATCACCTATTTTTGGAGACTGGGTTGGGCAGCTGGCATTTCTGTCAACTTTTGACTTCAGTTGCTGCTTGCAGTGGTACTGCAGAGGGGTTGGTAGTTGGAGTGAGGTGGGAGCACGACTGAATCTGGCCTGTGGTACAGGAATGCTCTCCTGCAGACCTAATCACATTCATTAGGTCAAAGTAGGAAGGGAACCAAAGGGACAGACAGGAGAAATGACTTTGCCCAGAAGGAACATTGTAAGGTGGGATTGTAACTGGCAACTTCAGCATCTCCATTGGTGTTTGGCCTGTGGGATGGGTGACTCTGATTGCAATGAACTTGTCTTTTCCTCTTTATGCCCATTTCCTGCTCGTATTACTCTTGGCACCAGCTACCATACCATGAGAAGACATTCTTGTGGGAGCAGGACTAAGGGGGCAGGGCTCTTGTTTCTCTCTCAGTGAAAAGGTCTGATAATCCTGACGTGCTGCAAGGCCTCTGGGGAGTGGTGGCTGCGCTTGCACAATCACCAGGAGCAGGAGTTACATGCAACACATAAAGTAATCCCTCTGCTCTACTGAAAATAGAGTACCAAATAAACACCTGGCATTAGCCTACTGGCAATGCCTGTGTCCAGGTTTAGGTGCCAACTTTTAGAGGTATGTGAGCCCAGTGGTATGATCCCAAATGCAAGCAATGAGAACAACCAGAGGCCTTGACACTGTAGCTGGAGTGGAAAGACTGAAAGAACTGGGTTTGTTTACTCCAGAGACATCACTAAGGGGACACAATGACGGTGTAAAATGTTCCTGCAAAGAAGAGAGGAAGAAACTGCTCTCTACTGGATACAAGGGAAGAGGGAATGGACATACATTAGAGCAAGAGCCATTTAGGCTGCAGTGGAGACAGCTGGACTCAAGTCTGGGATGGCTGGGAAGTAACTTTATGCAATTAAGTGAGGTCTCGGGTTAGAAGCATCACTGAATTTTAGAGTTTAAACTTCTCTTGCATGTAGTAAAGAGAAATGTTAGTTCTGGCTGTGCTTCAATTCCCTTTGAAGAAGCTTTTTTCTCTACATTGTCTAATGAGGGAGCCCAGCTTCCTACATTAGCCAGTTCATTTAAGTGCCTGAAGTTAAATGGGATGAATCTGGGCCTCAGTGACTGGCCTTTAGCCTATGGCTCATGCCCAGACCCTGTGGGTCCTGTGTCATGGTCTCCAGTTTCTGCTTTCATCATTGCCTTTCAACTTCTTTGATGCAGCAAATCTTTGCTTCACAAAAGCTTGAACAACCTTAGTATTACACACATTTTCTGTTCTTCAGGAAAGTGAAGCATTTGTTTACTCTGCCAAACTGTTTCATTATTTGCCCTTTGAATACATAAGTATGATTCTAAAGGCTTTATCAGCTAAACCACTTTCCTTTTAGAATTATTGATAATGAGTAATATTTTGCCTACGGGGTCATATTCCAGTGTAAGTGCTAAAAAGCAGATAAGGGAAAAGAGGTTTTGGTCTCAGTTTTCAAAGATTCTTTAGAAACACCATCAAGTAGTGGAAAAAAACTAGAAAAAGATGCCATAGCAACACCATAATAACCTGACTGTCCTACCAGGTCAGAACATGTAGCACTAACAGAAGTTTATCTGTGACCTCATTACTGTGAACTAAGGCAGTATTGAGGCATCCTCTTGGTTATTTAACACCAGACACTGTTTTGTGGCAAAGATGCCCTCCCCAGAAAAATCATACTGGCCTAAAACTCTTGAGGTTTTACATTTAGAAAAACTGAGGTCTTTATTAAATGCTCTGTTTTCTGGTTGTTTTTTGCTTGTTTGTTTGCTGGTTGATTTTTTTTTCCTTGAGTTTTTAGGGCATGCTTGCTTTGCTTTTCAGGTTGTAAGCCAGCAAGAAGATAAAAGGTGAAGGTCTTCAATGAACTTCCTGGAACTGAAACTGAAAAAAGCATGGAATTGATATTTCAAACTGGAGTCAAAACACTTGCATTGGAAAAGCTTCTGCAGCCTGACAGAAAGTCTGTTACATGGCATATGTTATATCCATGCCTCTCTGGTCCATTCATGACAGGAGTGAATGCTGATGGACTGATGCAAAGCATGATGATGATGATGATGATTCTAACCTGTCTTCTCAAGTCTTTCCTCCTGTTGCCTAATTGCAACCAGGGCTGACAGAGGACAAAAGATCTCCAGTAGAATAAGCTCCTATCAATATTAATGAAAATACTACTTGGGTAGAGTGAAGAAAGCCTACCAGTGCCTCGCTCACAGAAAGGCAGTTGCAGAGCTTCTTTCACAGCAGATATCCAAGAACCCACATGGCAGAAGTGTATTTGAAATTAAGCTCCCCACAGATTTAATTTTCAGGGGAGTAATTGCTTAAATGATATGTGGTTGGAACTATGGCACTTAGAGGCTCAATTGCTCTACTGCCACCTACTCCTCATCCCCCAGCCCCAAGTCCTTTGAATCCCTTTGCTTCCTATCAACAAACTAAAACTAAAGAAAAGTTAAAACACCACCTGGGAATTACATTTCTCAGTCCTGTGTTTGTTCTCTACAGCCAATCTTTACTTCATACTCACTGCAGTTATTGCTGCAAGTCAGGACTGACTTTCTAATTTTGATGGCCAGCTCAACCAGGTCTGCTTGATCCCTTAGAATCAAACACTGTTTTTCTTCCAGCTCTATAAACAGTGAAGCTCCTGGGCTCAGCTAGACAGTAGCTACTCCTGTAAAGGCATGAGCTGTATCAGAGCACAGCTTGCTCCTGCAGCTGCCTTGGCTCCAGAGGGGTGTTTGTGTCAGTGAACTAATCACACATGACTTGGACAAGAGGCAGGCAGGAGCAGATAAGGGGCTGTTTTTGCAGAGCCCGTTCTTTGTCCATGGCTGTGTTTTGGTGAATGAAATCATTGCAGTGCAGACAGCAGTGTGACTGAGCAGGAAGGGAGCCTGCTTGCCCCTTAGTTACAATCCCCACTTGGTTATGTGTGCTCCCAGCCTTGGACATTTAACCCTTATGTGGCTTCTTCTCTAAGCAGTACAATTTTGTGTAAGAGCAGTGGCATGCTGTCTGGAAGTGGTGAACTTTAATACCTTTAAAAACAACATATATCTTAACAGGCAGATACTTACGGAAGAGAAGCAAAAACTTCCCCAGCATTTTCCTCAAATGTGTGACAGAATAGGAAGAAACAGTGCTTTTTCTGTGCAAGATTTGTCCCTCCAGTATGAGTGGGAAGCCAATAACTTGGATATTTTTAGTCCCAGTGCCATGAGCTGCTTATGGCACAGAGTAGTTCCAATACAAAATTATATGGTATCCCTCTTCCCTAGATGCAACATAAATAAATCAGTATTTTCTTAGCTAGGCAGTTCCCACATTTGTTGGTTTGGTGAGTGAAGTGGAGATGGTCTGTCTGTGGGTGCTGCCCCCCACACAGGGACTTGATGCCCAGCAGAAGCCATTCCCAAGGATCCCAGCTGGTGAACTATGGTTTGCCCTTCTGGGCTTGAAAGCAGGTGTGCCTTCAAGAGAGGACCTGGTTTTGAAATTTTAATTGACTGCATGGGTTCTTAATTTCACAGGAAGATGATTGCAGGAAGGAAATGAGCTAAGGTGAGCTGTGAGGGGAAAGAAAATAAGCACTGTGAGACAGATAACAATCCTGGTGTGCTGCTGGAGAGGATTGCTGTTAACATGGATGGGGAAGAACTTCTATGCAAGGGAGTGTGTTTAGCACAAAATAGATGTCCTGCAGCATGGCTTTGGACTTGAACATAGCTAGAGCAGCTGAAGAAGAAGGAGGATTATCAAGAAAAATTTCCTGCTGGTGCGATCTAGTAGGCTGTGGAGCACTCTTAGAGAAGCAGCAGAGATCCTGAACAGATCACAAAGCAGAACACAAACACAACTGGGATCAGTTGTGCTCAAGCAGAAAGGTAAGGACTATTCCTGCCTTTGGAATTCAACATAGCAAGGACTGTCTCCTGAGAGAAAGAGATGATACTGAGACTAGAAAGGACTACAGATTTTATTTTGTGTAAACAGAAGACCCATGGATGGGCTGATCTGCACAGTTGGCTAAATATTTCAGGCTGGACCCCATTATTCCTTATTGCTTGATATGTCTTCCCTGGAAGCTCAAAAGTATGACTCTTCATCAATTAAAGTGCTGGATGGAGTCTTGAAACCTTGCTCAAGAGCCACATCCAGAAACTCAGGCAGCTGGCTGGATCTGAGCCACGGGGTTTTGACTTGAAAACAAAAAACCCTCCTATGAACTGAGAGATCTATTGCTATCAGTTTGTCTTTTGTCTGAAATGAACCATTATCTGCTTGCTTAGGATCAAAGGTAAATAATTCATGAAGACAAGAAAGAAAAAAGGATCCTTTAGCAAGAGAACAGTACATTTTGAGGCAGCCTGTTGTCAGGTCATGGCACGGCATTCCTATGTCACTGATCAGAACAGTGGCAGGGAAAAAAGGTTTAAATGGGGTAAAAAGGTTGAAAAAATGAATGAGCTCAGATTTTTTTCACAGACAGCCTTGCAATGATGAGCACACAGGGTCTTCAAGCTGTGACTGTTGGATTTGTGCACTGTCCCTTCAACTCACCGCAGCCTAAGAGAATGGAGAGCACTCTGCTGTGGCTCACACTTAGCATGTGCAATTATTAGCACTTTTAATGTTCTCTTCTTCATCTCTCAATTTCTCATCTCTTTTACATTCTCAAGACATTAGACTGCACTGTATGTTTGACCCACAGGTTCTGCTTGCACCTTTCTTGGTTGGATGAGTTGAGTGTGGTGTTGCTGCCATACGGAAGAGTCAGTTTGCAGGTGTTAGGTCAGGCTGGAATAACTTACCCTGTACCACTGTCCCTCAATACAGACAGCAAAGTTTGGATCATCTCAAAAATAACAAATTATTTGTCTCTAATGATGCTTCAAACTCTGCTGCTGCCTTGCTCCTCAACACAGTGAACTCTCTCAAGGGTTTATGGCTGTCCTGGTTACCTTTCCCTCACTGCATCAGCTCTGTAAAGAAACACCCATTTTTATCACACTCAACGTCATGACAACATGTTTGTGTGCTGCTGCTTGTCATTTTATAGCTCCAAAGCTGAGGAAATAACACTGCTGTACTCCAGTCCTATGAGCCCCAGTACTTTATGCTTTTGTTGTGCCCTAAGCTCTTTCCTGAGCTCATTTAAACTTCTGCTTGCTTCCCTTTCTCTAGGGAAACCAGGAGGAAGGAGGGGCCAAACTGTTAAAGCATGGGTGATGTTAGGATGGGCCAAAGGGGGAATGAATGGAAAACAAGAAGTGAGATTAAAACTGGAGACAAACCTCTTCTGGTGTAACACTGATGCACAGGGTAATTCCTCCCATCCTCTTCCCACTTTGGATTCATAAACACGACAATATGTTTAGGTAAATCCATTGTCTTTCAGCCTTCCCTTTGCTGCAAGATGTTACAATTTCATGGAAAAAAGGAATCTTACTTTCTAATTAACTTTTTTATTTCTTATCCTCAGATTCTCCATTGGTAACTGAGGAAGCAATTTTAGCCTACTTTAATATGGTGTTTGAGGCAGGGATTATGCTTCCATGGGCAGGGGTTTTCTTCTGATAATGGGATCCTGGCTAGCACTATGTTCTGGCTGGTATTCTTCTAAGCACTAAAGACCCCATCTAAATTATAGAAAAATGCCAGTGATTATGTTGATAAATAGGACAGTCCCAAAGGGTTTTAAATAGCACTTCACAGCTTTGACAAGCTGCCTCAAAATTTCCTTGCAAATGAGAAAGTTAACACCTGGCTGGGAAATTTATTAAAATTGCAAATGTTAATTTGCTTCTAGCTTGACTTGGATCACTCATAATCTACAAGAAAATTGCACAGGGAGATTTGACCCAAAACACTGAATTATTTGAATACTTCCATTTCAAGAACATCCGAGTTGGTGAAAATGTTACTGGAAATAATTATGTTCTTTAGAGTATATTGATCAGAGCCTACCTTGATGCTACAGAATTCTCCAAAGTGATCTGATGGATATCTCCAAGGACTTTACTTGCATCATTGCATGGAAAGTTCCTGTTATACAATTATACTTTATACCTGAGAGAACTAGAGCCTCTCCTGGCACTTGAAGTGCCACAGCAAAAAGCACTTGGGGCCACTTTCCGTGGCAAAATGAAGTTGTGCTTGACACATGATGATATGTAATTGGAAGTGGAATTATCCCTGGGAAAAGAATATGCAGCCTTAACCTTTCTCCCAAACCACTCATGACCATAGGACTGTTTCCTGCATTACTAAACAGAACACAAAGATTGGTGTGGGAAAAAATATCACTTGAACATTACTGCAGCTGAGAAAATCAGCCGCAGCCTCCAGGAAAAAACTGAAATGAGACCCACAGATTTGTGTTACTTATGGCCACTGAAAGGGAACTGAAAAGTCTTTCAGACCCTGGCAAGTGAAAGGGGACACATGATAAAATCTCTATTTAAGACTGACAGATGGAGTGTCCTTCCTTTGGCCTGATCCACTGAGGATATAAATCAGTCATGGCTCTGAGTTTCTTTAACTGATTTGGTACCTCCACCCACAGCTGCTGGGTTTGGGAGGACCCTGGGGTGCAGTACCTGTAGCTGTCCTTACCTCAGCTCTCCTAAACCCCAGACACTGCAGCTCACTAGGATGACAGAACAGAGTTAGGCAGGTGGATTGTATCTTATGGTGAGTTTCCTGCCATCCCTATTTCCTGTAATTTTGTAAAAATGCTACAGAGTTTGGGCCAGTACAACTATCCAGGCTGAATTCCCCCAGCCCACCACAAGTCCTTCCCCTTCAGGTACATGACCTAGTTTGTTCCCATATCCCAGGGACACACACCATCCCAGTGGATCTGCTCAGATCTCTCCAGCTCTGTCTCTCTGCTGGGTGAGGCCGTTTGTGTTCCAGGACTCACAGATCCTCCCTCTTAGCAGCTGATGTTACTTCAGCACGAAGGAAAAACAAAGAGGGTTAAGCTTGATTTTAATTAAACATTTCCTGCTTTCACAATGAAAGTGGAAAACATGTGGGTGTCTCCTCACACAGTGTGAAGGACAAAACAATGCTCTGTAGGAATGGTGTAGATGTTAAACCCTTTGGCACATCTTGTCCAGCTCACTTTCCTTTGAACTCAGGCTGGGAGGATGTACTTGAAATGTTTCCCTCCTGTGTGTGTCATAGAATCTCCTACAGATGATGAGGAGAAATGGAGATTCATGCAGGCTCTTTCAAACAGAAAGTACTCTTCACAATAATAGTCTGTTTCCCCTAGTTCCTAGTCCTGGAAGGAACAAAAGGATGTGGAATATCATCTAGATTCAGTCTCAGAAAGCGGTGTGATGCTTTGATTTCAGAATGGCTGCAGGGAATCTATTGTTTTCTGTAATTCTGTGTGTACAAGTTGTAAAACTTCTACCTGGGCAAAACCACTCTCCACTGCAAGATTCCTCTTTTGCCCTGCTGCACTCTCGCCACTTGCCACTATCTGGGACTACGTCCAAAGGTGTCTTTCTGACATAAGAAACTGATTTAGAGGGAGATGCTCAGGGGCAGTCAGATAGCAATCACTGCCTGATTGACTGGATGGGCAACAGATGTGGCTCAGTGTGACACTTTATAGGCTTGCAACTCTCATGGAAGTGGTAAGGAACTCTCACATGGAAGTCTGTATTTTCTAAAAGTTGTGGAGTTAGTAGTTGCATCTATTGCATTTTTGGCTTAAGTCCCATAACTGAGCCCAAACTCGCTGCTCATGTGAGCTGGCAGTGCTCTGGCACTGGGCTGGAGTGAGCTGGCCCCTGGAGCAGAGGGATTAACTGGTGGCACTGAAGGTCACTCAGAGATGTTTTCCTTGGAGTGGTGCCTTCCTCTTTCAGTTGGGCAATGAATTAAAATGAAGACACTGAGGAAATACATGGAAAACACTCTGTTCTCCTGCACAACCCGTGATCCTGCAAAACTTGCGTGGATGCAATTGGCTCTAACTCGTTTTGGCTCTGAGAACTCAGACCCAAATTCCAGCATGGCAACCATGGAAAGCAGGCATGGAGGCCTCTTCTGGCCCATGCCCCTCCTCCAGGACAGAAGCAGCTTTGCCTTTGTTGTTCTCACCCATTCCCCACTTGTTTTGCAGAATGTATTTTTGTGAAGATTCTGTGACATCCTCAAGAAATCTACTGCATTGCTTCCCTACAGCTTCAACCAAAAGGTTTTCCCTACTGTCTGGATTTCCCATGTTGCAGCTGATGCTTCAGCTCAGATGTTCCCAGCCCCATCTGGAGCAGCATCACTCCACCAGCCTTAGGACCCGAAGTTTCCAGCCCGGGCAGCCCTACCTGCTGCTCACTGTTTTACAAAGGGACAAGGTGAAACTCAGCCTGTAATTCAGTTTGCACCCTTTTTCTGCAGTTAGTTTAATTATTTCTGCTCTGGTGTAGTCCCTCCAGAGTTATCTTTTTTTCATAAGCTTGTGGGTTTTATTTCCTGTCTGCCAACATATTTTGGCATTTGTGTTTGACTTGCAGTCCCTCTCAGTTTAGTGGCCTCTGCAACTTTAGTCTCTCTTGGTGGAACTGTGAGGTTTGAAATCATCTGCACAGCAAAGCTCTGAAACCTGAAGTGAATCTGACATCCAAATTGTACAGCTCTCCTAGAACCCAAGGGGTTTTAGCTGAACTTTGTTTTTTAATAGCTTGCATTAACATCAAGGGCTACAATTGTGGCCTGACACCAAGCTATTGTTAGAGGTGTTTGCACTTTCCTAATAGAATATAAATGTTCTCAGAAAACAAAGCTCCAGTGAAGCTTCATTAGAGCAGGCTAGTGAAGCTCAGGGGATGGCAAGAGTCACCAAAGGCTTTCAGGTATGAGCCCTTTTTCTTGTCTGCTTGTAGTTTTATTTGACTGCTCATATTATGATCTTGGCACAGATAAAAACCCCATTTGTGTGTGATCAGCAGTACTTACTACCTCATTGTTGCACTCTGCTGCAGGGCACAAAAGCATATTTCTTTCTTCTGCATACAGATGGATATTACTGCATAAGGTAGATTATATCCAAACATTAAGGAAATAACTTCCAAGAATAATTTCTGTCCTTACTGGTACTAATCTTGATTTTACTCTTTCTTTAATTTATAAAGGCTATTTACTATTACCCTGACAAGGTTTGGTGAGATGTGCAGCCCTGCACTATCAGGCAAGAAGAGTTATTGTGACAGCACAAGCTCTAACACCATCCATCCAGCCCATCAGTCACATTTCCCAAAACAACCAATGAAAGAAAGCAGTATTCTATCCACTTCCTCACTGTTTTTACTCAAAATAAGCAGAAAATAGATGAGACTGTGTGAGCCCAAGCAGACTGAGTCAATGCAGTCCTGGCTGCAAACTCCTTGCCATGGAGACAGATCCATTGCAGTGGCAGATGATGGTGGCATTGTGATGACATTCATTCCTTTTGCTCGTGTTCCCAGGGCTCCACTTTCCCTCCCAGTAAGGCAGGTCCAAGGCCAGGGGCAAAGACCTGAACTCTCCTCTCAGGTTACCCTGATGCCCTGTGGGTCTCCTTGCCAAGTGGCTGAAGAACCTGACTTGGAAAAAAAGTTTGTCAGAGGTCTGTTGATGTCTGTAAAGTCAGGATAAATTGTGCCAGCAGAAGCTTTCTCAGGACCCTTAAGAGGAAATAAACGAGAGGATTACTGGGAAAACTGCACTGATATTCACAGAAAGGGCTAATCTTGAATATGACTGGCTAAAGGAATTGCTGGCACTAGAGAGTAGCACAAGTTCAGAGCCTGTCATGGAGAACAATCTGTCCTGGCTCATCTTGCACTGGTTATCTTGAGGGCTGGGGAGGTGATGCTGACCCAGTCCCACTTGGCAGGGCTGGCCTGGCCCTGGTTTGGTGCTCTGGAGACAGCACTGAAGGGGTCAGCTCAGGAAGCCCATTTGCCCTTTCAGATCAACCTATCTGCTCTCCCTTGAGCTGTCTCCTCCTCTGCAGAAGGCAGCAGCAAAGAGATGGAGGGAGGAGGCAGAAGATGTGGTGGCTGACACACAGGCCCTTGCCCATGGCTCATCAATGGCTTTAGTGGGGCTGAGGAACTGAGGCTGTCAGGGGGCCTTGGGAGGAGAGAATGAGAGCAGAGGAGCTCTTGCAGTTTTCATTAGAGTAGGGCCCACTGAGGTCAGTGTAACACAAACACAG
Source organism: Nicator chloris (assembly GCA_013400495.1). NCBI lineage: Eukaryota > Metazoa > Chordata > Aves > Passeriformes > Pycnonotidae > Nicator > Nicator chloris. The sequence continues at coordinate 552,102 of WAAE01015423.1, forward strand.
GCAGGGATAGCTATAGATCCAAATTAAGATGGAAAAACAAAGGCTTAGTAAATGTCCTGAGATACCCCAAGTCCCATCAGAACTCAGTGGCAAAGCCAGGAAGAGAACTTTTCCAATGATTGATGGTTCTGTTTATTTTTAAAAATTATTAAAATCTCTCCAAGTCCCTACCCCAAAAGTTTCTGGAATTTGATGTAAAGAAAACATTTCATTTCAGATTCAAGCATTGTAGGATGTTCTAAAACCTATTTTCTTGAACAAAAGGGAATGAAATTTCTAAATGAAGACCTATTTCCAGCTGGAAACCAAATGTTCTGGCTGGAGCTGCCAAGAGGAAAAATTTCAGCTTTCACCATTTATTGTGGTTTGTTATTCATGGACAGTTGAACACAACAGAGACAAATTCACAAAACGTTTACGTTTGCTGGCAGGTCTCCTGATGCTCTGATGAGCCCCATCATGAGGGGCTCCTTCAGCTGTGGCCTGCCAGGACAACTTGCTTAATCTACTCTTTTCCAGTTGGCACCTGCCTTTCTAAAATTGTTACCTGTGGCCTGTATCACTTGACAAAGTAGCAGCAGTAGACAGGAACCCCTGTGTAGCACCTTTCTAGACCTGGGGCTCTGGAAATCCAAAGGGCTGTCTGTTCTGGGTGTGTATTCAGTGGGGGTTGTCCCCTGTGAGCCTGGGCCCTGGTGAATAACCCATGGCAGCACCTGCTCCAGCTGTGCTGGGTGTCACTGCCTAAAAACCTGCAGCACTGGAGTGCCTCAGTCAGAGGCTGCTGTTGTGGTTGGAGCTGATTTCTGGCTGGATGGAACCTGCAACTCAAGAAGTCCCCAGTTTGCTTCAGTGTGTCATTCCAGGGGCATCTGCAAGTTGGACAGCCCCCAGGCTAATTTAGCTATGCCACTACTTATTCTGTATTCAGTGAATGTCTCCTAGGCATTCGAGAACCTTCAGCTTCTTAATCCAGGGAAAGGAGAGATCAAACATCCAGTAGGCCATATCTTTATTAGCAATTTCATTATTAAATGATCTTTAAAAGAGAATATGAATCTTTTTGCCACCAAAATATCCCCACAGTGCTAACAGAAACTTATTATTCTGGATATTTGAGTAGAAGGAATGTTTAGCAACTCTTTGCAGGTGCAGGTGGCTTGATGGAATTTAAAATGACATAAAACTGTCTCCTCCTTTAGACAAATCTTAAAGCTATTTATAGCTACTTATCTATTATGCTGCAGCCCTTCCTGGCTGTTTATAGCATCATGTAGGGCACCACTGGGAGTTACCATGGTGCTTGCAGGGAACAGAGCACGAGGATGTGGGTTCTGGCACTGTCTCCATTTTGGTCGTGCACACACATCCACACACACTTCTAGTGCCAGTTGCTTGCCAGTACAAAAGAACAAACTCCCTGGCGTGCCTAGAACATCACCCCTTCACATCAGCAGGGCGTTTGGTCTCTGTGATTTATGCCATGCTGCTGCAGGCGAGGGCTGGTAAGATATCTCCTGCAGACGGGAGCGAGAAACCCTGCATGACACACAGCAGCTGCAAGAGGATATAACAAGAGTGCATTAAAGTTTATATCAAGCTTTCAACAGCTTCAAGGGTGTTCTGTACATGCTCCTGGGCATTTTCATGTCATGAAAAACATCAGAAGATTGAATGAAACAGAGACCTTCTTCTCTGCAGAAAGAGCACAAAGTCTTGAAAAAGGGAGAAATGGGTTCAGTTGTATGTCCAACAACTGTTTAAGCTGCTCCCTGTACAAGAAGAGGAGAAACACAGACTTACACCTTTAAACATGGACATTTAGTTTGTTAACACGCTCTTTCCCCCCCTCCCTTTTTTATTTTCCTCTCTGTAATGCAGAAGGAACTTAAAACAGAGGAATTGAACCTGCTGTTGTGTCCACTGTTGTTTTCCTTCTCTGACCATTTTGGGCAATGACACAGATAAACAGAATTCACTGGAGTCTGGGTTTAAGCTTCTGGCTCATGTTCCCAGGACTGTTGCCAACTTAATGAACTATGCCCTGAGTTCTGTTTGGAATTTTTGCCCGAGGTTTGACAAAATGTGAAAGGTATTAATGATCTGATGGCTTAGTGCTTTTCATCTATAACATGAAGCTTCATAAACAAAGGGCCAGATGCTTTTTTATAGTCCAGATCCATAGCACACAAGTCAGATTTCCTTGCACAGGAACTCTGTGAAGATTGCTGCCATATTCCTCTGATTCTGTTCCTTCTTGTGTCAGGCTGGTTCACCTGTGCTGCCTTTGAACTGTCAGAGCTGCTCCATCTTGCATTGCCCTTCAAAGGCAATAAAAGGCCAGAAACAATTTAGTCTATGAGCAAGCAGAGGCCATGCAGTTCCCATAGCCTCCCACAGAATAGAAATTCTCATTTCACTCCTACACAGCTGGGAGGTCATCCTTTCCCTGAAGAGACTCACACAAGGCTAGAGAGTTGTTGCAGAGAGAAACCATGGCTTTGCACAGGAAAATCTAATCCTCATTTTCTGGGCTAATTAAAAAGTATACTGATATTTCTTTTAAAACTCACAGGGTTTGGTTAAGAAATTAGGCTCATTATTTCTCAGCTTTATGGAACAGATTGTACATTTGGTTAACCCAATGTGTAAGCAATCTTGAGTTTGCATCTCTGAAATGTAGTTTGTTTGGGCACTCATAGACTTGCTTCCATGGTGGATACCATGGTCATTTGCCTCTTGCTGGAAAAAATCTCTGTTAACATATTACCAAGAGGGCAAAATCCAGGTATGTTTCTCTTATAAGGGGCACATGTTCTTATTTTCATTGCCCAGTCAAGTAAAGAGCTGACATTGTCCTAAACACTGGTCACAGCTACTTGGAAAATTTTTTATTTCCAGTCACATTCCTTGGATAACATTGCTATAATTCTTAATAATGAAATACTCTCAAAACTTCTCCCGAGACATGCCTAACACAGGCAAATCCTACTCTTTGCAGTTTTAGATAAACCTAGGAGGTAAAGCCTCCTAAATATCTGGAAATTACCACCATAAAGCCTTGTCCTGCCTTTTGAGTGCAAGGAAATGAGACCTGCAATGGTTGGTGTTCTTCTCAGGTAATTCAAATCAAAGGGCCTTGCAGGAATGGGGTGGCAACACTGGCATTACAGTGATCCAGACTTATACTTTTTCCTTTCCTTTAAGGTAAAGATGATTCAAAGATACCCTGGCGTGTGAGAATAGTTCAGAGATGTAATGGGCCTTCTGTGAAAAGTTGTGCTTGGATGAGAGGAAATTGAGACTCCTAAAACTGGCAAAAGTTGGTGTGACATGAAGCCCACGCTCCTGGCAAGACGTCCAGCAGCTGCAGAGAGCTCTGGGATGGGGACATCCTGACAGAGCCCATGGGGAATGATGCTGTCTGCTGCTGTGGGACACAGCTAGAAAGGGAACTGCTGAAAGCCCTCCATGACAGATCACTGATTTCCTGCTGTATTTCCCAGCTTATCTGAACTTCTGGACTCACTTCTGTGGAGAAAAAGGGGGAAAAATACAGTTGGCACTTTCCATTTGTGTCACCAGCATTAAAAAAAAAAAATCCACATAGTCTCAGAATAGCAGAAATGGTATCAGAGAGTTTACAGGCAGAAGGAGCTATCTGTTTTAGGCTCCATTAAATTTAAATGTATTCTTTTCCCTAAAGCAATTCACTCTTTACATTTTCTTCAAGTTGGCTCACAAAGTGGAGGTGTTTCCCCTGTGCAGCACAGGGAGCAGAGGATGCTGAGAGCTCATCAGCCCTAAGTGCTGTGTAGCTCCACATCCATCAGTGTGCCAGGTGCTTTCAGCAGAACACAACAGTGCTGTCAGTCAGGAAAAGGAGAGCTCACCAGAAACCAGCAGATATTCAGGAAGATGAAAAGATAAGATGTTAAATTGGGGACTGGAATAGGACATAAATGCTGCCTGATATGAAGAGGCACAACAGAGATTTGTAGAGAAAAGTTTGGAAGGTCCTTCCAGTTACAAGTCTCCACAGAGCCCAGAACTAAAGAGCCACAAAACCCAGTTGGGGGCTGTCATTGCTAACATAACTCTTCCACCAAATACCAGATTCCTTGTCAATGAGTTATCTCACCTCCACTCACACTGTCTTTACATAAACAACACCTTATGCAAGCAGAAAAGTGTGTCGTTTATTAATGATTATGTGGGTGGTGACATTTTTACCAGCACCAAACATCCAACTCAAAAATTCCCCTTTCACAACAGGTTTTTGCTGCTGGTATCTTGAAGCTGTTCTTCACATAACGTTAAGCTTTTAATTTCTTTCATGAATAAATATTACCCAAGTTTATGTAACATCAGCAATCTCAGGTCTTTACAAAAGAACTGGAAAGAGCTTTAAAAGCAGGACTTGGCAGAGATGTAAGTTAGATACCCTTCAAGTCTACAAACATAGAAGTTCTAAGAATGCACATATGTATTTTCCATTCCACCTAATGCTAAACTCTGCCTGACTCCCTTCTCTTAATGAAGAGTTAATTCCTGGCACATATTTAGATCCATATAACAGTAATAAGAATAACTAATAGCAGCCAGGTCTAGAGATATTAAGCAAGATTAACAAAGGATTAAGTCTGTTTCTATGCAGAAAGAGTAGAACCCATGATTCTTTAACTGTAAATCTAGATCCAAGCACTTAGAAAGCACCATGGATATTCTTTTGGTCAGTGTTCTCCATGGAAAGGAAGCAGGTACCACTCTTGCTGTGGGGCTAATGGCTGAGAATTAGCAGCCTTAGCTCACATTTTTATTAAATGTGCAGTGGCAATCATGCAAGATGCTCTTTGTGCACAAAAATTAGAAAAAGGTCTGTCCCAAGTAGTTTCTGCCTTAAGCCAGCTTACAATGAGGAGGAGGAGGAGAATGAACTGAATTCAGCTGTCACGTTTAGCAAAGTGTGGCTGGGAACCTTTGGTATTAAGGATCACAACAGTCATTAAAAAACAAGCAGTCACAGCCCTTCCCCAAAAGACCACTTCTGTGACGTTTTGGGTTGCAGAGAAATGTAAAAACATCATCTATGAAGACAAAATATAGGGTTTCTAAAAATACCTTTTGATTTTATGTCAATTTTTTTGATGTGCAGAAAGTGCGAGGGGAAAGGCAGCACATTTTGTGTGCGTGATGTCTGCATACTTACTGTGCAATTAGGTACTTCTCGTGATAGATTACAAGTCTACTTGGAAACAGTTTTGCAATTTCTGTTGAATTGTGAATTGTGCAGCAGAAAGTGAGTTACAACAACCTGTAGATCTTTGAAAAGCGGCAAGTGTGTTTTTCCGATCCAGTTCTATTTATAAAAACACCCAGCAGCTGGTGAAAAATGAAGTCTGTGTCTCTCACACTGCCCCAGAAGTTGTGAACAGCAGCTAAATGCAATCCTGACAGGCCACAGAGATGCTGTGAGCCAGAAGATGCATCTGTTCACTTCTACCCTGTGAAATAGATGAGTATGAAGGCAGGGAGTGGGAAATCTCTTCTGGTCCTCTCTTTGCCGTTTGTTCCAAGGAAGCGATGGAGGAAAACTAATTTCCTTAAACTGAAGAGGGCATTTTGGAGGTAGGAGTGTGACAGGACTGATTCCCTTCTTTCTGGCTGATGATTTTGAGTCTTTGGAGTGGTGCTGCAGGAAACTAAATTATTTCCACCCTTGCAACACTGAAACAAAATTAGAACATAATTCAGAAGCCTTAATTGGGATCCCAAGTGGCTGTTGCCCACACAGCTTCTTCAAACTGGCAAAATCCTCAGAAGAGCACAGGAACACTGAGCAGAGCAGGAAAGCCCATAAGGTATCAGGAAGATGCCTTTGGTTTTTGCCTCACCTCCTCCCATTGCAAAAAACAGGCAGTTGATTTGCAGTTTTACTTTTCATTAGCTAGTCGCTCTTTGCTACCCCTAATCTGTAATTGATGGCATGGATGTTGCCTTCTGCAAAGTTAAAATATCACTTATTTTGCTAATAACTGACTTTGCAAAGCTTTACAATGTCACTGCCTGCCATTTTAAAAATATACAGGTATCCTGAGTGCTCCTTCAAAGGGAAATCTGAAGGTCTGTGTGGAGTAACAATAATATCACCATCATGATGTTTAAACTGCAAGACATGAGAAGTTAAAACCAAAACCCATTGCCCTTCTTCAATTTAAAAAAAAAAAGTTAATATGAGCTTATAAAAATCTCACGACTCACTGAAGTGAAGGGCAAAATTTATATCCTGCAGACAGGATATAGGAGAGTTTATAATATTGCAGTGAGCTATTTTCATCCCAGTGATTCTTCTTGCAACCTGGGCGTCTTTCTGCATTCAAACAGGAGCCTGGAAGCCTTGCATGCTGTCACTCCATAGCTTCCTGGGCCTGCTGCCAGGTCTCCAGGGCATCAGGATGTATGGTTAGGAGGCTAATATGATAAATACAAGAAAACTCATAATGAACATAAAACCTGTAGCTGACACTGCGCCCTTGCCGTACTGTGCAGACCTCGTGCCAAGTCCCTGGACCTCTGTTTGCCTCTCACCCACTCACCACCCCTTGGATAAGCTTTTTATTAACTCACCTCAGCTCTGGATCTGACAGCTGAGAACTGCTGTGCCAGCTGCAAAGGTTCCAAAGGCATTTTTGATATCCAGAGCTGGCTGATGCACACAGCACTCGCTGTGCTGTGGGGAAGCATCACTGGGAGGTGATAGGAGCCAGACCCTCATGGGTTAAAGCTGCATCAGAGTGAGCTTAGACTGGACATTAGACAGCTTTTCTTTAGAGAGAGGGTGTTCAAACACTGGAACAGGCTTCCCAGAGAGGTGGTTGATACCCTGAGCCTGTCAGTGTTTACGAGGCATTTGGACAATGCCCTTAACACTCTTTAACTGGGTCAGCCCTGAACAGGTCAGGTAATTGACTGGATAATTGTTGTAGGTCCCTTCCAACTGAAACATTC
>WAAE01015423.1:559270-609126 GCA_013400495.1 Nicator chloris
CTAGTCTAGTCTAGTCTAGTCTAGTCTAGTCTAGTCTAGTCTAGTCTAGTCTAGTCTAGTCTAGTCTAGTCTATTGGCTAAATGCCAAATAAAACTAAAAAGAGGCTGTGAATGCATGATTAAACATATGTGGAAAATCTGTTTCTGCTCATCCACTTATGTTGAATAGAGAAATTTGTTCTCACCCCTGGGTACCTGACATCCAAAATACTTATTTTCCATTTTCCATTTGCAACATGGAGACTCCCTTCTCTTTCCTTTAATTGTAGCTGGTTTCATGGTGTCTTTTAGTTACCATTACTCGCAGCTGAAACCATATGAAGATGCACAGTGAGATCCTTTAATTCAACATAAACTTTTCACAGCTTGGCCTCCCAAGGATTTATTACTGACTGAGTCGTGCTGACGTGGGATGACTTCTGCTTGCTGAAGAGCTGAAGACTTGAAGGAACTTCAACACAGATTTTCACATGTGCTTCTGACACTTTTAATGGTTGAGGATCCATCACCACAAGCTGTAATTCCAGCCAAGGGTGGGATAATGGTTCTCTGTAAGGGTTAGCACCAGCACCTCAGGCTGTACCAGTCCTGTACAACCCCAAGATGCCAGAGGAAATATCAGCTTTCATGTTGAGTCAGTGTCACCTCGGGTTGTGCCTCTTCATGAGGCTTCACCAGGAACCAGAAGTAACTTTCTTGCAGCTTCGTGCTACTACAGGACTGTACCTAGTCAGACTGACTGGGTGTTAAGCTCTGTGATTTTAAGGCTCCAGTTTACAAATGCACTTGTGCTGTTTTATACACACACAAATCCATTGGGAAGAAGAGCCAAATCCTCCTCTCCCCCAGTGTAAACCTTGTGCCATCCAAAGTGCCAGAATTCCGTTTTCTTTGGATTTGTACTAGACAAAGCAGTGCTTGTTCAGTGTTTTTCCTGTCTGAGAGTTATTTCTTTCTCCTGTTTGCTCCATCCATCTTTGGTAGGAGTTTAATACAGTCAACGGAATAACAAAAGAAAAACAGCTGCTGTCCCAAACTACTCTAAACCCAGCAAGTGTCCTAATTCCTTTACCATCTCACAGCTCCCCATATGGTAATTTCAATAAGGGCAANGAGCTGAAGACTTGAAGGAACTTCAACACAGATTTTCACATGTGCTTCTGACACTTTTAATGGTTGAGGATCCATCACAAGCTGTAATTCCAGCCAAGGGTGGGCTAATGGTTCTCTGTAAGGGTTAGCACCAGCACCTCAGGCTGTACCAGTCCTGTACAACCCCAAGATGTCAGAGGAAATATCAGCTTTCATGTTGAGTCAGCATCACCTCGGGTTGTGCCTCTTCATGAGGCTTCACCAGGAACCAGAAGTAACTTCCTTGCAGCTTCGTGCTACTACAGGACTGTACCTAGTCAGACTGACTGGGTGTTAAGCTCTGTGATTTTAAGGCTCCAGTTTACAAATGCACTTGTGCTGTTTTATACACACACAAATCCATTGGAAAGAAGAGCCAAATCCTCCTCTCCCCCAGTGTAAACCTTGTGCCATCCAAAGTGCCAGAATTCCGTTTTCTTTGGATTTGTACTAGACAAAGCAGTGCTTGTTCAGTGTTTTTCCTGTCTGAGAGTTATTTCTTTCTCCTGTTTGCTCCATCCATCTTTGGTAGGAGTTTAATACAGTCAACAGAATAACAAAAGAAAAACAGCTGCTGTCCCAAACTACTCTAAACCCAGCAAGTGTCCTAATTCCTTTACCATCTCACAGCTCCCCATATGGTAATTTCAATAAGGGCAAACTCCTAGGGGCTTAAAAGGCAATCAGTTTTTACCAATTAAAAGAAAATTAATTTGTCAAGTGGGCTGACAGGGAAGTCAATCCCAGCAGCTCTGTAATCCTACCAGGGCAAGGTCCCAAATCTGTGGCAGCAATAATAATGTTGGTATGTCAGACTTAACTAAAGAAGGAAAATAATAGAAATTTATGTTGGCATCTGCCTGCTAAAAAGATCAGCAGTAGAACTTAGGCATTAAGGACTAGAAAAGAATAGAAAATAACCCCAAATTGATATTGCCTGGATTGCTCATTATAATTCAAGAAGCTCCCTCTGGTCTCCTTAAACCTCTCCATAAAAACCTGACACATAAAAAGCAACACACCTTATGGCTAAAGATGATATTCTCCTAGTACTGCACTTTACTTCAAAACAGGAAGGAACCAGAGACTGAAGATTTCTTTGGCATTTAAGCAGACTTTTAAATCATAATGGGGCTCTCTGCAGATGAACTTCCTGAAGATGCAGCTGAACTTGCTTCTTTAAGGTTCTCTGAACATTTCTTTTGGGAGTGGGTGTCATTAGGGAGTCCTCACATTATAATTGTGTGAAGACATCCTCTAGTTATTCTCTGACCCCTCTCAGACAGAGAATGATTCTCTGCCTCCTTTAAGGAATATTAAATGGAGTGAAGGAAGTTACTCCTCTGGATGACCCAAGGAATCCACATAGAAGTGGGAATGGACCCCACAATTCAGCACTCAGTGCATTGATCTGGACGTTACTTTTTTTTTCTAGGACATATTTATTTTTTTGTGGGGCAGCAATGAAATCTAAAAACAGTCCATCCCAAATCAGCTACATGAGCTGTCTTTGGTGGGAGAGGATCTTTATTTTTTGAGACCTCTGCCATGCCAATAATCTGGGTTGCTTTCTAGATCTTTTCAACATCTTTGCCTTGATGTATGATACTGTTTTCAGCTACAGGAGTTTTCCTACCTGAATGAAATATTACCTTAAATCTGTAAAAAATCCCACTTCCTATAAATGGCAGAAATTTCTTCATTGATACAAGAACTAGATTGGTTCAACAACGGTTCTAATATTTCAGCCCTCTGAAAAGTACATCTTGTCTTTAAGAGTGAATTTATAGCAGATTTGTGATTTAGTCCTCCCACAGCATCATATATAACCAGCTGCACATGGGAAAATTCTCCAAAGGGTGACAAATCTTTTCTTGTGGTAGCTGGGAAACCTTTAGCTGCTTAGCATTAGAAGCATGGAGAAAAGTTCACACAGAGATTGGCTTGCTGCTGAAAATTCAACACCTCCTTGATATTTGATGCCATTTTTTGCCCGTCACTGGGATGTTTTGGATGTGAAAAAATAATAATAATAAAAAAATAAAATCACTCCAGAAGCTCTATAAATGGGCATGCAGAAAGGATTTCAGTTTGTGTAGTGAGAGGTTTCCTGGATGAAGGCAGCATGTGCAGGGCTGCAGATGATCTATGACAAGAAGCAGAGCTTAAAGAGATGTGGAGATAGAAGGCAGGAAGCTTTGGAGGAACAGCAAGGCAGGTATCAAAGCAGCCAGCCTGGGAACAGAGAGTCCCATGCTGAACAACTCCTTGTCTGCTTGGCTGGCACCGCGGATGCAATCACGCCGGAGTTATACTGACACTGGCAGGGAGCACAGAAAGGCTTGGCATTCCTTCTCCTTTACTGGAAAGGGATATCATGTGGAAATATGGTAAAAAAATAAAACTGTAGGTAGAAAAGAACAAGCCAAATCCTGAAATATTAAAACCACTTTCCTACCGAAATTTAAAAGTGTGCCATAATTGGAAAAAGAAGAAAACAACCTTCAACTGATCCAATGAGTGATTGGAAGGAATGAAGAACTGCAGAGATACTATTCGTTTTCCTTCTCTTTTTAAAATGTAATTTGAAATTCATGAATATCTTTAGAATTTGTTACTAAACCAGAACATAAATATAGCTGACACTGCAATCTTGCTACTTTTAATCATACTAGAATAAACACAAGTCTTAGATTCTTGGGGAAACGGGGACCTCACAGAATCACAGAATGGCTGGGGTTGGAAGGGGGCTCTGGAGGTTACCTTGTCCAACCTCCCCTGCTCAGAGTCCCCTACGGCAGGTTGTCCAGGAACACATCCAGTGTCTGCTTCAAGTGCCATGTGAATTTCTGTGATGGGGATCAATACTGCCAATAAGAGTTTTCATCCTGTTTCTCACTTGAGCCTTCTGGTCTGTTTGTGTATAAACTCTTCTGAGATAACCTGATGTTCTAGATCAGCAGAAGGAACAAGAATGCCAGTGCACGTGAATGATGTTTTAGGATATGAAAGGAAACACAGATCAACTTTTAAATTCATTACCTCTGAATTTTCAGCATGTAAAGCAGAGCATGCTAGCCCTCAGATAATTTGTTAATTTGTTCTTATAAAAGAACACAGAACATTTAATACTGCGTCAGCCAGTCCAACTTGCTCCATTTACAGCATCAAAGGGACATGAACTTGAACCTCAGCTGAAACAGAGACCATTCTAGATAGTGCCCCAAGATTAAGCAATGTTTTGAAATCAAGTTCAACGTAAGCCTTCTGTTCTCTGTGGAGCAAGTTATCACTAGTTCTGCAAACAGAAAAAAATATCTTATGTTTCCCAGAGTAAAAAGGGTCTCACAGACTGAGATTCCAGCCAAAATCAGAACAACCTCACTGTATATCATGTTTATTTCAGCTGTATATCTTGAGCTAATGAAGTAATCACTTCTGCATTGGGCAGAAGCACAATATTTATACAGTTTCAGGCAACCAAGTATTTATGATGTTACTGTAGATACATACATCTTTCAGAGACAGAAAACATACAGCACACTGAATTTTTTTGCCCACTTGGAACAAGATGAAAACTGAACAGGCTGAAGAGCCATTGTATTTTAAACACCATGAAAAGGATTGGTGCTTTTCACATCTATATTTAGCAACAATAAACATTGCACACAGAGATTCATAAAGAGGGTACTGAAAACCCTCTTGTGCTCTTGTAAGAAATATAGCAATACCTGTTCTCTTAGCAAGGAAAAAATGCAGCAACTGTTTAACACAAAGCAGGAGACGTAACAGTTCCCCAGGAAACTATCCTGTGGTTAACACAGGTATTAAAAGACAGGTTTAATTCATAAACCCTGTTAGAATCCCACACATCTCTTCTTTTTTATTCTAAAGGTCAGGATATGACTCAAAATTTCTTCGCATTCTTATTCAATTTGAAGATATTAGTTGTCCAAAAATCATAAGCCAGAGGCTCTTCCAAGGGAGAGACCCCTAAGCCGCCTGCCTCTGACACCTTGCCTGAGCCAGATCCCTCCAAGTCCTGGACCATGTGTGCCAATTCATGTGATGGTGCATTATCTAGCATGCTGTAACTCCCACAGATCTCAAGAAATGGGTGTCCAAACACCTTTGTTTTGCCTGGATGCAGATGAGGCACTTCCTTGCATGTCTAAGTTAGTTAAAGGAGATCACAGAACCACACAGGTGAATCAGCACTGCCAGGTGTGGTCACTTGTTTTTCACCTGCAGGTATTCAAGTGAATACACAAAATTCTGGACATGCCTCCCCACGTTGCTGTCAAAGTAAAGGAGTTGTCCTGAGCAACAGTGTGAAATAAAATCTTTTACTAGATTTAACCATGCACATTATTCAGTATTCTGCCTGCTCCACCTTTGCCTGTGTACAGGGGTATGACCAGTGTGCTTGGTGACTCACACCAAGAGACCAGAATAGCACCCATGAATTTGTTGAGTGTTTATGGCAGAACTTGCCAGAAAGGTGCCTCATTCTCAACTTTAGATAAGACTCCAGCTGCAGTTTGTAATGTGATATCCAACTGCCCTGAAACCTGAAAAATTGTGACTTTATTAAGCTTGTCTCAGCTAAAAGTTGCTATTTCCCTATCTTACACCAGCTGAACATACACACGGGTTTTCTATTATTGCAAGACTGTTAGAAATCTCTCAGCAGGAGCAGCAAATGCCAGTGAACTGTGGAAGTGAACCATCCATTTCTAATAGCATACTGAAGGAGTGTGATAACTTGTTGAGCAGCTTATCAGGAAACTTTCTTACATGATAAATCTCTTTAGTCATTCAAAAATATGGAGAGACTGAAACGATCTGGAGAAAACAACTTATGTAATGCAGATCTTCCCAGGACCATCAGAGGCTTCAGCAGGGTTTTTTCCTCTTTATTACCAGGGCATTGCTACAACTCTCCTGAGAAGATTGCACACCAGACCTATGAGCAGTGTCATTGTGAAACAAGGGTACCAGTTTAAATGTTTTCCATTGTTCCAGGTACTGAAACAGCAAGTTTCCTGCAGAGAATATTCTGGTTAGATGCAAAGACACTTTGATTAGACTTTAATTTGAAAAATGTTTTAAATTAAGCTAAGTATGGTGGTAATAATAGTGTGAAAAGGCAATGGACTGAAAGTTATTAAATCTGTGAATATAAGGCTAGGTTTATCTTTAGGCTGTTTCTTAGGGAGGTGACCCCTGGATTCCTCTTAGAAGGACAACTACACCCACAGATGAAAAAGAACTACTGAATTCTTCCAGTAATACCTGCAATACCTGTTGAAATCTCCAGAAAAGTGTAAAATATCTGACACTCCTAGTGATTTTAAAACACACAATGTGCCCTTGTCTTTTTTCCTTCTCAGGGGTTATTATGAAAAATAAGTCACTTTGAATCAAAATTGATCTGATAGAAAACTGTGGGAACTGCAGAAAGGCTACTCTGACTCAGTGTTTATAAGCACTGGTATTGAGGGATCCCTAATTGCTCTCTACAAGTACCTGGGAGCAGGCTGTAGTAAGGTGGGTGTCAGTCTCTTCTCCATATGACAAAGAAATGACCTCAAGTTGTGCCAGTGGAGGTTTAAATTGCATATTAGGAAAAATTTCTTCACAGAAAGGGTTGTTAAGCAGTGAAACAGGATGCCCAGAGAAGTGGCAGAGTCACTTCCCTGGAAGTGGGATGTGTGGATGTGGCACTGGAGGACGTGGGCTAGTGGTGAACACAGTGTTGAATAACTGATGAACTTAAAAGTCTTTTCCAACCTCAACAATTCCACGATTCTGTGATTCTAATGTCTCCATGTTTCCTTGTCCTGAGCTGCTTTACACAAATATATCTACTGACAGAAAGACTGCTCAGGCAGAACTGCACAGGTTTGTCCATGTTGGCCAGGTGCAGCTGAATTATTTTCCTTTACCTTTCCTGGCAAGGCCACCGTGGAGCTGTTGCTCCTTGTGACCATTGCATGGCTCTTTTGAGGTGGAAGCAAAGCCTACTCATCCCTGAGTCTGCTGTGGAACCTGTGGTTTCATAACTTAGCAACTTCAAACAGAAACAGGTATTTTCTACCTCCAGCAAAGAAATCAGCAAGTGCCTGAATGGGCTGGGACTGGGCTGAGACAGTCAGGTGTGGAAAAAAACAGTGTCCTCTTTGCAACCTCTCATTTCATTCTTTGATTTCCCAGCCCCACACTGGGATTTCTGTGTTGTCCAAGATCTGATCAGTCCCCTAAACAAAATATTTTATTTATTGTGAATAAACAACTCAGAGGATAGGTATTTAAGTGCTGTGAAGGATAAGAGCATGGAACAACAGACTCACCATTCCTGACATTTCTACAGTCCTTAGCTACCTCTTGTCTTCCTGTGTTTCTGTCTGAATACTGGCTTCTTTAGTCAGTCTAACAAAGTTTGAACTCAACTCTGCATGTGCTTTCCAGCACTTCACCATTCTGAAATGCCCAATCTCTTTTCTCTCACTTTTTCTGATTTAATTTTCAGCCACGAGTATTGCTGGACCAGTGAGGACTAGAGACCCCTGTGCAGCTACCACACCCTCAGCTTTTAAACTCCCCCTCTGCCTTGGAGTTCTTACCATCTACATACATGAGGCAGATAAAGGAAAAGAAATGGACTCAATCATTTGATGAGCTCTGCAGTACGGTAGGATCATATGTGAATTTAAGCCCTCAGTAAACCCTACTTCTTCTAAAATCCATTTTATTTTATTTTATTTTATTTTATTTTATTTTATTTTATTTTATTTTATTTTATTTTATTTTATTTTTAATCTTGAAAGACTTTATTCAGTACTGATGTTTTCAGCTGACTGTAGCTCACTTTGTCTTTGCAGTATGAGTTGAACAAGCAGGAAGACCTAATCTGAGCTGAGAGAAAACTGTCACCTGTGTCAGTGAATCAGACATAATTTGCATTTCAAGCTGACCCGGTGCATTTAGCTGCTTCTAAATGAGAAATTTACTGAAATGATGCTGTGTCTGCCTACCCAGTCCCCATGGCAAAGGGCTGATTGCATTGGGGATCAGGGTGAGAAGCTTTCTGCTGCATGTTGAGATTCTTGCTAGTTAAAAAGAAAAGAAAAAGAAAACAAGTCTAGGCTTTTAACTGAAAGAATTATTCCACAGAGGAACAGGAGCAGGGTTGCTGGTCCTCAGAGCACATTTTGCCATCATACTTACTTACCCTTACCCTGCCCCTCCAGCAACAGTGAGCAGCAGGTGGCCTTGGGTACTTCAAGAAGGAAGGCATTTGGTGGCCATGAAGTCCCTGCTTTTGGGAAACAAGGCTCCCATTTCCCAGAGACTGTGCTGTCAGGGCAGCAGTTTGGATGCCACCCCCTCTCCTTATGGTCAAGAGTTGTTCTCATCTCTGAGACTTTGTTGGATTTACATTAATTCTTAATGGCTGGCTGGCTGTATGACAGAAGATTTTTATCAGACATGCACTTTTAGCAGAGGAGCTGAGGGGAAAAGCTGAACTGCCCTGTCAGCTCCTATTATCATGGGCAGGCAGAGCTGCCAAGAGAGGGGTGAGGCTGGGGCTGGAGGTGGTCCCAGCCAGGTCCAACAGCAGCAGCCCTGTGCCTCCATCACTCTTCCAGAACTGCAGCCGCCCAATTTCCTCGCTCAGGCCACAACCCACCGGCAGTGTGAGACGCTGAATTTGCACCTCTGAGCCTTGGTGGCACAGAGGGACGCTGAGGGAGGGCAGGCACTTGCCTCGAATGTGCCAGCTCTTACAAAGGCTGAGGAGGGAGTGAAAAAGAAGAAATCACGCGGGATGCAGGGATGCAGTCTGTCCCTACTTCTGGTGAACAACTGGGGCAGCTGTAAAACAAGAGCTGTAAAACTTCAGGAGGATGGGGACCGAGGTAGCAGACAGTCAGCACCGACTTCTGGAGCAGATGATTTTCAGGGGAACTGTAACTCGTATTGATTTAGATTTTACCTCACAGCTGAAAAAGCTGACCAGGCCTTTTTTGCCAAATGTAAACACATTTTCCTTTGACAGGTTTTTAAATGAAATGTTTCCTCTTGGAAATAGTGAAACGGTTTTTTATTTTGATGTTTTTCAAATGAAACTCACCCTTTTGAAGAAGCCTACTTTGCTAAAACTGTATTCAAAACTAAATGTCTCAAAAGAGAAAATTGAATAAACCCAATTCTTCAAAAAATAAGTTTAAAGGGGAATGAAGCAAAATGTTTGCATCCCCAAAATATTACTGCTTTATTTTGCCCATGATTAAACCACTTTCCTCTAACTTTCTTTTAGAACTGGGATAGTGGGTGAAAAGACTTTGTGTTTCACTACAGGAGTAAATGGCACCAATAACACTGCAGAACATGAGTGGAGGTTAAGCTGAGCTGAGACAGATGGCAGCAATAAGCCTTTCCAGAGACTACTGCAAAAGCACACCCTTGCCACTCTTAGATCATTTTGTTTGAGGAAAACAAAGTAAAATGGCTTGGAAGGATGATGTGCTGTGTGTCATTGGCAGTAGCAGCACGCAGGAGGAGATCAGCAGTGGAAAATGTTCCTGCAGAAGAGGCTCTGTCTGCAAGGGCTCTCTCCTCCTCACAAGCCAAGTGTTAATCAACACAGCCAGTGGTAAGGGCTTCACTCTCTGGGGTTTCACGTGGTTGGAAAACTTATTGTGGTTGAGAAGCTGACTTGTAAAGTACATGGGGAAGAGAGGGATGCAAAAAGCTGTGTGTTGTTTTTAAACTTACTAACTTACCTCAGAAGGTTTCTCCCAGACTTAACTGTGTATTCAGAGAGTTAGACCTAAGCAGAATTAGCCTTTTAATTAACCCCCAGCAGCAATAAATAATACCAACAGAAAACTGCAAGTTGAAGGCAGTGGGGTAGACCTGAGCAGGGCCAGGGGAACGCTGGGGTGCCAGCCTGGCTGTGCCACAGCCACATTTTAGTTGGCTTGCTGTGCATGTCACATTTCAGTGAGAACAGTGATAGACCAGGGAATCTAGGCTGGTGCTGTAATTAATGACACATGGCTAAAATTAAAAATTAAGCATGGCCAGTGTCCATTATGTAGGAATATAGAGGGTTCAAACTGTTTTTCTTAGCCAAAGAATTAAATCACAGCGAGCTGAACAGTTTGTGGTTACTTGGCAGCGTGGCTTTCTCCAGCAGAAACCAAAGGAGTCTCTTTTAATTGATGCCTGCTTTCCAGAGACGGGTGTGCACTCTCCTAACTCTTGGATCTCACACAGGCCTGAACCAGACCACCAAGCACCATGGACTTTGGCTGGTGGCTGATATAAAAGCAGCCTCAAATCCAGATCTATAAATCCAGGAATAGGTTCCACCTCTGTGATTTGCCAGGTTCCAGCAATCTGGGAGTGCATAAGCTCCAAAGCTTGTGAATTTCCACTATTTTCTCTAAAAAGCCTTAAGAGGAACCTGGAATTTAAACACCACTTCATATACACAGAGTAATGAAGGAGTAAACAGATTTCAGGAAGAGATCTCAGACTGACCCTGACTTCTTAATCTTTATATTGACCTTCTTTTCAATTTGCTTTCCGTAATGAAAGAGAAAAAAGATAAAAGCTCATCTTCTGATCTGAGAACTTCTTTAGAACAGAAGTGGGGTATAAATGGGGAGATGGGCACAAGTTCATCCTTGCCTGGTTTCAGACATAAATAATCTGTTCTGCAGGTGCTCACGTGAACTCTTCTGAATTATGATGTCTTCTAGTGAAAGGCAGGAGAAAGGCAGCAGCAGGAGCAGCCCAGAAACAGCCCTGCAGAAATCAGGTTAATTTCTCACTTGAGCTTGAGTATTGCTTGTTTTCAGCCTCAGGCTTTAGAAATGTTATTGCCAGTTATACTTTCCTTTTCCCAGACAGAAATGGTGAAGGAAGTTTGGATAATGATGGGATGAGCTCCTCAGCTTCAATAACACAGACTCCCACCCTAAAGAGAGCAGGTGGGAGCAGAAGGCTCCATTCTTCTGTGACCAGCAGAGTACCCACACACTAAGGGCAGTTTTATTAAGCTTCAGAATCCATGCCTGGCTGAGATGGAGAGGGACAGTTCATGCTTCTCAACTTTTATTTCTTCTTGGCAGAGCTGGAGAAACGCCCCATCAAGCACTCAGTCACTTCAGTGTTTCTACCTAGAGAGATCTTGGGGAGGAGGAACCCCCTCCATTATATTCAGGTTGTCTTTGCAACACAAAAGGATGTAAATAATCACTTCAGTTGGGCTCTTCAGAAGCCCACTGAGCCACTGGAGAAACAGTGGGCAGTAGGGCAGTATCGCTTCATCCAACATGCACACGGGAGTACAAATGGCCAAACAAAAAAGGGACAGAGAGATTGCAGAGCTTGCCTAATAAACAGCAATATGGATGTTTTATCGGGGTGTTTAGATGCAAAGAACAGTAAAGAGGAATAAGACCTGGCTTTTCAAAAGGATTTAATTCTGCCTGTAATGGTTTGCAGACATATCCAGCAAATCTCCAGATACTTAAGCCTGTCTCTGGCATACCAAAGCAAAATGTTTGCATCTTTTTCCCTTTAAAATCACATTATCTGGAATGCTTCCATTGAGAGCAGAAGGATGAAGCTCAGAGGTAAAAAATAATTAGTGCAAGACAACACAGTTGTAATGGTCTTTTCCATTCATTCCTGTGAACTTCATCCTTTTCCTTGGACAGGCTGCCAGGGGACCATCAGGCAGTTTTCAGCATGTGCCTCACCTACCCCTGCTGCAGCAGCAATCTGGGGTAAGAAGGGGCAGATGAAAAAGTCCTGGGAGGTCTCTCTTCTCTCCCTCTGCCTCCTCAAAGCCCTCTAAATGTATTGCCACTTCCATTACTACCGAAAAGAAAACACACAGGGCTTTCCTGCTTATGGAAAATTAATGTATTCCCATCTATCACAAGCCAAGCCAAAATTAGCAAGAATTTCATTTAATACCATGCTGAGATGGTTTTATTCCCTGAGTCTCCTTGACTCAAGACATACTGCTGCCTCAGAGCAGAACTCCCACACATCCTGGTTTATTACCAAAGCTCACATTTTATTGGCAATTCTTAATCCTCATGTTATTTTGTTAGTCAGACAAATTTATCTAAACCTATCTGCAAATTCTTGCAAATACAGACTGTGCTGTCTGAGGATGGAGGAATCTGGGACTCACTGCATAAGGGAATACAAAAATCATGGTTTTTATTTCCTTAGAAGTTGCAGGCCAGGAACCTCATTAAGCTGCTTGAAAACTCCCTTTGCTGCACTCATGGAGTCAAAGTCTGGGAAAATAAGGTCTATGAACCCCACACCAGGTTAATTCTCATGACAGGAATTACTCTAAATCTATAAAAATGGAAGTCCTGGTCTTTATTCTCTATGGTTAGTTTTTAAACTTGGAAGGGAATGCTCAAAATTCTTTATAACTCAATTTTATTACCTTTAAAATGATAGATAACATGCATTTTTACCCTGTGCATTGACCTCCTCCTATGCAGAGCATGTGACTTAGATCTCCCCTCCAGGTATGCGTTGACTTCTGGCTGATTTTCTCAGTTTGCCAAAGCTGAGGATCTGTCCAAAGAAATGTCAAAGTTTTTTGTTATTTCTCTTCCTTCACCAGCAATGCATCGTTTAGGTGTGTCCTTCTGTTGTGCCTGAAAAAGGTAAAAGATTCTATGCCTCATCAGTTCAGAAGGATGCGGGAAAGAGATGTTAAGAACAGATTTGATTTGCTTGTGTGCACTTAAATACTACCTAGAGTTTCTTTGGGGTCTGTCAGAAAGGTTGAAAACTCTGTCAAAGCTTATACAGATATTTGGAGTGGAAGGCCTTCCAACATACAGATAAATAAACAAATATGCAGTAGAGAAAAAAGAGAACTAAACCACAGCTTCACATGTTTTTCAATGTTAACCTGCAGAAGCTGCTCTGAAATTAATGGATGTGCACCTGCATGGTTGGAAGTAGTATCTAATTCTCAATCTATAATTTAAAGGGGGATCACACTGGTATCTTGCTATTTTCCACATTTTGGATTGCTCTAAAGTGCATTCTGAATCTTTAATGTGCATCATTGATTCATGGAAAAGGCATCATCATTAAAGCAATTTGTTTCAGACAATTCTGTTCACCTGGAAGTTTCTATTCTTCATAGTCAATGGAAAGAACAGAAAAGAAAAAAAAAGGAGAGTGTCTGGAAAATCAGGGACTTGACTTTAGCCATCACTTAATTATAGTGTGGGGCTAAACCATCAGCTTTTCATCCCAGGCTTATTCATCAGTGAAGCTGCAGAACAGTGGGAGGAGGGGATGGTAAAAATAAGGATCTATATTACAGACACTGTCTTGTAAAGATATTAAAAAACAGTTAAGACATGGGTTTGTGTATAATCTATTAAAAACTGCATAGGGGAATCTCAGCTCTAAGTAAATGACAATGCTCTGGGCTTTCAAATTCTCAGAGAATTATTTCTAGGCTTACATGAAAATAAACATAATTATCTTTAATTTTCAAATGTGAGACACAGAGGTTTATCAAATGATAC
Organism: Nicator chloris; assembly: GCA_013400495.1. Classification (NCBI taxonomy): domain Eukaryota; kingdom Metazoa; phylum Chordata; class Aves; order Passeriformes; family Pycnonotidae; genus Nicator; species Nicator chloris. The sequence goes on from WAAE01015423.1 coordinate 572,998, forward strand.
AGCTTTTAATTTTCCTCTTTTAAATCTGTATACAGTGCTTGTGATTTGCTGTTTCATCTCTAACAGTCTGCCCACTGGGAATTGCTGCTGTGTAACGGGAGGTTGGGGTCTCATTTTCCAACTTTGGAGTCACCAAACATGGACACAGAAAAAAAGCTGTAAAAGGAGAAATAATCCATCTGGTGCTGCTGCAGGTTTCCCACTCAAACTCTATAGAGATGGACCAAGAATAAAAATAGCACATAATAACTAGTCTGGAGTTCTTAGAGTAAAGAAGGGAGAGAGATTATATGAGTGTTTGATCTTCTAAAGCCTTAGGCTGAACTGTGATAAACTAGAAACAATTGAACCAAGGTTAGGTGCAGTGTGATGGGGAAAGGGGAAGCTCTCTTTCCTCTTGTCAAACTCTACTTGCTCTTCTCCATTTTGTTGTTCTTTATAGAGTTGCACCTTAGTAAAAAACCTGATTTTAATCATCCTGTATGACTGCCACAGAGGGTAGCATTTTCCTCATGTGGACTTGTACATTCTGATAAAAAGACTGATAGGGCAAATATATGGAGTCAGTTCCTAATTAGTAGATTATCCTCAACTCTTCCATTTACTGCATGTTGTCCTGTGATGGCAGTGGGGGGATTGCTCCTTCAGATGGAACCAGCCATCCCCTCCAACACAGAGACCCGAGCCAAGGAGCCCTGACGCGGGCACGGGCTGCCCCAGGAAAACAAAAGCTCACTCTGGAAAGTTACAGATGGCTTTGAGATGGAAAACCCACGGGGTGGGCCTGTCCCAATTCCAAAATGCATGTCAGATATCTCTTATAACTGCTGATATTCTGAAATTCTACTCCAACCTCCCACCTTCATGGACCCCCTGCCTGCTCCTGCCGGAGCCTTGGTGAGAGCTGGGCCACCACCAGGGACAGGAGCAACCTCACAGCTGGAGCACATCAGCTCCCAGACGTCAAGGGAAAGGGGGAGGACGTGTTTTTATTTACAGCAATCAGTGCACAGAGGGCAGGAATCCTAGGTGCAAACAGGCTTCTGGATGCAGCTCTGTGGATGAGCAGCTCAGAAGAGCAAACAGCCCTTGACACAGCTAATGAGTCACTCTGGGCTGTGTAAAGGACAGCGGGTTTGTGGAGCTGCTGTTTCACAGCTACTCCACGGAAGGTAAGATCTGCATTACGCTTGATTTCTTTTGTTCCGTGAGTCAGGGAAAGAAAAAAGTGCAACAATAAAAGGAAGGGCTGGAAAGGAGATAAGGATTCCATTCCGAATTCTGTTAAAACCTTTCTTTTTGTGAGACAATTATTTTCTCCCTCCACAGCTCAGTGCCTGCCGTACACTTTTCTGAGAGAGCTACACCCAGCATACAGCTGGAGTTTGATGCATTAATATTTGAAGAAATATTTGAATAAATATTTTAATAGAAATGAAGGACATCTGTATATGAACTAAGACATACACACACCATTACTGCATTGATTATTATGTTTTGTACACAAAAAGAATAGTATTTGCACTGTTTTGTTTAGTGGGCTATTCTGTATTTTCACTGTAATAAATAAGATTGAGATTCCATCTTGATTAAGAAATGACTGTAAGAATGAAAGGATATGGCACCTAATTCTCACTCACTTGCCATAGAGATATCAGGTATGCCTGTAGAATAATATCACTCCCAGGAAACCTTTCAAATGCATGACTCTGGGAAATTCAAACTTCCCTTTGTAGCCACATGGATTTGTATGCTGTTATTCTTTTGGGGTTTTATTTGGAACAAAATGCCTATAGAAATGTTGTTGGTGTTCATGTGACCTATACAACTGAAGGTCAAGCCTTAAAGCTGAATTTAAGAAAACCAATTTCAACTTGGTTTCTACTTCCTTAGAAAGCTGCCTTAGCTGATTTTTCCTCCAAAGAAAAATTGTAAAGTTCATGTTTTTAATTTGTTTGTTTCTGCTTCCCTTACTGACATTGAAGGAAATTTGAGAAGAAATCACGGCAAGTTCAAGAAGAGAGGTAAATATTTCTGTCTGGGCTGGAGAACCATGGATTCTTTGGATTTGCCAGCAACAAGCCAGTAAGTCCAGAAGCCAAAGAAAGAGCAGCAGTTTTACAATTTCTAGGCAGCTCTGACTATCCCTGGTAGTCAGCATCGCTCTCAAACCAGCTGAGGATGGAGAGTAGAGTGGCAATTCAAGAACCTTTGGCCATGCCATTCCTCTCAAGGTGGTAATGACCCACAAGTAAAGGAAAGATGTAATATTCCAAGTGTTATGAACAAACATCACAGGGAGCTTTTTAAAGTGCTGATATGATCACTACAGGGACCAGGGGAAAAAAGAAAGGGAACAAACCAGCTATATGAAAACTTCCTTGGCAATTCTAAACAATGCACTGCTAACTTTGATGTGAAGTGACTCCTAAAATGTGCACTGGTAAAACTTAAATCTTCAAAATATACTGTATGATTCACTGTTTGAAGTAAGATGTACCTGAAGAAAAACTCATTCCACTGGTGCCAGCACTCAGTAATGGAAATGAAGAAGATGTCCCTGCATTGATCAGGATCATATTCTATGGAATCTTTTCTAATGCTTTGTTTAGTTTCGTTTGAGCAAAGTGAATTTCCACATTACACTCATTTCCATACACCTCAGAAACAAAATACTTTTACATTTAAAACCATGTTCCAATGGCAGAAAGAAAGAAACCTCTAAGTTTAATAGAAAATGTCTCTAGTGTCTAGAATATTTAAATAAAATGGCTACATTAGAGAAGTTAGTCAGGTGGTGCTTTCCTGGGCTCCTTGTAATGGAAAGTATATTTTTAGGAAGAAAAGAAGGAGAAGGAAAAAAAAAGGCACAGACAGAAATAAAAAAGCCAAATAGTCATAAAAAACCCAAAAAATCTATAACTGAGCTGGCAAAACTACATGCCAAGTTTCAGCTAAAGACATCGAATTTCAGCTGACTAGTTCATCTAATTTACTGCTTTGTTTTGGACATCAGGTTAAAATGCTTCAAAGGAAAGCTGGACCAATACAGCTATGTCCTGAATTTTCCAAGTGTGATGAGCTCAGTTTGGAGAAGGAACTGAGTATTTGACCTTACTGTGCACATCTTGGGTTCTCAGTTTTCTTTCTTCCTTATTATTTTTAAAAGGGTTATTAAACCGTGTATCTTATCAAGAGAATATCTTTTCAGGGCAAAGGTTTAAAAGCTCAAGGAGGACTTCAGAGAACACTGAAATGCAGACTTGTGCTTCAGGGTGAAATTCAGACTGTGACCCAGGTGCTCTGTAAGTCTGGCCTTGGAGAGCAGCCAGGCTGCCTGCACCCCAGTGCCCAGCCCAGAGGAACCCAAACACCAGCTCCAGATGTGACTGCAGAAATCTCTGCACGCATCTTTAGGCACCCACGTGTGTCTGTGAGGGCCTCAGTACTGAGGTGATGGGGCTCCCCTCCTCCTGGGACAGCAGCTCAGCCCTGCTCGAGGAGAGGGTCCCACTTAGGTACCACTGGCCTTTCCTACAAGTGTATGGAGATTTGCAAATCAGGGCCCAGGCTCTTGCTGCTCATTCCCTTGTCACAGTAGCCAAGATTTTCAGCTTCCAGTGTCATAGCCAAGCCATAAGGACCTTCAGGACCTTGCAGCTCCAGTGACTCCTCTCTGCAGCTGATGTGCATCCAGCACAGGTTGGGCATTGCATCCTCAGTCCAACTCCAAGAGCAAAGCACAAAGAGAAATGAAATTGCTCATCCAGTGATATTCTCTGTGGGCATATGTCCTTAGGTGATAAAGAGAAAAACCCAGCTGAAATTATTTGGAATGCTGCATCATGACTGAAGTACTGAGCCCCAAGGATTTCTAGTAACCAAATAGCAAATGATGCTGCAGATGATGACTTAGATGAGCTGGCAGAACAGCCTAAGGTCTGTACACACTGTTGCCTAGCCACGTTTTTAAATCATTCCAGTTTCCAAAATAGCCTAGAAAGTCTGCTCTGTCTTTCACCTTCCCAACATAAATAAAGTAATGAAAACCTTGGCTGGATTTAATTTGTGTATCTTTGCTTTCTGCACATTCTTTCTGGTTTGGGATAGAGAGGGACACTCCTCTCATCCACAGAACAGCCCTAGTTGTGGCAGCAGCTATTCAAGATTAACCGAATCTGGGGATGAAATGTACTGCATAAAATGTCTGTTATTGTCTTTTCAGCACTATGTTTTAGCTCAGTTCTGGAAAGACCTGCTAAAAGGCACTTCCCTTCCAATTTCCTCAGTATTTCTCCTTTCTGCAGTCAGCCAAATGCCAGTCAGGTTGGTGACATATTTCTGGAGGCTGGCTGCATGGCCACTGAGAACAGACTGACACAACCTGTAATATATAATACCTATGGGTATTATACAGCTATGAAGTGGACAGTTCTTGTTTGCTCCCTACTTGGGAACCTTCTGGCCAACAAATTTCTGGTTTCTGAACAAGCAGGGTTTTGGTAGATGCAAACTGAGTGAGAATGGTATCTGTATGAATGAAACTCACAAGATTATCCCTTCCAGCTCAAAATATTCTAATATTCTGTGAGTGTTTCTGTCCTCCCAAATGACACACACACTCTCAGAAGTTTTGGTTTTACTGTTCATGGATATTGTTGCATATCTGCTGCAAACACTCTGCAAACTTTGCTTGTGGTCTTTCACTCAAGAATTGCAAGGGTGGTGATTTAATAAATTCCTGAATGTCATACCCAATATATATTTTCCCACAGCTTCAATATAAGTCTTTCACAGCTGGATTATTTATTTGCTTTTTTGACTGCTGTATAATTTTATTGTGTCACTTGTTGAAGAAGAAAAGCAACAAAGGTCAAGCTTTAGCTGGAAAGCAATACACAGTTTCTGAGGCACTTATTGTTAGGGGAAGTAATATCAAAAGAGACAGTGAAGTGAAAATAATTTTTGGAATCCAAGATATCTAGAATTCACAAACCCAATCAGGTGACTTTGTTTCTGTTATTCCTGCCCTTTGAGGCTGTGGCTTTCTAGTCCACAGCAAACATAAAGTAAGTTACCATGGCCTTTGCTCAGATAACCCTGCTGGTGACACAGGCCACAAAATATCCAACTGATCTTTTTAACTTGCTGTAACTTGACTTAGGTATAAGAATTATTATTTTTTTTTTTTTTCAAAATGCTGCCCTGCTGTTCTGAGGGCTCCAGTTAAAGCTTGATCCCTGTGACACGGATTCAGAGATGTTCTCAACACACACCAAAGCTCCCCTGAGGGGTGGGGTGACACCGGGCCCTCCCTGTGGTGGTCATTTCCAGCAGCCCCGGGCAGTTTGGTGCTCACTGGAGGATGTTTCATTACTGTCAGTGCCCTTTAGTTGGAGTCTGAGCTCTTCAGAGGTCCCCCACAAACTGCTGACCTATGAATGTGAAAAACTACAGCCACATCCATTCTGGAAGCTATTGTTCTGGCTGTATAGGCAGGTCTAAGAAAATCCCTGACAATAAATCTTCAGTATTTCCTTTGCTTATAAGGTGGTATCTCCATTTCCCATTTTCCCCTCATACATTTTATTCTGTGATTTATATCCCATGCAGAAGCAAAGCTTTCTAAAATATAGAAGACCTGACAATTCCCAGCTGTTATAAAGAGTTTGCAGTTAAATTGTTGCCTCAGTTTATAGATAGCAGAAGATGAACAGCCATCCTTTGTAAATTAGATCCTTTGAGGAAACATTAAGTTGGGAATCCCAGAATTGAGTGCTTAAGTGCTTAAGCCACTTAAAAATATTTAGAACAGAGAGCTCACCTGACAATCTGGGAGCAGTTAAGTGCTCACAGGATTTGCATGGATGAAAAACTTCATGGCAGACTAGCACTGCATTGCCAGATTCCTGCTCGATACATAATTTAATTTTGAACTTAAAGCTGCTTAGATAATTTGATTTTTTATTGTGTTCATTGAGGATTTGCTCTGTGAAAATGTTCATATGTTTTAAAATCAAAGGAAAAGGAGAATTCCAGGAGATTAGAGATGAGAGAGTGTTAACCCCTGAGATTTAGGACGACAGATCATTGTAGAGCAGACAGTATCTTGCTTACAGGATGGAGGATGTGTAGCACCAAGCTGGCGTGCATAAAAAATCTGACAATCAGCATTAACCACCTGGCCATACCACTGAAAGGATCTGTTTTAAGAAGTTGTGTAAATAAACTTTGATAGTTTGCATAACAACATATTCTTATCATCTCTGAAGCTGATGAGTTCAAGCAGCAGGACACAGAGATTAGCAGCAGGAGCCTCTCCTTGGAAGTGAGATTGAAATCCATCTGTTCTTTGAGCAGACTGGAATATTTTTTGCCACGATGAGAAGCTCTCATAGATGCATTCCAGATTTCCCCCCCTCCATTTTTTCCATGTTTATTTTGTAGGGTATATGGTGTCTACATGCTTAATTCAGGGCTTTTAATTCCTTTTTCACGCTGCAGAAAATTTTCATTAACAGCACAGAAAATGTAGTGCAACCTCTTAAATATCAGGCTAAGGGAAAAAAAATCTAGGAAATGTTTTTTATGATGGGGCTATTTAAATATAATCATGTATCTGTCATCATACAGGCCTGCTTATAACAGGCTGTCAGTTCTCTTGGAGAGGGGGTGATCTGCAGTCAAAGGTTTTAAATAAGGAAGTGCAGAATTTTCAAAACTTCTATAATGGGCATCCAAGAAAGAATATAGATATTCTGGGGCAGGGGAAAGACAAGTATATTAGAAAGTAGTGTATTAGTAAGCCAATAGCAACAAGGACAGTGCTTATTTATGGTTGAGAGGGTATGAAACTGATATATAATCACTGAGAACTGAGTACTCTCTTCTCCCACTGCCATAAAGGACAAGACCTGACTTGGGCTCTGTTGTGTTTTATGATAGCTTTGGTTGTGCAGCCTTACATTCTTGACTAGAATATTAGTTGCATTAACTATAACTGTTTATTTTTTTTAATCTTGAAAGGTATTGTCCAGCTAGGACAGGTATATATGTGACTCTCTTCAGACCATAAATAAATAAATCAAAGTTAGGGAATCCAGGAAAAAAATTAAGATCCTAAAATAATATCTTAATTTTTGTTGCTGAATTTTATGGGTCTTAGATGCTTCTTTCCCAAGTTAATGTCATATATTAGGTGCTTTATACTTCAAGCCCCTCCATTTTACAGAAAAGGAAAAAGAGCACACAGTTCCTTCCAATATTTTCCTTAGATACTCTATTACCTTAATAGAAAAATCAGCTAGGGGAAGGTGTGAAAGAGTTAAAAAGGCAGCTTTTATTGAAGAGCTGAGCTCAGGATTCCACACATACTGGAGAGAGGTTTTGCAAGTTAGTTCTAATAAAACATCAGAAAACAAGGTTAGAACATCAGACAGGAATTCTTCAGGATTAAAGGTAAAAATAAACCAGAGCAGGCCAGCAGATTTATGTATCATGGCAGAACTTCCCCCAAAAAAGGGCTTTTGACCATCCATCTGTCAGGGTGGTTCCACTGGTGGTGCAGCTGGAATGCTCCATGATTCCTCACTGACATGGAGGGATCACACATCTCTATCTCAGGGCAAGGCTTTCCACCTCCTCTCATTGACCAGGAGACATCAAACCTGGCAGATTGCTGCTCTCAGTTATGAATGCCTTTATTTCCTCCTGCCTGGGCTGCAGCTCTGCAACACTGAAGGTGAAATCATCACTTATTCATCACTTATTCCATGAACTGCAGCTAAGTCCTGGCAGTGACAGCAGCAAATGAGAGGTCACCACATCTTCCTTCTCTGCTGAGAAAGACTTCCCATGGAAGAGCCTCCTCTAACTGCTGCTAACAGGGCTTTGACTACTGCCTTTTCTCCTTTCCTCTGCCATGAGCCTCTTGTGGCTCTCTGTGCTCCAAACTGCCAAGAGCCTCTCCCTGCCAGAGGGACCTGAGAGCCTGTACCACTCTGCAGGAGCAGTGGGAGCACATGCAGCAAAGGTTTTGGGAATGATGGGAAGCAGTTTGTATTGCTGAGTGTGGAGAAGTGTGGAAAGAACCATTCATACAGAAGAGAAGGTCTGTGGTTGAGGAGATTGAATCCTTCTGCCCCAATCTTGATCCTTCAGATTAAATCCAGGAAATTGTTTGTGACCTCCCAGATGCTCAGTGCCAAAAAGTCAGGGATGTGTTAAGGACGATCATCAGTCACTCAGATCCCCACCTAAGGGTAACAACCAGCAGTGCAGGGGACAGCCTGGTGGCTTTTCCAAAGCCATGGACTGGAGTTCTCTGGGAATCAAACACAGCCACTAAAATTGCCTCCTAAAGACTCTGCAGATGTGCCCTCTGCAGCAGCCCACAGAGGGAAGGCTCATCCCTTCCCTCACACGTGTAGGATCTGCTGTGTTTTGCAGGAAGTCAGAGGTCACATCACAGGATCAAACCCCATGTGCCATGCTCCTCCGTTTTTTATCAATTGTCTCCTCATCCACTAGAGGAGAAAAAAAGCCAAGAATACGATGAAGGCAGATGCATCTCTAGCCAACTTCAACATTTTTTTCAGTATGTGATTAAACATCCCTATTAAAAGCATGATAAAATCTTTGGATCCTTTAGGATTTGAACCTAAACAGACATCCAGCTCAGCTGAACTCCATGTGCCCTTGTGGAATTCCTGGACTAAGGACAAAATTCCCTCAGTTCAGGAAAGTTTTTTTAAATTTATTTTCCTATACATTGCTTAAGCTTCAGTGGGACAACCAATGGGAGATTTATCTACAAACGTGTAGGCAAAATCAAGACATTGGAATGATGGAAGCAGAAATTAAAATTTTGTACAAGTCACCTATTTTATTCCTCTGGCTCCCAAATCGATTTTAAAAGCTGTTTTGCTAAGATTAAGCACTGCCAGGGAAATAAACCTGTCATACCAACTGTTATTACCATTTATATTACCACAGTTCTCAGGAAAAACTCCATGGCACTGAGTGCTGTGTAAACATACGAGGAGAAGAAAGTCCCATGTCCATGGAGAGCTTACACTGAGATTTTACAACTGATGGACAGCACCAGGCACCAAATGGCACAGAACAGCCAACAGAAAAAAATGAGGTATTACTGGTGTAGGAGTGAGTGATCTTAGTCCAGGAGAGCCTAAAAGTTGATGACATTTCAGTGTTGTAAGAAAGGCTTTGCCAGTGTTGATGAGGAAATCCTTTTGAAAAATTAAGGGAAGCCTCGGAGTTTAGCTGTGCAATATTTGCAAGAATAATAGTGGGTAATGGTGCAGAAAGATTAAAAAAACCCAGAGGCTGGAGTTGATGTCTTGAAAATTAATAGAATCTCACAAATAGGAAATGACCAGGCTGAGAGGCACAGTGAAATATGTGAAGGTGCAGCATTGATCACACCAGTAAGCAGGGAGAGGTGGCACCTGGATTCTATAAAGTCACAAGCCTTTGGACTTTGAAATCAACACCTGACAGAATCACATTTGGGACAGGATTCTGTAACTAACAGTGTATTGTAGAAACTGAGACATGAGGTAGAAAACCTCAAACAAGTGTTCAGATTAGAGAGAGCAGAGAGAAGGTGGAAAAAAAATCTGCAGAGATTCAGATACTGTCCAAATGCAAGGATCAAGTGAGCTGTTTAAACTGAATGANTTGGACTTTGAAATCAACACCTGACAGAATCACATTTGGGATAGGATTCTGTAACTAACACAGTGTATTGTAGAAACTGAGACATGAGGTAGAAAACCTCAAACAAGTGTTCAGATTAGAGAGAGCAGAGAGAAGGTGGAAAAAAAAATCTGCAGAGATTCAGATACTGTCCAAATGCAAGGATCAAGTGAGCTGTTTAAACTGAATGAGCACTGAACTTCTAAGGCTTGTCTGTAATCAGAATAACAAATAATCTGTAACCAGATTAATTGTAATCAAGCAAAATATTTCTTGCAAAAGAAAAGGAGTAACATGAAGGAGTAATGAACAGATGATGAGGAGTTTCAGGTATATTCCATTTTATGAAGTTAAAGGGAGATAAATGGTGAGACTTCTTTAGTAGAAAGAGACCATTCTGGAGGAGAGAGGGAGGACTGACTCCTCAGCACAGGTGGTTGAGGAACTTTGTATCATCCAGAGACAAAATGTGCAAAGGGAGCAGGGAAAGAAGGGTTGCAGTCCACAGGAATTCCCACCAAAAACTGGAGATGGGAAAGAGGACTATTCAACCAAGGACATGATGAAGGAGCAGCATCCAAAGTATGCAGAGAGTTGGAATAAAGGGAAGTACAGAGGCAAACAAAATGAAAATTTCAAAACTAAAAGACTGTTTGTGTACATTGAAGACAACTGGCAGGCCAAGAAGACTGAAGATGGTTAGCAGTGGAGAGTTAGAAACCTTGCTCAGAGCAATTTCAGCAGTCAGCAAGGAGACAGCCACATTAGTGGGATGTGGTACAGAGGTGAAATAGAGGAAGACGAACCTCTTGCAAATAACACATCTCATGAGAGCAAAAAGAAAAGAGAAAGGGATGCGCAGGGTAGTAGTAATTTTTTTCGAATACAAGAGAAACTAAATTGCTTTTCTTTTGAGAGAAAGGAGCTACAAGCAGATAGTTACTGGGCTGCAAGCCTTGGGAGAACGAATTACAGAGATGAATGGAGAGTGAAAAGGGTCACATGATGGTCATTAAGAAAAAACTCAGCAGAGATTAAGAAGAGGAGCACAGCAATGCAGGGATAAATGCATCTATTTGCTGCCTGAGAGAAATGTATAAACTCCACTGCCCAGTTAGAAGCAGGAAAATTTACTGAGGGTTCAGCCTTCATGTGGGTTACACCACAGAGTCAAACTTACCAGTGAATTGAGTCTCCTCCCAAACTGAGAAGAACTCAGTAGGCTTTAATGCTGAGATGTGCTACTGAAGTGCTGTGCTGGAACATAATTCTAATGGATTTCCCTCACTAATTTCCTGACCAAACCAAAAATCCCCAAACAAAGCCACAACAACAACAAGAAGAACAACCACCAGAAAGTATGGGATTATAGAATCATAGAAGGACTTGGGTTGGAAGAGACTTTCAAGATTATCTCATTCCAGCCCCCTGCTCTGGGCAGGGACAACTTCCACCTGGATGGATCATTGCTTACTGTAGTCCTCACACTGTGAAGGTGGCAAGTCAGAATTGCTTTGGGATAACTTCATTCCTCCTTCTGAAAATTTCTTTGCTTGACTGCAAACATGCAAGTTTTCTAGGTTAACTTGTTGGGATTTTTTGCAAACAACACATTATTTCTTTCCAGAGAGCACTTTAATTGTAAGTACAACTTTCCTGTGAGACTGTGAGAAGTTGAGCATGGATTAAATCCTGGCAATTTCTTGCTTGTCACTGTATAAGTTAGTCCATAAGCTTTCTGCAGGTTAGGAGAAGGTGGAAAACAGTCACTCTGACAGCTTCATCTGAGTGAGGCTGTTCTTGGAAAACAGATGCATGCCTGCTGTCAGGTGCCTGTAGCAAGGTAGTCTCCCTTATACTGTCAAGAAAAAAGCTGTGATATGCAGAGTCCCAGAGGGTGTCAGGGTGATCAGGCCACCACTGTATGTGAAAGCAGGAACGACCCTGTACCAAGTAAGAAAAACATACAATCTTGTGATTACAGGTGATGCACTCACACAGACCAGAAATGGGTCTCAAAGCTGCTGAGACCTCCATCCACTAACATTTAAACAAAAGTATTTTTAAAAATCATCAAGCTTGCTATATATTGAAAAAAAGACACACTTCTATATAAAATATACCATCCATCCTATTTCACTTCTCTTGGCTAAGTTCTGTATTTTTTCTCTATTTTATGTACTTCCATGTAACCTAAGGCTCCTGTAAAGAGAATCGTTCTGTTCAGCAGCCTCAAGTAAATAAGAATTTTAATCCCCTGCTAGTTTAAATTCATAACTAATCCAGTTATGATTCAGTAAATGTTTCATTTTACACTTTGCAGTGAATTTGTGAGGCAAATTTTTGTCACTGTCTGCTAGAGACTCCATTACACCCTCTGCATCTTCCTCATAAGCTCTCAGAAATTCTGCCACATGCGCGACTGATTTGAGTCTATGATAACAACAGCACTTTATAGCACTTCCACTGCTAAGAGCATGGCAAAAATGCAAATTAAATCCATCTTCTTCACTCAACTGCATAAAGGAAGGAAAAATTTAAATGATGGGTTTCTCAGTAGCCCCCAGCAAGTTTCCTTTGGATTTAACTGCCACTTAGGCATTGATGCACCTACGCACTGCTTGGTGCATTTCAATGTTATATTTTCTCCTGTGGTTCCACTTCCTGAATGTATTAAGAGTCTGAAAAAAATGGTTACATCTCTCATTCTTGGTGATCTCTGTGTCTCAGTATCAACCCCAGATAACTTGGAAACATCACAGCTTTAGTCAAGTGTGTCAGTGTGTACAAGGAGGGGGTGGGAAGGCGCACAGGCCTTGATGAAACAACTGCTTACGCTTGCTGCTGACACACATCAATGCTTTCATCAATGATAAATCATTATATCAATAAAAACATCGTTAAACTGCTGACTCTGCTTTGCTCTGATTAAAAAACGTCAGACTTTATGTGCTGTCATCTCAGACACAGGCTTCACTTCACTACGGAAGCGATGTGCTTGCCCAAGCCCTGCTGTCTAAAGTAGATACTAAACCTGATGTGCTGCCTTCTTGTTAGAAAATACATGGTGTTAGAACAACTACTTAGTTCTCAAGGATAGTAATCACAAGGATAGCTTCAAAGATAACATGCAGTTCCATGGTGAATGGATTTTAAAAGTTATGCAGCACAAGGGCAAATTTGACTAAGTATTTGGTTTTAGTGAAACAAAATCTTCATTAATATCTAACTACTCCATAATATTACAGCTTTGTTTCAGTGTTTGGAAAATATACCCAGAATTTACAGCCTGAGCTAGGAGCTCTGAGCACTGGCATTCCCATATAGTCTGCTTAAGGGAATGTCTGAGATAGTAAAATTATGGAGAGATTTAACTAAGGGTTATAACTGGCTAATGCTTTTCCAAAAAAAGAAACAGTATGTGCTGCTCTAGCAACACTTTAGAAAGCTACTCCTTTACATGCAAAGGCTGAAATCCTCACCTCTGCCTTGATTTCTGTGCTTAAAGCAGAGGGCAAAGGAGCACCAACCTGATCTAGAAACCCAGTTACAGCAAGGGTGGAACTTTGCTACCCATACTGGCACGTAAAATAGCCATCAGGTATTGTTCTCAGTGCCTGGTGGGATTGTGTGCACAGAATACCAGGGTGACAGGCAGAAAAGATAAAATTCAGATGAGGCAGCAGAGTCATGAGTTTGAACAGCCACAGGAAACTACTTCAGATGGGAAGGATGGGGCAGGGAGAGGAGCCATTTAAAGTGCCATTTACCCAGTCTCCAGAAAAATTGCTCTTGGCAGGAGATTGCAGAATCCTTTGCAATAACAAGAAAATATCTTGGCCCTGTTAGTGATTTTGACATGAAAGGCTCCTTTCCCTTGCTTTTAGAAACAAGCTAATTAATAGTTTCCTAGAGCAGTGACTTTGTGACCACAGAAATCTGCACCAGGCAGTGCCTCCCGGGGTTCTGGCAAAATGCTCCAGCCCAGCTCAGTCCCACAAATGCCATTAGAAATGAAAATACCACAGACCCGTTTGCATGTCGAATGTACAGGTCCGTGTTCACACAGGATTTTTCTGTTTTAAGAGCACTTAGAAGTTGGGGGTAAAGGTGTCATTTCAGAGATGACGACTGAAAGCCAGTCAAGGTTCAGCTTTGTGATCTGTGGCAAACGCTCACTAAGATGTTGAGAGATTGTGTGACCTGGCCTAAACTAGCTGAGTTTAGCTTGGCAGAAGCTTTTGATGAACTTTTTAGTAAAACAGAGAAATTACAATCAAATTTGAGTGTCTGTCAAATCCAGACTTGCTGCATCAGACTAAGCTGAATATATTGCATCTGCATGGAAATCAAAGAAAATTAGCTGAGTTTTATAAGTAGTGTGTATAAATATTTTAAATATTGAAATAGATGAATAAACACGAGGAATAATCTTTAGTGGGGTGGTGGGAATGATACAAATTCAGGAGTTACACTACAATTTATGAGGCTGAGCTACAGTAGATATTCCAGAATTTTTGTCACACAATGCTTTCAGTAATGAGAAATCACTGTACCAACAAACACATGATGAGCAGCACAAATAAGAGATCATCTCTGTAGGCCTGTTGGTGTCCATCTCCATTTGTACTGGAGCACATGAGAGCCTGCATTATTGCCCTGTACCCACAGGTTCTTGGTCAAAGTTGCAAAACTGTTATCTGAGTAAACCATTATTTTTAGACACTGCTGCTAAAATACAGTTCAACCATAATTATAATTAAACAGGCACCCACATGCTGCAAAGTGTGGCACGGTCTAACCACAGTAACAAACATTGCTTCAAGTAGAGCTCCATGCAGAGGGATCTCTTCCTGTAGCTAAATTTGCCCTGGGATCTCTGCAATAAACAGAAGGATACAATCAGGCAGCCTGTGACTCATGCAGTGCACCATTTCTAATGCCTCTTATGTACAGAAATGAAAATAAAAGCAGATCTCTTGTTCCCAGAGCCCTGGAGGGGGGAGTCCTCACGACTCACACTGTTTTACACACCCTTGGTCACTGCAGGGCCGACTTACACCCACGGCTGCAGAGCCTGTGGCAAAGGGAGTGGGAAACAAACAGTACTTCTTAATTAAAGCCTTTTATTCAAGCTGCAACCCCTCACAGCAGACATATTTCATAACTTCTAGATCTATGTTCACACAAAGATTGACAGAAAAAGCCAGCCTTGAAAGAAAACATAAAAATTTTTAATGTTTATTTTTCCATGAAAAAGCTTTACAAGGAGAAAGAGGCTGCACAGGAGAAAGTGTACATTCTTTAATCACTGTTTATCTGTTGGTTTGATAGCCAAGGCTGACATTTCTTCTACAGTGTATTTATTTGTTCTCATAATATTACAGGACATTTACCCTTTATTTAAAAAGGATCATCATCTATGAATATTGTTAAGAACACTGTTAGGCAACACTGTCAGTAAAGAATTTACATGACCTAGATCAGTTGTAGATGAAGTAGTTGTAGATAGAAGTACTTTCATTTTAATTCTTCTCATGTTTTGTAACAACAAATGTAAACCACATTTTTAAAATAATCAGATATGTGAAAGGCTTTGCATCAAATGTAATGGAGAAACAAAGGTTTAGTGTCTCAAAGAACAGACAAAATTTTCCATTGTCTACAAAGCAACACTGAAATTCTCAAGGAAGAAAATAAAATTCCTATCTTTCCCCTTAAACCACCTGGAGACATTAATTAAGGTGTTAAGTGGTCAAATGTGAGTTTCCTCACTAGATAATACGGCTGGGATTTTCAGATATCCCAGCAGCAGAACCTAAATGAAGTTACACATTTTCACAGTGAGATAACCTGACCCTTCCTGACTGACCCTACACACAACCTTCTGCTGTGTCAAACATCTTTGCTGATCGGTAGAACAGATGAAAACACCTCCAAAACAAAGACCAACCCTCCACCCCTCAAATACCAAGAGGCATCACCTTTACCCCTTTAGATCAGTGCATGTTTTGCCTTCCATCTCACTCAAACCAAAATTTCAGCAAGCTGTTTGAAGTCTCCCTGCCACATTTGTTCTGGAGTGTACAAAAGAGGTAACAATAATTTCAGAAGTAAGCTCACAAGACTGAGAAATAACCGCATTTTGAAGTACTTTGTAAGAAAAGGAGTTTGACAAATAAGCACCTTAATTTCAAATGAATTCAATAACATGATGGAGAAGGAAAACTCTTCACAGTTTAAGAATTAGTAGAATTAAATCCCTCTGAAGCTTGCAAACCATGAAGGTCAAATACCTTATTTCAGTGAGTACTCCAGTATTTCTGTAAAGAAACACTTTCAAGTATTGTTACAAAAGGCACTGATTTTTCCTTCAGCCATCACGATGTTATAAAACCACAGAATTTCTGTCACATTGGGTCAAACTCCTGGCCCCAAAGATATTTGCCACTAACCTTGGAGCACCTGGATTTCACCCAGTCACTGCTTAACAACTACCTTCTTTATTGATTTTCTTACAAAATCACATAAATCCATCACAGGTTTAATGATACAATGATTAATGGTACGTTAATGGTAATGACAGAGAGGAGAATGTTTTAGTTATTCTAATGCTATTTTGAAAGTGAAAATGGACACTTCTGAACTTAAATATTCAATAGATAAAACATTTAGCAATTTGTTTCTCCACTTCACTTTCAATTCATTTTTAAAATCTGGAAACTGATTCAAGCAACTCTCAGGACAGATTCCTTGAACATATGGTTCAAACCCGGTATGTCAGTTTAACCAAAAGCTTGGAAAATAGGCTCTTTTTTTTAATGGATGTAAAATCAAATCGGGAATTGCTGTTTTGCTTTCTATGAAGTCTGACAATGACCAGATGGGTTGAATTTCTCAATCCTTAGTCAAAATGGGAAAGAATACAGTGCGGCATATCTCTCTTCTGAGGCATGTTGAGTACACAGCTTTAAGTTAAGGCAGATGTATGAACAGGTTTTCTTTAAATGGGATTTCTTAAGCTCAAAATTGTCAATGTTTCAAAGGAACTAGGCAAGACTTAAAAAATACTTGCAATTCTTTTGCTTAGCCCTAGAGCCTGCAATTGGACAGAGTTCCCTGGTACGCTTGAAAGCAACGGACCACCAAAGAGGTAAACGAAGCAATATTTAATTATAGCTACACACACATTCCTCAACTCACACCCAAGGCTTCCAGCTTCTCATCTGCAGCAGGAGTGCATTACCTGACAATAATTAAACAACCTGCAACAAGACAGTAAATTACAGAATAGCTAAAATATTTAACCTATAGCAGCTAAAGTGCTTAATCTCTAGCATCAAAGTTTCCTGAAACCAAGAGCCATCAGAATCCCTGCTCAAGTTTGATGGGAGGCTCTGAGACAGCTACAAATAACTTCAGGACCTCGGTGGACAGGGCCAGAGGTAAAACTTCTGACAGTAGCTGCATCAGTGCCAAGCTTGATGAAGCTGACCTGAGGACATCATCTTATTCTAATGCTATCTAGAATTACTTGCTGTTTACATCCCCATCCCTGAAGCACGGGAGGGGCAAGGAGCTGGTGGAAGGAATTATCCTTCCTACTTGGATGCCACCATGGTAACAAGATATGGGCTGCACTGTGGAAAATACAGGAGGAAAGGACAGACCCAAAAACCTAACCAAAATCCCCCATAATTGTATGACAAAGAAAGTAAGATAAACTTGGAAACTCAGTCATAGGTGTGATGAGCCCTGAACAGGAATGAATCCTAATCCTAATGAGAGTAGTGACTTTATCTATTAAAGTACAAAAACTATAAAATATAGATCAGCTGCTTCTAATGGAAGCCAGTACTCAAATTTGGTTACATGAACATAATGGAATGTAAAATATTAGAATATTGTAGAATATTAGAATATTGTTTCTAAAGTAATGATCTCTTGTTGAATGCAAAAACAGATGTTGTGATTTAATTTAAAAATGATGAGGTCTCACATTTTCAAAAATTATCTCCAGTTACTTGTCACCACTCCCATACTTTGTTTGCTTGGGACAGAGAAGCTCCTCTAATCCCTGACAAACCAACTTCAGTGAAGATCCTAATGATAAATTCTGAATACTAAATGTTTGCTAACATAGATCAGCAATATGAATTGATTATGTAAGCAAGTGACCTGGCAGATTTCAGTGGAGAATTACTGGGGGTGGCTGTGGAGAATTACTGATGAGCTGCTGTGTGTGGAAAATTCTCCTTAGGTAGTACAACTGCAGCCTGGAAAACACAATGTGTCACAGCACCTCACACATTCTACAACAAAGAAAACTTAATTTTGAGTTCACCCTTCTGTGAGAGTGTAGCCTCAACATGAATACCAGTGATTCTGAAAGATTACAGATCTTAAGAATGTACCTAAACCTCTGCTATTGTCTGCTAAACTAAAGCCATTTAAAACAAGATCTATCACTCATAACTCTACAAAGTCAGACATTTAAAGCTTCCATGTACATAGAAAACCTTGTTAGGAATCAAAAATTCAAGACAATTTGTGGTCAATAAAGCCTCTATCTTTGCTAAAATAAATAGTCAATAATTAAAGGAACAAAAGGACATGGCCCTACATAAGAAGGAAAGTCTCTTCAGTTCCATCATCCCCCTCCTCTGAGCAAGAGGTAAGCAATATATTTTTCTTGATGTTCTCTCAATAAAACAGTTTTACTCATGGTTTCAGCTACAATATTTTCCTACTGAATTAAAATCAGTGCATTAAGAATATATACAGTGTACTGGAAGCCACATGCACCTTTTCTCAGGATAAGCAGATAAGGCATTTACCTGATGCTATTAAACTATTTCCTCATGTATTACTCACCTGGTCTGTACTTGCTTGGTACCACATACCAGAGCATTATACAAACATTGTAGTGCTCTACAGGGGGAAGATATGAGCGGCCAAACACAAACTGTGATGAACTGCATCCAATAGAAAAGCTACAAAATATGTAAGAATCTAACACAAAAAGAAATCAACTAAAAATATATGCATAAAATATGTGCCCATCAATAGGTTTACACAGTCATCATCCCTACCCTTCCTTCAACAGAAGGGAGCAAACTACAGAAAAATATTACTGAATTCAAACAACATAAAAGAGCTATTAAAACAAATTATCCCTCTTTGAAACTACATTATCTTTTTTCTTGCCTAATAAAAAAATATTATACTGCAATTGAATAAAATTACTAAAAACATCTCATGGAACTATTAATACATCCATTCAAAACCAAAAGCTGTCCCAGAAATGCAAACACTACAACTAAAAACTTAAAATGCCACTGAACTTGTTTCCATTACACCAATCCACCATGACCAATACTCTTTACAGACTTGCTATAGTCTTTCAATGCTTTATTAAGGTCTGCTGCAAAACCTGTTAAAGCCAGTAGAAAGTCATGTTTGGAAAAGGCCTTGAGTTACAAACTTTTACTGTGAGACACAAATCTGGGAGTGCTGAGCCACTCCAATCTACTTAGAATTTTTATATCAGGAAATATCAAAGAACTTAGTTCCCATACGGAGAGGTAGTATCAATATATCAATATATCTGTTATCAATATATCTGATTTTTTTTTTTACACAATAGTAACATTTCCTATTTTTCTGCATCACACTTAGGAGATACTTTCTGGTACTTAAATAAATTTCTTGTAGCTTGTACATGCTATTCAGTTTGCCTGTCTGGTGAAATTTATGGCACTTGTTGCTTTACTGTAAGAGCAGCTTGTAAACCCCAGAGGAAGAAATGGAAATATTATCCCTAAATATCATAAGCTCTAAAAAAATCTGTGCTTTTCTAATCACAGAACATTTGAGTATCTGTACACTGCAAGTGAAACAGAAGTAGTAACTCTGGGAATGTGCATCCTTATCCCTTGGACAAACAAAACTTTATGTTAGACTATAGGATTAAAGGCCAATCACAGTGAACACAGAGACTGAGCAAGGAGAGAACATTTAGATAGAAAATATAACTACAATATTGCAATTAAACATTACATACTATAGTTAAATAAAGTGAGGAATACAGTCTTTCCCCTACAGCAATACATTAACTGAAAGTGCCAATAACCAAAAAGATTTTTGATTTTTTTTCTTTTAAATATTGGAATACAGGCATGACCTGACCCAGTTGAAAAATATAATAGAAAAATATAATGTCGTTCTAGCTGAAAAACTGAGTTGGGGTTGTTCAGCCTGGAGAAGACTGGAGAGACCATCTAGCACCTTCCAGTACTTGGAGGAGCTACAAGAGCTGGACAGAGACTTTTGACAAGGGCATGTAGGGATAGGACCAGGGGGAATGGCTTCAAACAGAAAGAAGGCAGATTTAGATTGGACATTGGGAAGAAATTCTTCACTGTGAGGGTGGTCAGACACTGGCACAGGCTGCCCAGAGAAGCTGGGGATGCCAGAATCTGAACATGTTCACAATCAGGATGGGTGCAGCTCTGAGTAATCTGCTCTAGTGGAGGGTGTCCCTGCCCATGGCAGGGGGCTGGAACAAGATGTTCAGTCCCCTTCCAACCCAAACCATTCTATGATGGGACAAAAGGAGAGACAAAAGATCCATCTGATGAATTGCATGTTCTAAGTAACTGTGACAGTTTGGTTCGTTATTCTGTACTTCTGAACCTAATGCTTGTTTTTTTCAGAGAGCAACAGAAAATCTGCAGGCTATCTAGAAGCTGATTGAAGGTTTCCTGGCTACTATTCAAAGGCAAACGGATAAACAAAAAATTGTGAAAGACTGAGTTTTACTGAAGTGTAAAAAATAATAAATGCCCACATCAGTTTCTTTATCTTCATCCTTCCAACAGCATTTGCCATCTGTGAACAAAGTAGCAAAGCTTTTTCACTCTTCAAAATGGCATGTGAGAATTGAGAGGCTTACCCAAAGGAGCTGAAACAGTGAATTAGAAAAGTTGCTTAAAAACCAAGCATTAAGAAAAATAACATTTCAGCCCTTGCTTTGCTGACAGGTGAGATAACAACCATTTCTGGTGCCACAAAGAACTCTCAGATAGACTGGCATTTCAATGGAAGGAAGAACCACACCATATGGTTCCCTTAAACAAAAGCCTCTCGGGTTCATGACCAACATTTCAGTCACCCTTTAAGTAAGAAAAAGCAACAACATCTGATAGTGGGGATTTACTGACAGGTGTCAGGAGTAATTGTCGTTTTAGAAACGACTCTATAAAAAAATTCTTTCACTACTGCACTTCATGATATGTGTGACAATACTATCTTTCAACTTACAACAAAATCACCTTCTCAGAACTGATCATCATGACCAGAGCACAGGGCCTAACCCAGTTACCACTTAAGCATGATGGAAACTCTTCCAGTTCAAGTAATAAAACCTGCACCACCACTATCACCCTGCCCCTACATATCATGGCAAATTGAGGGAATTTTATTTGCAAAACACTTCACCACCAAGGGCAGAGTTTTGCAATAGAGTTTTAAAGCATCTTATTCTAAGATTAGGTTACCAGTGTTCTAGCAAAAGATCAGAAGCTCTAAACATGAATGTATATAATCCATTATTAAGTATACAGTTCTGGTTCAGTGGCCACTATAACAAATCCAAGGACTAACAGTGACTTCAAAAGATTCTGAATCAGATTTCAAGAGTGTAATATTTTTCATAATATTATGTATATGCAAGACAGAAGTCTTCAGATTAGTCTTTGCAGAGAAATCATAAAAATGGGAGTGAATCACCCTGCTTGAAATGGTTGACATTTAACTTTTGCAGTGTGGATATTCAACCATTACCTACCACTTTCTATATAATGTAAATTGGTATGTATCAGAAAAGCTCCAGCATGGCTTTGTGGTGGTTATTTTATATACATATACACATTGCAGAGAGGCACATTTTTTGTTAAAAATCAGCATGAAATTCTTCTGCAGGAACTTGAATACTTCCTTTCACAGATGAACCTTTGCTCTTCATGTAAGGCGGTCATGTTGAGTTAAAGCAAAATACTCAGTTTGCATAAAACTAGAGCTGCACCTCGTTTAAGGTGTATTTTCAAATACATGTGTAGTAAGTGTCATTTCAGAAGAATAAGCAAGACACTTCTTTTATAGACTGGAGAAAGAAACTTCCTTTTGACATTCTATTAAAATGTAGTAAGGGCACAAAAGGAATTTTGAAGTCTTAGTCCAAAATGATCTACTCTAACACTATTTACAGTGCAAAGATCTTACAGTAACATCACAAAGTAACACCAGCTCTTTCAAATGGACTCTAAGAATTGTTGCTCACTTCTTAAGACTGGCAGACATCCAGTATGTTCACAACTGGCAACAGAGTCTACAGTATTACAAAGTTATTGCTGCTACTGTAATGTAAAGAAATGAGGTTGTGATGATAAATTTTCCCATTAGGCTGTAGGGAAAACTACTTCATTTTACCAAGCATATTATTTCTTAGCTTTGCCATAAGCTCCAGGAAAAAATAGAGCAAAGTTATCTATTTGTACTTTCTCCCACAGAAATGGTAGGTAGCAAAATGAAGTGTGAAATCAGCTGGCTTTGTGTTAGTTGGTTACAAAGGTGTGTATCAGTTCCACTCGAGCTGGGCTGCCTTGGTCTGTGCCAGTGACCTGCAAGGGCTGGCTGAAGGAGACTCCTGCCATCATACAGGCACTGCTACCTTTGCTGCAGTAGTAGAGGCACGCTTTGATGGCCAGGGTGGCTTCAGCTGACACACAGCTCCCAGGCAACTGAAAGGGAATGACAGTTTGACAGGAAACATCCTTTATTTCTCCTGTCAGACACTGTCCTTGCAGCAACCAGGTGTTATCTGCAAAAGAAGAACAGATTTTATCATTAGCTTATTTAACACCATGTCTGAAAGCTACAGAAAACACTTACTCTACCTCCAGGACAACAAGGACTTTTCACATGCAACATTAGAGGAAATTTCCTTCCTGATTTCTCCAGTTGTTAACAGGAAAAAAAAGTAATTTAAAAATGCTTTATCAGTCATTTCAAAACTGAGAGATCCTTGGATTTGCATCAGCACTATAGGTGTATAAATACAGTACATCTAATTAAAATGTAATAGAACTGCAATTTCTCCTATACACTCTTTAAAGAATATTAAAATTTATTCTGATATGCACAAGAAAAACTTCTTAAATTAATGACTACCATCCATTTGCATCAGAGATCTAATACACCAGGTAAGGTATCTGCCATTAAACTGTAGGCAAAATGATGGCATTTCCAAATAGCAGTGTTGGTCTTATAGGTGGGTTGGTGTAATTTAGCAATGCTCAGGCTGACTTAGAATGAAACTCCAGTTTCACTTTTACTTAAATATTTGAGAGTATGTGAACTAAAGAACAACCTGTATACTACATACACCTAACTCATTGCATTGAGCCATAAAATAATGCAGCATGCATTAATTCAAGCAAAAAGCAGGCTACCAGGTGTTTGGCTTTTTTCAGTCTTTGCACTCCAGCTGTTAAATGCATCAACTCTAAATGTCATGTATTGCATCACATGGTGAAACAGGAACACAGGATGGGGAGGGATGTCTTGATTCATCAGACTGAGATCCCCTGCCCTGCAGGATGTGCTGATATAACCCACTTCCCATCCTAACCAGGGACTTTACCTTCTGCTGTGATAAACCAGGCACTGGGAGCTTCTTCATTCAGTTTTGAATCTGGAGGAAGAGTCAGCTTTAATAAAAACTGAATTGTCTGTCCAGGAGCTACAGTTAGTGAAGGAAGTTGAACATTTGGTGCAGATTTAGGCAGTCTTGGAAGGTTTGTTATTTTATCCTTTTGCACAGGCAAGTTATCTGGAAGATCACATGCTTCTGGCTTCAGGATAGGCAACTATCAGTAGAAATCAAACAAAACATTTATTTTTATTACTACTGAAAATAAATGGGCTTTCACAACACAATGACAGTTTCAAAGTGACATCCTATGGCTATTGGCCTAAAACTTTCTGACCGTGTGCAACAATACTATGACAAAACAGAAAAAGGGAAGGACAAAATGTTTTCTTAAAACAAAAAAAAAACCTGATTAATCCAAATAAAAGCAATATTTACTATTAAAGCCAGAAAAAACCAACTACTTCATAGTATCCTTTATTTAAAATTTTTACAGTTGGATTACGTTTTTGCTTTAGATAAACTGTAAATGTATTTCCTTCTAACTGTGGTATTAAAGTGCATGCTTCAGCAACAAAATCCAGGATTTTAACCATGCATATTGCACAGTAAAATAGAGGAGAATTTCTCAGAAAAACCACCAACATGTTATACGATATGAAAATTTAAACACACATGGAGACTGTGTATTATTAAGTGCAAGAAACCTATGGGAAGACATTAGGACCATTATGTCATAAATATATGTATATATAATTTTAAAAAATCACTAGGATATGATTGTAAGGTGGACATGAGCACAGAATTGTTTGTTTGCAATCAAATAAAGCTGTGCTCAATTTTGACAGTGGTTTTGATTTGACAACTTGAAAGCCCTTTATACATCTTGCTTTAAGTCACTGACCTCCCAAAATCATCTCTTACAGCTTAATTACATGGCTTGGTAATTGATTTCACTTCCTTTTTTTCCAAGTGCTCATGAAATGCTTTGCATGCTGAAAAATTGGGCTGTACATTTTAATGACTGACATTTCTGTATTAACCTTTTCTAGAGAGTTGTCACTTTCTGTTTTCATGCAAAAGCTGACTTTGTGAAGACTGAGGCTTTCAACAACTATGCTAACAGGCAATGTTTATTTGCCTGACCATCACAAAACATCCTGTGGATACAGCTACTCTACCCAAAGTTAGCTGTCTTGTTTTTATCACACTTGCTGAAGTCTGAAATAATAATTTGTATCAAGAAACACCACTATCAGCCTGTTTAATAAGTATCACTTGCCATGGAAAGAATTTTTGTTTCCAAATCCAGTACTTTAATCTGATGATTATTTGTGTCTGCAACATACATCAGGCGGCCGTTTCCTTCAACACACAAACCTCCTGGTTCATTGAAAGCTGACTGTGTAAAGCTGGAACCAACAACATTGCCTGCTTCTCCTGTGCCTGCCAAGGTAGCACAGTTCTTCATCTTGGGATCCACAACCTTAATCTGAGATCAACAAAGACACAAAAAGCTTCTCTGAGAAAACCCAGCAGGATTTAGACATTCTGTAGTATCTCATGTCCCACATTCCCAGTAGCCAGCATTGCATTTTGAGTACCTCAGCTACCAGGTGTGCATCTTAGATGTTGTGTTATCACTCTTTACCAAGTGACATGTCCCATCTTTCCCTCTCCCCCCTCCTCACTTCTTCCTTTGGTCTTCATTCAGGGTTCCCTTCCATGATTTTGAAGGTACCTAAAAGTATGCTGGATGACTTGTTTTTCTAATGTTTGCTGCCTTTCTAGAAACATTTGCAAACCAGTGAGAGCATAATAAAATTGGCAGGCTCACTTCTAGACTGTTTTTCTTCTACAAATAGATGGGTTTTTTAAATAGCAAAAAAGTTTATAATGTTTTATACAAGACCTGAAACAAAATATCATTTGCCTTAAAATTTCAATAAGCATTTAGTGTTATATACCTTACTCTTCAAATCAAACAGATTACTTCTCTTTTAATGCATGTAGTCAGTGTACAGTTAAAAACCGTCCAGACATGAATGCTTATATAACATCACATAAGAACAATCATGCAAAACAATGTCTCTCATCCCAGAGTTCCATGGAGGTAACCCACAATACTTCTCAAAACTTAGGTGGCTTTTTTAAGGGAAAAACAAGTCCTCCTGTCCTGTCAGTTTTATCAAACCTGAAGGATTCCTGAATAAGCCCTTCTAGCTCTTTTATTGTAGTTCAGTGTCTTTGGGAAGGTACACAGAAAGTCTGTAGACTGAACTGTAACTTGGCACTTTAAGTTCACCTTCCCCAAGAGACCATCATATCAACACAGAAGAATGTGACAGCAAAACAATGGTACAGAGAAGGACCCGGGAGGGAGGGAGGGANCCCACAGAGGAACTCATGTAATTCATTTCCTCAGCTTAACAGGACCAAGCAAAATCTGTCTATGTTACTGAAATAATTCTTTGTAGTAATAAAAATTTCCAAGCCTGTATATAACAAGTTACTGTACACTCACCTTATGATTATAGGAATCTGCCACATAGAGGAGCTTTCTTTTCTTGTCCCATGTTACTCCCAAGGGATGCTGCAGTTTTGCATTTATGCCCGCTCCATCCACATCACCAAAAGCAAACAAATTCTGAAAATTTATTTTATTCAATTAATAGATTTGATTATTCAATGTGGACATGAATTTAAATGATCGTAAATAAATGGAAATTCGCTGACTTAAAAAAAAATCAAGACAATTTCAAAACAAGGATACTGAAACCTGGGAGTGTGGATGCTAACTACAGAAATGGAAACACTCACATCTAAGTTACAAATATGAATCCAGCTGATTTAATGATCACACAATGCTGAATCAAATTGGTTATTTTAAGAATAAGTGAAGTAATTTCTTATCTAAGGAGCAACAGTCTGTGCTACAACCTGAGCGTCACAACTGCCACATATTTGCACTCCAAGCAGTGAAGTTAAGCAATTGATGGCCATGGAAACTGATTTACCCTCTCACCCCAAAAGTGGTTCCTCCAGGTCAGGCTTGAGGAATATTAGTAGGGCAGTGTGGGGAAGTTTGATGTGATTACCAATGGGTCTCTCTCTCCTCCTACAAGGTGCTTCACCGCCCCGTCCTTGAGCGAGATGGTTCGCACGGTGCTGCTCTCGCTGTCGGCCACGAACAGGCAGTTCCAGGGCTCCTCTGGGGCCAGGGAGAGCCCCGAGGGCTGGGCAAACCCTGCCTTGTGTGGGTAAGCGTTGTTCCTGTTCTCCTCATTCCCACTCCCAGCAAAGCGAAGGCAGACTCCTTTCTTTAAGTCACTAAAGGCAAATAGCACCCAATTTCAATCTTGAGTTTGAAACAGCTCAGACAAGATGCACAAACAGAAGCTACAGAACAGGCACTTGTGAGTTATAAAACCAACTGTAATGCAGCAGTGAGGAATTAATGCCTTTGTGCTAACTTTTATATCACCTCAGCACATCATTCATTACTAGGGAACTCAGCAAATGCAAGGAAAAGTAACATCCAATTATATGAATGAACCTTACCAAGTCATAGCTGCATAGCCAAAGTAGTATCTTTCATTTCGTCTAACAGATGTGGGAAAAAGAGGCAGACTTTTAAGCATATAAGCATTTAAACGAAATTATTTTCAGTTTAATTTGGTTATCTCTCTCTTTGGGATTTGAAAGCTGTTTATCAATACAAGCAGCAATTTCATATTTCTCTTAGTACAGTTGCTTACCTTCCCTTTGGTAGTTTTCCACCTTCCAACATCAGTGCCCATATCTGGTGAATGCCTGCCATTGCTATCCATAACACATCATCTTCCTGCGTCCCTGAAACTTTTAGAAAGGGACACAGAAAACCAGATGAAAAAAAAACCACTCTGGAAATGTTTTATAACACCAAGAAATCATCAAACCAACCCTTCTGTCGTCCTCTCCCCCCTCCCATCCCCTACTCATCTTCCCCATAGGGGAAAAAAATAGAACCAAAAAACAGAGGGAGAGAGAGAGAATGTCTTTCATCCACCAAAACTTGCCTTTTTTTTTCTTTTCCTTCTTGCTATTTTATTCCCAGGGGTTTAAAAATCATTAATATCCCTACCTGATAAAGGCAATGTTTCAAGCAAGATTTACTCTTTGCAACATTCTACTATTGTGTCTGTTTCACATGCTATTTTTGATTCATACCAGCCAACAAATAAATACCTATCTTTGCTAAGCATGGTTTTGGGGGATGCAATCTTGATTTTTTTACTACATTAGTGACAAACTTAGATACTCCTAAAAACTACTGGGAGTTGTTTACAGGTTTTGAAACAAATAACTGTGGCATTGTACATTATACACAAAGGATATCATGTTTTAAGCTAAGGGTAACAATTGCTTGCCCTGGAGAGCATCAACTGCAGTTTATTAAAACAGTAAATGTGACATGGGCATTTCCTAATTTCCCCCTGAAGTAACCATCCAGTTTCCAAGTTGTGTTCCCTCAGCACATGTAAATGTGGTGTCACAAATGCAAGATGCAGATCTGTGGAACAGGGACCTTCTGATCAAGAAGTGTTCAAGCATGTGTCAAGCAACTCTTTTTTTTTCAACTTGAAGTTTAAAACTACTATTCAGCAACCCAAATCTATAAATAACTACACAAAGCTTGCCTAGATAATACTTCACAAAGAAAATTATACAAGTGGAAATTGAACAACATATTTGTACTCTATAGCTTTAAACGTAATCACAGTACAGCAGTAAAAAATGCATGAGGGCAGGTTGTGAGAAGCAATGAAAAAACTCCCAACAACCCAATTTTCAGTCTTTCCTGAAAATCTTAAAGAACAGAAAGTTGACATTCAAAAACTGCATTAAAATGAGGACAGTATTATCTTTTTAACACTGTCCTATGTAGCCATGGACAACATCAACCCATTTTTTCTAAATAAATATATTAGATATTGAAATAACCATCAGCCACTCAACAGAAAAATACCTTCAAATTGCTCACAGAAGCTTTTTATTCACATTAACTTGTAAAGCATTGTGCATCTCATAGCTGTTCCTGAAAACAATCTCATGGATAATTCTCCCCTTCCTCCCCCCACCCCCTGCCAATATTCTGGAGTTTCAATACAAAAGCAATGCTACACAAAATGCTTGCAAGTATTTTAAATCTGGCAAGTTAGTCCAAAAAATGAAATTACCACCATCCCTCCAACTGAGATCCTGCCATTCTTCTTCTAATCCTAAATCTTTTCTACACCACACACCACAAGAGGGGAAAAATGGTATCCTTCTTTCTCCAGAATTAATTTCCTTAAACTGTGAGCTCTCTTCAGAACAGTACTGGTATGACTTCAACAGAGTTTTTCTTCAGCATTTTCTGTTTCTTGGATCAATATACAAATGCCCAAGTCTGTTATCAAAGTAATTCTGGTGACTCTTCTCTGCATCTCCCTATGGCTCCATGTTTTTACATAAACTAGAGCTCCAAAAATGCAAGTCGAACTTGCAAAGTGCCTAAAAGCTTTTTCTGGATTCAAAAAGGTTTAGAAATTGAGTTGCAAAACACACATTTTATAAATTACCAGAAATGCTATCAAAGTTCCAACAATGCCAAAACCAGTATAAAAAATGAAAACAACATCTCCCTGTCCCAATCACTTTTTGATTAGAGCTCGTTTCTAAGAGATTTGAATTAAGAAAATAGATTATGAAATCATTTCACTCCTTCCTATATAGTAACTGCTCAGCTTCAGGATTTTCTATTTCCATTATGCATATCTTGCACTTTCAGATGTTACTATTCTAAGTACCCCAGAATGAAAACTGTTAAAATCACTGGTCTATTCAGAAAGTGAGCTTTTTTATCTTGCTATGCTATGCAATTCATTCTGAGTTATCTCAGAAAGTTTTGTTAATTATTTAATATTCACTTTATCCACCAATTAAATGAAGAAGTAAGACCTGAACTGAGTACTGTTGAAAAATCTGTTCCATTCATCTATCCAGTTCTCTAATACCACAGACTGAAAACTCCCCTGTGACAGCTAGATGTTGAAAAATTGAAAAGGCTTCTAATTCTGCACCCAGCAAGATGTATGAAATATGAGAAAAAAGTATCAATATTAAATTCAAGTTTTACTGAATATGTAAAATTGATAGAGAGAAGATCTCTTCTTCAACTGGAGAATAAGACAGTAAAAATAAGTAAGAGCTCCATACCTGCCATAAATTTTAACACGAATATTTTCTACTGGATGGCCATTAGAACAAAGAGAATGGATGCAAGTATGGAAACAGCAAAAGCTCTTTGTGAAGTTGTAGAAAATACATCAGAGCTTTAATAAAAAAAAAATTACACAAACCCAGAAAATTAAAACTAATGTTACACAGCTAAGGTATTTTATCACACAATAGTTGTGACATGGTTTAATGCTTTATGTTCTGATACAAAAGGCAGAAAACCTTTTTCTTTCATGATAGAACAGTTTGAGGACATCACCCTTGTTATCCTTGTACAGTTCTTGCAGGAGAAGGGGGCCAGGGAGAACCAGAATGCTAAAATTATGGTAATGCCATCATTATCGTAACTCATCATCCATGAATGGAAAGTATTTATTTCTAAAGAAGTTATGATAAAAAAACATAAGAGAGCAAAGAAATTCTCTTACATTTATTCAATTAAGCAGCGCATTCCAACCTATCTTGAGCTGTTTTAAAAATGCAGAGTAGTTTCTCCTTATTAGGGTATTTCTTGTCTGTGCTGTGCCTGCATCCAAGCGAGGTATGGCTTGCAAATGGGATATCATTGTGTTATAAACATTCACTAATAGTGAACTACAGCTCTGAGTGCACAAACATTGCCCATTAGATGATGCCTCAGTTATTGTACAAGGCTGCAGCTCCTGAATCTGCCTCTCCTATATCTGTGTGTTAGGATTTCACAGTCCTTTCTGTACACAGGCACATCTTCAAACAGTCAGAACACTGCTGACCATTAGTGAGTCAATCTGAATGCACAGAAATTACTTTGCTTGGCACCAGTCATGAGCAGTATCTGTTTGAAGGGATTCCATTCCCAGGACTACCCACACTTCCAGCTTCCCTCTCTGGGACTGCATGCTTACTTCCAGTCTGAGAATTAAAAGCCTGGGAATCAAAGTTACATTTTGTGGCTGACACCACTGACATTTTCTAAATAGACTGAAGTCTGAAAATATTATTCCTGTCTACTAATTTTATCTTTGAAGAAATAAAAAGAACCAAGGAAGAAGTCTGTTGGTACACTCATCCTCTGCAAATTCTCAAGAAGCAAAAGGGGCTACACAACACACCCTGCAGTTCACAGATAGGCATATGCACATCCCACCTGCTCTTCAGTCAGTGGAAGTTCAGCAAATTAAATGCAAATGTGACAGAAGAATAGAGAATCAGTGCTCTTCAGTGAGACACAAACAGAAAAGCTCCAAAGGAATGCTTTATTAGTGAAGCCTGGACTTTTACAAGTACACATCATCCTTTTTGGATGACTAAAAATCAATTTTCTTCTTTTTGTTTTTTTGCTACCTGGCACTCTTGCATGTAGTGTTGCATCACACAAACAGCATGACCCTTTATGAAACAAAATGATTCTGGAATTTTTCTCCTTAGTTAACATACCTTCCTTCTCATTAAGGGAAATCCTTGGATTTAGATACCAAGGGGGTTTCATACAGTGGAGATAATAGGGATATAAAAATTATGACTGTACTGAAGTACTTTTGATTTCTTTCCCAAGTTCTCTAACTCAGGCCTTCTAATGTAATGGCAGTAAATATTTCAAAAAAATCCCAAGCAGAAGGGGTAGTATTTGCAAACATGAAAGAACTCATTGGATTATTTAGTGTTGGGGTACATCATTTTAACTACAAAAGGAGCTAAGGCTGGTTATGTGTTTTACTCATTCCTAATTAAGCACAGCAAACACACACACTTGAGGTAGTTCAGCACCATGGTCTCCCTCTACTTCCAACACCTGCATTCCATATCCAAAAGCACTTCCAGCCTCAAATGGTAACAGTTAAAAAATGTGCCTCCTTCTGACCCCAGCATGCTTGACAAAGCCTCTCGAAGACTTGCTAATACTTGTGTATTTTCAGCAGTCCTACATCTGAAATTAAGACCTGATACACCAACTATTCTTTAGAAATCTGATTTGTAGTTTAAGCTACTTTATTGTGAACATAGATTTAATTCACAGAATCAGACTATGGACTGTGGAACAAAGAGAATGAGATCCATCACTCCATGTACAAATATAATACTTTTTTTAGAGAATGCAGTTTCAAGTCATGGACTTCAAAACGATTCTAAGTTTGACACCTGTTAGGATGGCAACTCTGCTAATCCAACTGCTTCTTCTTTACTGCAGAAAGTAATCATTGTCATTATGCATTTTGTCAAGACATAGAGAAGTCCAACTTAGAAAAGTAGTCAAACTAAATTGAGTAAGATTACTGTTGAATATTCAGTCACTACTCCCATTATACCCTTACATCAAGACCTCAGCCTTTGTATGCCACAGGTATGTTTACACTAAAATATTGACATAAGTACCTCATTTCTTAACCTGTTTCTATAATGAACATGTGAAATACTAAACAATTTTGTTGCTATTACTATTCAGCAACACTCATAAACCCAAAATAAAACTGGGTAAGGTCCTGCTTCACTTCAATCCTGCCCTGTAACTTCCTGATTTCTTATTTCTCAAAACACTTTTTCACCTAAAGCAGTTCTTACACTGGAATAAAATTTCATTTTAACTATTTCACTTTACTTCACCCTCTCTTTAATGAAATTACTTCCCCTTTGAAATGCCAAGAATCTAAAACAAAAAAATAATGGCTATTTACAAGTAATTTAGGATCCAGCTCAGCAAGAAAAGAAAGACAATGCAGTTTTGTGTCAGTGATGTCTCTCACCACGATCTTCTGTGGAACCAAACTTGTATAAGGGCAAAGCCAAATGGGGTATCTTTGAGCTTGTGCTTTGCATAGGAAACTGCTAAAGAGATGAGCAGGCCTTTTGCATTCCAAGTAAATCCACATTGCTAGAACATGAAGTCATATCACATATGCAACACATCTTTGGAAGAATTCTAGCTTTGCTTTGTCCAGAAAAATGAGTGCAAATTAAAACCTGATGATGGCAAAAGCAGCTCTTTTATTTTCGGCTGTTACTCAGGAAAATTTCTTCCACAGGACAGTGGCCACAGCCTCAATGACAGAATGAGACCAGATTAGAAGGAAAAACGGTGACATGTAGAAGAAAGTATCCCTTCAAGATACAGACAGTTCAGACATAAACACTTCATGTATAATCTGAGCTCAAGCAGGAAGTGCTAATTGCTTACTACTTAAGTGATTTTTAAATTTTGTTTTACATTATGAAAGAATCACCATGAGTAATACAGGAAAAAAAAAAGTTTGCTCTGGAATGCAGTGGTACCAAATAGCCCTCTAGCAGAAACACAGAGAAGGATGAATAATATCTTACATACTTTTGCCTTTTAAGGGCTATAAAAATTGCACCAGTATGATAAGGTACTGTACTTTCATTTAAATCGTATCTACATAATACTTAAATCAACGTAAAAATTTCCAACAAGTTTACTGAAAGCATGGTCAATACTGTACTTGGGAGTTTCCATAAATAGATTACAATCATGCAGTTTAAGACCAGATTTTGGAACGTGAAACACATGGTTATGTCACCAAGCACAGGTCACTGTCCTGCTCCTTCCAGCAAGAATGCAGCTATCAAGAACATTTCATGCTCAAATCAACTGTACATTAAAGTATCACTTGCTTTCAACACCCACTAAATAAAAATAGAAGGGCACAACAGACAAAGCTAAAAAAGCAAGCAGTAATTTTGTAATGTATTTTTAAGCTGCTGTCCCTCCGCTTCTGTTTCCCACAAATCTATGTCAATGCAAATTTCAGCACCAACCTCAGCAAAGCCAGAATTTAATCCATGGAGTTCATTCAAGAATTTTAACAGGAAGGTAAAACACAAGCTCAGTGGCAACAACTGAAGAAATAAAAACGATGACAAGGAAGAATACTCTGAATCCTACCATCTGTTTTGTCTCCATTAACTCTCCTGCCTCAAAGGAAGACATTTGTGCCAAATTTCGTTTAAATGGTGTTTCACACTCAATCTCTGTCTCAGATTTCAGCATCTGTATAGGATAGGGCAACAAAAGCCTACTTAGGAAAATATTATGTGGATACTTAAAAAAAAGCTACATAGTATCAGTCCTGACTATCACCTGTTCCTGTCCTCAAAGTTTTTCTCATTTTCTATTTCTCAATCACCTACATATTAAGGTTTTAAAGAAAGAATAATTTTTTCAGTTGGCCAATACATACTCTAAACCATATATAGGAGTAAACTCAAGAAATGCCAATGACAGAGGAAAAATCTTTCTCTGAAGAGGCAATCTTTCCCCTTTGAGACTTTGAAAAAGCTCAGCATAAGCTGTTTAATTCTATCTAGTGTAGTACATAACCTGCTTAAACATTTCAACTTCCTTTTTCTCCCTTTCATGTTCTGGATAGCACAGCATTGGACATTGAAAGGAAACTCCCAGAAGCATCATTTGTTTAAAAATTATAAAATCCATATTTAAAAAAGCAACTATAAATCTACCTTCTGAAACTGCACAAAGTTTAAGCTACACAGATCTAAGAAAAATGGGAAGGTACGGTGTTATTTTCCACATGCCACACCAGTTAACAAAAAAGTCAAACTTTTAAAATTTGTAATGATGAACCTATGTTTGTTGAAGTGCATGTTAACTCCTACAACTTGCACAGAGGGATATAAGCATATGTAAAAAAAGGACACTGCTGTGTGGGTGCAAACAAAAGTAATTTTTGAAACTCTCATAAATTACTTCACCCATCCAAATGCCTGACACTGGCAGACCAGTTTTAATATTCTGACTATAGGGTACAGGCTTGCAGGACAGCATTCTGAGAGGCACAAATGCACTCCATGTTATATTGCAGAGTAGCAGAAGGTCCCAGTATGCTCAAGCAAGCTGCAACTTAGCAATTTGCAACTCAACAATGCAACCTTGGCAAACTCTGCTGCACTGCTGATAAACTATATTGATGTCTGGCAACAAACTTAAAGAAGTCACTGCAGCTTATGTAAAAATGTTTGCTGCACATGCACTGCAGCCCTGGTTCCTCATGCTCTGGAACAGATTCCTGTTAACATTCCATTCAACACAACTCTCCATTTTTACAACTCTATCTGGTTATAGTTTTCTAAAGGATTTTAGAATTTATTGCTATTACAGTAATGTATATTTTCCTCCAGTTTATCTACTAGGCTTATTACCCTCACCAAAAAAGAATTTAAATTGATTTAATCTCTGCTTAACTGACAGTTTACTTTGTATTTTTTGGCAATCTAAACAGACAACTGACTAGTAGGTTCTAATTGAATATGAAAAAAATCTGCACTGGTCTGAACAAAGTACATTCAGAAGATCTGATTTCTATGCAAATGCATATTAAAATTCAGCAGTTAGTGTTGAACAGTACAGATGACTAATCCTCTACAGGTGACTAACTCAGTAAATACTATGTTCATGTTGATAACAATTATCATATCAATTAACATTTAACAAGCAGAGCTCTCAAAACTAAAAAAAAAGATCATATATTTAACTACTGACAGAAGCAGAAGAAAGTATAATGAAAAATTAAAAATAAAATTACAGGATACTTTGAATAGTTCTGTTAACCAGCTCAAGTTTCTGAAGCACTGATCAGTTATTAGCCTCCTCTTTGTTGATCTGTGAAACAGCTCTGCAATAACATCCCATAGGGATCAGCTTTCTGGTTCAAGATCTCTTGAAAATGACACCATCTAGACACAAAAGTCCCTTGCTTCAGGAAAGGAAAATCAGATTGTACAAAATTCAGCAGAACTCGTGCCTGCACTAGTAGCAGCCCACATCCAGTGAGGTTGTTTTTCAGGTGCTCCTCCTTGCTCTTCCAAGTAGGATTCCATATGCTTAACACAGATTGGAAGGGTTGCTGACCAGACCTTTAAAAAAAAGGTGGGTTTTTTGTACAAGACATGTTAATAGAAGTGTTAAATGTGAGAACATAGCCCAGTTGCTCACTCAAGTACTCAAGGCTGCTGGTTGTACTCTCTCTATACTGACAACGTATTTGTACCAGAAGATTCTACACTATCAGCATGTCTGAACCAGCTTCATGGACCTGTTGGACCAAGGCCAGAGGAGGTCACAAGGATGATTCAAGAGTTGGAGCAGCACCTCTGCTACGGAGACAGTCTGAGAGAGTTGGAGTTGTTCAGCCTGGAGAAGAGAAGACTCTGGGGAGACCTTAGAGCACCTTCCAGTACATAAAGGGGCTAAAAGAGAACTGGAGAGGGATTTTTGATAAGGGCATGCAGTGATAGGATGCGGGGAAATGGCTTCAAACTGACAGAGAGCAGATTTACATCAGAAATTAGGAAGAAATTCTTGACTGTGAGGATGGTGAGGAATTGGCACAGGTTGCCCAGGAAAGCTGTGGATGCCCCATCCCTGGAATTGTTCACGACCAGGCTGGATGAAACTTTGAGCAACCTGATCTAGTGGAAGATGTCCCTGC
>WAAE01015426.1:0-31057 GCA_013400495.1 Nicator chloris
ATATATATATATATATTTCATATATATAGCTCATACATCATATAAAGTCAGCGAGCCAGCAACAGTGGCAACTGGGATAAGTCTAAGGATGAGGGTTTGATTGAGCTGTACAGGGGGTCTCTGAGTTCAAGGACACCCAAGAAGCAGCTTCAAGCCCCATCCAGATCCAGAAGCCCTTGGCAGTCACGGATAGGGGACATTACAGGACAAGTCTCCGGCCTAGTAAGGCCATCTCATTACTATCCATTATTCACTGTTCAAACCAGCAGCAACAAAATAAAAAAGAGAAGCCCAAGGGCAATCAAAAGACACTTCAGGGCCTTAAGACAATTTGTTGAAGAATCAGGATCAATGGTAGTGATTTCCTTCATCCTTCCAGTAACAAGGAGTAATATTGCTAGGAATAGGCAGATCTGTCAGATAAATGTGTGGCTCCAAGGCTGGTGTAATCAGAAAAAATTCAGGTTCTTTGACTGTGGGATGTTGTGTTCAGCACCTGCTTTACTGACACTGACAGCTGATGGGATACACCTTTTTCAGAGAGTAAATCAATTTCTAGCACAGGAGTTACCAGGGCTCATTGATGGAGCTGTAAAATAGTTTGGAAGGGGGAAAGGAAAAATACCAGGCTTGCCAGTGATGAAAATGGGATGCTGTGCCAAAACTTGAAACAAGCTCTAATGGGATCCCTCAATCTTCTTCATGAAGTGTTGGTTACAATGAACCACAACTGAAATGTTTCCACACTAATGCATGCAGCATGAGAAAAAAGAAATATGAGCTCAAAGCTTTGGCTCACTTCCCAAGATTTGACATCATTGGCATAAGTGAGAGGTACAGAATGTATGGAGCTCTCAGTTGTCAATGGTACAGTTGAAACCCTCTGGGTAAGAACCAAGAGGGTAAGAAACGATGTGGATGTCACTGTGAGAGTCTACTGCAGACCTCCTGGCCAGGATGATGATGTTGATGAATTATTCTCTGAGGAACTAAGGGATGCTTCCAAGTCAACTGCCTTTGTCTTTATGAGGGAATTCAACTTGCCTGAAATCAACTGGGACCATCACACAGTTGGTACAACCCTGGCCAGAAGATTCTTAAAAAACCTGGATGACAACTGTACAGAACATCTGCTGAGGGTCAGCTTAGGAAGATGTCCCCCCTGATTTGCTATTGGTCAATAGAGTGGATCTCATGAGCATAATGGAGACTGGCATCCATCTTGGACATAGGAATTACAAAGCAATTAAGTTTAAAATTTTTGTTGACAAGAAGAAAACTGCCAGAAAAACTTCAGCTCTGAACATGAGTAGAACAGACTTCAGGCTCCTCAGGGAATTAGTAATTAACGTCTCCTGGGAAAATATTTTTGCAGGTTCTAGGGTCCATCTGTTCTGAACACTTCTCAAACATCACCTCCTAAGGGTATAAGAGCAGACATTCCTAAATGTCAAAAGTCAAACAGGCAAGGCAGAAGGCTGGGTAGGCTGAACAGGAATCTTCTCTTGGAAATAAGGTGAAAAGGATGGTGTATGCCCAGTGAAAGCAAGGTTAGGTGGCACGGGAAGAATACAGAGATGCTGCTAGTCGCTTTAGGGAGAAAATTCCTGTGGCCAAAGCTCAACTGGAGTTGAAGCTACCAGAACTGTGGAGGAAATAAAGCGTTTTTTCAAATAAATTGATATCAAAAGTCATTGCAGAAATAACATCAGAATAACATTACAAGATGAGGATGATCACCTCAAAAACAGGGACATGGACAAGGTAGAGGTGTTTAGTGCTTTATTTGATTCTGACTTCAACACAGATGATGGACCAAGAGGTCACAGTGCCCTTAGCAACTGGAGATCCATGCGACCTGATGGGATTCATTCAAGAATCCTCAAAGGGCTGGCTGGTGTCACCACAAAGGCTTTTGATTATTTTTGAGCAGTCTTGGGAATTCAGAGAGGTCCCAGCTGGCTTGAAGCTGACAAATGTCATGTGATTTTTCAAGAAGGGCAAGAAAGAGGATCCAGGGAACTAAAGGCCTGTCAGTCTCATAGCAATGCCTGGTAAAATCAGGAAAAAGACTATTCTGGAGGTGTTGAAAAACACCTGGATGTCATCGGTCACAGCCAGCACAGCTTCATGAGGGGGAATTCCTTCTGGCTGAACCTGATTATCCTCTACAGCCAAGGTAACTCCACTTGTTAATCAAGGGAGGACAGTTGATGTTATCTTTCTGGACTTCAGCAAAGATTTTGGTACTGTCTTTCCCAGGATCCTTCTGGACAAAACACCCAGAGCTCAGCTGGATAAAGACACCATGGATAAAGAGTGAGCAACTGGCTCAAGGTTTGGGCACAAAGAATTACAGTGAATGAGATGACATCACACTGGTGACCATTCACCTGTGGGTTCCACAGGCCTCCATCCCCAGCCCAATTTTCTTCAACGTCTTTGTTAATGACCTGGACACAGGACTCGAAGGAACACTAAGTGTGAAAATGAGAGAAGCTGTTGACTCACTCAAGGATAGGGAGGCCCTGCAGAAAGATCTGAGCAAATTAGAGAGGTGAGTAATCACCAGCTTTATGGAGTTTAACAAGGGAAAGTTTCTCTTTCTGTACTTGGAAACAGGCAACCCTGTATGTCCATATGGAGTGGGGAATGAGATGCCAGAAAGTAGCTCCATGGAAAGTGACCTGGGACGCCTGGTCAACAGAAAGATGAATATGAGTCAGCAGTGCCCTGGTAGCCTGCAGGGCCTGCAGTGTCCTGGGAGACATCAGGCACAGCATCGCCAGCCAGCCAAGGGAGGCCATTGTCCCCTCTGCTCTGCAATGACATGGTCTCACCTCAAGTGCTGGGGGCAGTTTTGGGCACTGCAATATAGGAAAGATGTAAAGCTTTTAGAAAGTATTCAAAGGAGGACGATAGGATGGTGAAGGTTCTGGAGGGGAAGCCATATGAAGAGTGGCTGAGGTCACTTGTTCAGCCTGGAGAAGAGACTGGAGAGAGACCTCATCATCATCTACGATTTCCTAGTAAGGGAAAAAGTGGGGGGAAGACACTGGTCTCTTCCCTGTCATGCTGAATGACAGGACTCAAATGGCATGAAGCTGGGACAGGGGAGGTTTAGGTTGGATATCAGGAAAAATTTTTTCACCCAGAGGGTTTTTGGGCATTGAAACAGGCTCCCCAGGGAAATTCTCACTGTATCGGCCTGACAGTTCAAGAAGTGTTTGAACAATGCTCTCAGGCCCATGGTGTGATTTTTGGGGTGTCCTTTTCTGGGCCAGGAGCTGGACTTAATTCTATTCATGGATCCCTTCCAACTCAGTATATTCTATAATTCTCTGATTCTATAATCATTCCTGTGAGAATTCAGTGGCACAATGCCAAGTTTTATGACATGTTTTCCTTATATTTCAACAGATGCTTGTCTCCTGTCAGAAATTTTGGACATGAAATTATACAAGATCATTAATACCAAAGTAATTTCTGCTAAATCTTTCTTTGTAATATGTTGTCTGTGTAATTTTTATTTTAATGAAGATTTTTAAATGTTTAAATGCCAGAATCTAAGCTTGTTAAATTTCTATCAAACCCCTTTGTGATAAATGGAAAAGCAAGCAACACAAAATTAATAATGAAATATAATTCTATTTTGGACCTAATGCAAATAGTTCTCTATAAAGAGAGTGATTTTGCTTGATTCAGTGTCCTTTAGTTCAAACCTGACAAGAATTTGTTATGTTTGTTATTTGACACTGGTTTGTGTAGGCATGTTTTCAAAGTGGCAAAATGAAGCAATAACAGATATCTATATTTTTGTGTATATATAGAAAACCCACAAAATTTGTATGGTTCTTGAACAAAAATTAAACTTTACCATTAATTAATTAATTAATTAATTGTTCAAGCTGTATAATTTTAATCAGTAAGTGAGAGAAACATATTAAGATACTGAAATTCATAGTGAAGATTTGTCTGTTCATTTGCCAACTGTCACAAACCATCAAACCATATGCTATCTTGATGTAGAAAATAAGACTATTCAAGGTTCCTGAGAGCCTCTGGCTAAGATTCTATCATCATACTAAAAAGAATGTTGATATGATCTACTTCCTCAATATAGGGCTCACTTTGTTTCTGTGCAGTCTCTTGATTTGAAAGGCTGATTAAAAAAAAAAAAAAGTTACCTGAATTAGGATTACTGAATCAGTAAATGAATCTACATAGCAAATGCAGTGGAAGTCAGTCCTTGGCTGACAGCTGATAAATTCTGAACTCAGACAAGTATATGCATAAGGGTCACAGACAGAGAAAAAAGTTCAGAACACAGCTAGTCACAGCAATCTTCTGACAGGAGCAGAGGAGAGAAGTATGGAGAGTGGGTATTCAGGAAACCCCTAACAGTCACAACTTTTTAAAATCATATATTTATTGCAGTTTGTTCAACCCCCCCCCCCCCCACCCCTCCAAAGCAGAAATAATGGACTGTGGGGATTCATAAACTTCTGAGTTTTTCTAAATGTTTCCTGTTCATCTTTGCTAGTTTTCAAAACTTTTGCTTTTAAGACCTCTGCCCTCAGATTCTTTCTGGAACACT
Source organism: Nicator chloris (assembly GCA_013400495.1). Classification (NCBI taxonomy): domain Eukaryota; kingdom Metazoa; phylum Chordata; class Aves; order Passeriformes; family Pycnonotidae; genus Nicator; species Nicator chloris. The sequence continues at coordinate 4,598 of WAAE01015426.1, forward strand.
GTCCTGGGTTCATAGGTAACAAGTTGTGGGCCAAAATGGCTATTTCTAAGCAGTTTCCACTTTGGTTTGCTCCCTGATCTGTGACTTGCTCCTTCTGTTTTCATTCTCATTTCATTTTATATAGTGTATTGCATCCTTGCTGATTCCATTTAGGCTCCCGTTGCAAACTGATTCTTACCCTAAACACATACACAGAAAACCTTTCAAACTGCCTTTCACTACTGTTGCTTGTGCAGTGTAATTATTCCCTCACTCATGTGTCACTTGCGTGCTCAGAGTGAAAACTCTTCCAGAAGGGGACCTTGACATTTATAAGTGCTCTCAATGGTACCCAGAGAGCAGCTGCCTTTTTTTTTTTTAATTAAAAGATAAAAAGGAGAGTACTTGATTCTTTACCTTTTATCCAAAACAAACAAACAAACCAAGCCTAAACCAAAAAACCACCACCACAACAATAAAAGCTCGCCAAAATCAAAGCCTTGCATATTAATTGCAAATTCCCTAGTTTTAGTAATTGACACAAAGAAATAGCAGTGTCATCAGTATCTAACAGAAGTCTTCCTCAGCACAATTTAGGGATCTTTACTGAATCACTGGCACATTTACTGGTCATGAATCCTGTTGATACAGTTTGAAACAATCAGGACAACATGAAATCATGTGAAAGTAGTGACATCATTTTTTAAAACTTCAGTTTACTGACATATAAAATCCATTACTGGGCAGATGTTACAAAACAATTTCAGAAAACTGAAGAGTTGTCTGGTAATTGCTCTAGATATTTTCTACTTAAAATATCTTAAAAGTGAAAAATAACAATAGTTAAAGCAAGTATTAGTTGAATTTATATTTTCCTTTTTTCCTTTCCTTTCCTTTTGCTGCTGAACATTTAATATAATGTCTTGTAGAGCAGATATACCACAGGAAGCTTAATAGGGATGCTGTTTCCATAACAACAAGTAGGATTTGAACAAAAACACAATACAAAATGGTTATTCTTCACAGTACATAAAAGCAGTTATTCAAAATTAGGAGCAGCATGACATTGAAAAAACAAATTAAAGCAAAGAGTGCTAACAATTCTGTTCCATATTTCGTAATTGCTTAACTCATAAATACTTGAGGAGCAGCTGCAAGAGCCGAGAAATTTATTGTATTGTCAATGTCAAGTTAAATCATGACGTGAGAGAGGAGAGGCTTTTTCTAACGCACAATTAAATGAAAAAACAGTCACATTCAGACAAACCACAGAAACAAGTCATCTAGTTAGGTATAAATTGGCTCACATGAGTAAATGAAAGGTCTAACTCTGCTTTCAGTGAGAGTCTTTTTTAATTTTTTAATTTCTACTCACAGAATGGAGTGTTAATAGTTTCTTCAATCTTTCTTTTCTGTTCTTCACCAACTGCATTATACTTCATGGACTTTGTATTATTCTGAAATGCTATGATTTTCTCAATCTTATTTAACCTCTAGGGTATATATTTTAAATTTCTTTATAAAATTTAAATTTATGTTCATTTTTTCAAGTAATAATGCTGCATATCGATGATGGGAAATTAAAATAAAGATATTTTAGCACCATAGGAAGTTCTTCCACTTGTTTGTGGGTTTGCATTTTGGTGTGGGTTTTTTTTGGCTTTGATTTTTGTTTATTTTCAGGGAATAATATTTTTGTTGAATTTGTAGATTTTTCTACTTTACATATTATGAAATGTACAGATCAGTCAGAAACTGAGTTTAAACGTCTAATGAAGTCTGATTCATTAGATATTTCCCAGTGTAGATTTTGGAAATGCAGCCTGCTTGGATGATTCTAATGCCACTTTGACACAGCAGAACTAAAGTAGCCATGCCTTTAGTGACATCTAAGGGCAGTTGGTATGAAAAGGAGAATATTTAGTATAATTTTAATTAAAAGAAATATCTGTTGCTAGTGTCACTTCATTAGAACACCAAATTTCAAGTGTATTTCTTATCTTTCTCACTCTGATTTTACCTCATCATTAAGATTAAACTGACCTTTTTATGCAAGTGATTAATATGCACTCATCTTGGGAACAAATGTTGGAAAGTTTTAAAAAGTTCTCAAGTTCCTGAAACCAAAGAAAAAAAAAAAACCAAACAAGCCAGGGAGATATTAGAAAAGGAATCACAGTGAAATAATTTTGGTATTGACCATGACTGGTCTATTCCAGCTGAGCTTCTGCTTTCCAAACTATATTTTGCAATGAAAAGTAGAAAACACTGCAGACTTCTGCCTTCTTTTCTGCATTCAGAGTGTCATATGGTTCACGTAAGAAGCTTCTTGATATTTAAATGATATATTAGTTAAAGATTCCTCTGTCAACATAGGCCTGATAATTACACAAGAGCAGATAATCAGAAAATGAGAACTATGTAAATTTGACAAAGTATACCATGCCCAGATTAATTACGTTCCCAGTTCCTACAGGAAATACAAAGAAGAAATAAAAGACCATCTGAATTTAATGATGGAACTGTTTTAAACAGAGGCAGTGAATTGTATCCCCAGGATATGAATGCTATGGGATATATCATGAGAGCCTCTCCATTTAAGAAATGCATCAAGGCATTTAGGACACTTTTGTCATTGGTATGAATGACCATGAGAAAGGTTTGAAATATTTTAAAGTGCATTATTTAATATAGATAGCCAAAGATTCATACACTTATTAAAATCTTCTAATTTTAGCAGGGCAGTTTGCAGATTGCCACATAACAAAATGACCACAAAATGCAAATGTGTTATATTAAGAATACTGACAGTGATCAATTTAAATTATTTTTAAGTCAACGATTATTGTTTTTAAATGGAATGTAATGTGGACTAAAGGAATTCCAAAAAACTTTTTGTCATATATCTTTCACTTCAAAATTATGTGTAATTAAAAACAATTGTGAGAATTAATTTGGTATTAAGAAAAGCTTGTGGTTTGGCATGCAGAGTAATTTAAATTAAAATGTAAAGAAAGGTGATGAGCAAATGCTCTTAAAACTACTGATGATTATTTAGCAAATTCTGTAAAGTATGTTGAATTAAACAAGAAAAGATGATAATGTCTTGAGTCAAAAAACTAAGGCTGAATTACTATTAACTTAAAAACCTAGTGAAATCACATTTAAAGAATTACCCACTTCTCATGTTATTATGAATTAAAAGATGTCATTAAGAACTTTAGTTAACTACATTTGGCACGTATTGTATATCTTAAGCCAAAAGCAATCAATCAAGCTTAGTTTCCATTTAGGTTATTATGATTGTTTTTATTTTTGTTTGCTTCATTTCTGGAACAAGAGTAATTAAAAAAAAAATCAGCAACAAAACGCTGGGGGAAAAAAGGAAAAAAACCCCAAAAGTCCCAAATTTGAAAGGAGTAATTAATTAATAAAATTTTATTTCTTTTCTAATAAAAAAAAAGAGCTGCAGCCAGAAAATTTGAATTATGTAAAAAATGTCTCCATCAAAACAAAATTCTTCTATACTCTGGTACTTAAAGATTAAGCTAATCATTCAGCAATTAGCTTTTGAATGCATTTTTTACCTACTTCTTCCTGAAGGAATACATAAAGAAAATAGGATGCTCTGAAAAATAAATTTTTAAAAGTCAACAGGTAAAAAAACTAAACTACCAAAAATACCTTCAAAACCTGAGAAAGCTGCAATTGCACTATTCTCTGAGTTTCTCAACTAAATTTCTAAGTGGCATAATATGGTACTTTCAAAAAACACTGACTTGATGTGTATCTACTTCACTGGAAACTAATTAGGAAAAGAGTAAGATACTTTTCCATTACATATATAACAGTCAGGTTTAAAGGTATTGGTGAAATTCATGCAAGATGAGCAGCATCATTATCATATTTCATGGAAGACTTGACTTTAATACTTAGAAGACTTGACATTGTCTGAGCTTCCTGTTAAAGAAAAAAAATACATATACTAGTTAGAGTGAACGTAAAATTGGATAATACAGGATTCCTGTTTTCACATAACAATTTTAAACAACAAATTTTAACACATGAACCTGTAAAAACTAATTTTGGTGAAATAAAACTAATGCCTAAAGATTTTTAGTCTTTTCATATATTTGTAGCTTTGTAGATTTTTAATATCTAGCTTTATAGTTTCTAGCACTTTCTTACACTTTTGAGCACAAGTTACCCTTTCTCACACATTATGTCACACTCTTGAAATTCTATTTGGTCTTATTTTCAAGGAAAAGGATTTATAACAAGGACATCCTGTTTTGCACCAGCACCTGGGAGACATAACAAGATAAAGGGCTAAGCACCCCTTGGGAGGACTCTAATGGGGCAGAGCCATGGGTGGCTTTCCACGGCAACCACTCCCCTATTGGATGTACTTGCAGTATATACTAATTAATTAAAATTATTAAAACTGTGAAAATTTGATCCTGTGTATAGGATATGGGGTTATAATTGTTAAAGTTATTAAGGCCCATGTTTACCAGAAAGCCATATAGGAAGGCACAGCGGCAGGATAGATGGTTGGAAGCCAGCTGGGGGGTGAGAGAGAGTTCTGACTCGTGGACAGCACACTGCAGCTCAGCCAGGCAATGGGTGCTCTTCTTCTGTTACATTTGGGTTTTGTCTGGTTGAGATTTAAGGTATAAAAGGGGAGTAACTTCTACAATAAAGTGATTCCCTTTGAATGCACAAGGGGGTCTGTGACTTTGTTCCCCATTGCTACACCTGCACATGTGAACAGGTATCATCTGTGCACCTGAAACCTTTCACAAAAAGACTGCTTTTTATGTTAGCAATTCTAATATTGTTTGGAAAGGGTTTTTTTTCCAATTTTAGGCATGAAAACAAAATCTCTCAGCCAAATTTCAACAGATCACATAAAATTACTAACCCAGCTTAGACAACAAAGAGAAAAAATTATTCTTAGTAACATTTTACAGAACAGCTTGCAAACATGTTATCTGCTTCTATTTCTAAAAAAAACAGCCTGAGAAATTAAATTGCTCATTAAAAAAAAAGAACAGCACTTTTCAACCAGTAATTATTACATGTTGTTAAGCAAACACAGAGAGCTTCAAAAAGAACTTGAAAAAATAACTTGTTATTAATAAAAAAGTAGGTGACTCTTGTATATGAGAAAGATTTTTAAAAACAGAAGGAAGGAACTGATGCTAAAATTTATATTTCAGATAAAAAGCAGGGATTTCTGGTTCTGAAGTAATGACTGCTTATGGCATAATTAAAATAGAATCCAAGTTTTGACTTAGATAAGTATACAAAAGCAACAAAAGTTTCACCAGGTAATAAAACACACTGGTTTTGAAGAAAGAAAAAACAGGTTTTTGATGAGTGAATAGGTTTGTGAGACGGGAAAAAACCCCAACATGATGACAAGTATTCAAGCTGCTAAAATCTGTAATGGAAATCTTCTCACATACCAAGAGAATAACACAGAGAACTGCAGAGCACATTTTCATTGGGGAATACATTAGTCCTGGAATTGCAAAATATCACAAAGCAGTGGTCAAAAAAAGTTAACACATGGCAAAGGAGCATAATAGCTTTTTAAAAAATCTAGACAACATATTTTAAAAAGAGAATCAAAAAAAGCACCTGCTAAGGGACATACAGTCAGTGATTAACTGATTTCTAAAAAATTTAGAAAACAAAAACATTACAAAGGCCTGTATTTTGAGTTATTTGATGAAGAAGACAGGACTATGAAAAAAAGTATGTTAAGGATTGAAACTGTATTCCCATCCTGTAGCACAACAGAAGTTTTGAAACAAAGCTATAATGAGTGCCTCCTTGGTAAATTTGCTGGTGACACAAAATTGGAAGGAGCTGCCAATACCCCAGAGAGCTGTGCAGCCCTTCAGAAAGACTTTAAGAAGCAGGAGATACGGGCAGACAGGGACTTAATGAAGTTCAGCAAAGCAAGTGCAGGGTCCTGCATCTCAGGACAAATAACCTCTGGCACCAGGACAGGCTGGGGACAGACCTTCTGGAAAGCAGCTCTAAGGAGAAGGACTTTGGGGTGTCAGTGGACAAGGAGCTGACCATAAGCCAGCAGTGACCTTGGGGACAAGGGACCCTGGAGTGCTTGAGGAAGAGCACTGCCAGCAGGTGAGGGAGGTGATCCTGCACCTCGACTCAGCCCTGGTGAGGCACATCTGGAGCGCTGTGTCCAGCACTGGGCTCATCAGCATAAAACAGACAAGAAAGAGCCGGAGAAGGTCCAGCTGAGGACTATGAAGATGATGAGGGAATGGGAGCATCCCATGAGGAAAGGCTGAGGAAGCTGGGTTTGTCTAGGCTGGAGAAAAGCCAACCGAGAGGGGACCCCATCAATCTATGTGATTATCTGAAGGGAAAAGTCAAGCCTATGGACTGTTTGGTGCTGTCAATTTGGTGCTGCCAAATAGGACAAGAGGTAATGGGCAGAAAATGATGCACAGGAAGTTCCACCTGGCCGTGAGGAAGGATATCTTTACTTTGCTGGTGAATGAGAACTGGAACAGATTGTCCAGAGAGTTTGTGAAGTCCTCACTGGAGATATTTAAAATATGTCTGGACACAATCCTGTGCCATATGTTTTGATGTCCCATTCTTGTCCCTTCCAATGTCATCCATTTTCTGATTCTGTGATGCATTGGCCATGACAAAAATAAATATAGATGAAGTAGCATATGTAACTCTTTCAGAAATACAAGAATTGTCCTCCTTTTCCTATTCAGAAAGATAAAGAAATAAATAAGAACAAACAACCTTTTAAAAATTGCTGCTTAAGACCAGGTATATACATTTCATTACAGACTTTCATGGGAGAAATGGAGTAGGTGCCAAGGTTATTTCTAGGCAACTTTTGTCTGGTGTTTTCATTCAGATCCAAATTTGAACTTTATTATGGAGGATATTGAATTCAGTCATCCAATTTTGGCCTCACTTCCTACTGTGACTTTTTCTACAACGGGAAAAATAAAACCAAATCAAGCAATTTGTTAGTAGTGCATATATTGTGTTGGTGACAGATAGAAGGATCCATCAAACGGTTCTTTCAATAACTTTAATGGAAGAATTAACAAGTATTTTAAAAAAAAGCATTTGATGTTTTTTGGAAATCATCTCTTTTAAAAAGTCAGGGGTTTGGGTTTTTTTCGTTTACTCTTAAGCATTATTTCCTATGTGGAGGAAAACATACTTATTTTTAAACAGCCTTCAGTAGCTGGGGTTTTTTACACATCCATCTCTAAGATTTCTAATGACTCCATGTAGTCCTCTTTTACACCTATTAATCTAAGGGAAAATGAGAAGAAAAAATAGTGCAAATAAAATGATAAAGGATTTTTATTGTAAAGGAATATAAGCAGCACCTTTGTTAACCATGTATGGTATTACTCTTTTCCTGAAAAAAAAAAAAGTCATCTATTTTATTTCTATCACTTTTGACAAAATCCAAGCAGCTTTCATTTTCACTATCCAAAAATAATGTGTGATTTTGCAGTACCACACTCTATCACATGGAATTAACACCACTAGTTTACCCAGTATCTCCTGTAGTATGAAGGAACACGCATCTTCAAACACATGTGAAGCAAAAAATAGCTATTATTTAGACAAGAATGTTAATGCTTTTTAATGTCTTTATCCTTATCTCGGAAGGCAGACTTGTCTACTTCACATAGTCAAGGTGAAGAGCCTTACTTTCTGCTCAGAGTCACATCTGAAAGAATACTTTCAAGGGGTATATTGTGCAAGACCTTCAAATGGGAAAGATTTGAAAGATTTTGAAAATTCTCTGTGATTAAAACTCACAGGATATTCCTAGACAGAAATATTTTTACATTACAATATGCATCTAAAAATAACTTACTTACTGAGTTGTAAGAAAACAGAAGAAGCTTCGTATGTTGGCTAAGTGACTCTGTGACTTCAAATATAAACTAAAAATATAAGTGTCATATAACTTGATGCAATAGAGATTATGAGAACTCGTCTTTCAGATATTACTGCTAAATTGAAAGTAAGGATTTTCCAGTCTGAGATGAATTTTTTTAGCTTTAAGAATAGTGCTTTCTTAGCTTTTCCCTGGGGCTACTCAGAAGGAAATAAGTTTAAAATTTTGGAATGCATTAGATATCTGAAAATAAATATATTGGTTCCAGTTGTAAAATAAATTTTGGTTTACTTCAAAGAAAGGGTTAGATTCCTCCCTTTTGCGAATCCTGATTTAGGATTCTGCTAACTATGCCAGTTTGTCACAAATGTGATTTAGATTTCTCAAAGAACCACCGTCAAAGGCAGAAGCAAAATTAGTTTTAATATGATGTGGTAAACCGTGAATTAACACAGTTCAATGGCAAGGTTCACTTGGTTATTTACAACAAGGAAGAACACACGAATGGAAATTGAGTTAGAACCTAACTAGAATGATTGACACAGAGATCAGAGGCACAAAAGCTCCTGGGGAGATCCCCACCATGCAGCCACGCTGCCTGGCAGAGAGAGCTCAAAGAAAGCTTGCTTACGCTGTCATATCTATGGAATAAAGTGGTTGGCTCATAGCCTATTTGCATATAACGGGAAGGTAACCATGTTCATGAGGTCACTTGTACCCACAACTGTCTTTGAAGAATAATGACGCTTGGAAAAGCCACTTGCTATTCCCTTGTTAATTGCTTGATCAGTGTTCCAACCTCATGAGCATGGATGCCCACTGGGTCACTCTGCTCTTTGTGGGTTTCCTAGAGGGGTTCCTCGCTCAGCTATGGCTTGGGGCTTTCTCTCCTTTGTAATTTGTACAATACAGCTGCTTGTTTGTTTAAGGGTCCAAATCTATCTGTAACACACCCATTTTATTTTTTGTATCACCATTATTGTGAGTGATTTATTATTGTATCAGCACTATATTTGTATAACTATCAATCATTTGCAAGTGATTCCACCCTTCTTCTAAGAATTTTAAAATAAACTTTTAAAAATGTATTGATCAACTGCTGCACATGTACTTTTTTCTTAGCAGTTTTGTGAGATATGAATTGTCAAAACATCCTAAGACATGAACGTGACAAGAATAAACTTGTGGAAAACACCATGCAGCCTGGCCTAACTTCCCTTTCCTGCCCTGTCCTACCTGCCCTAGGGGAGCCCTCTTCCCCACCCCAAGTTGCCTGCACTGTACCATAGCTTCACTTTTGCTTGTGGCCAAAATTCAGTCCAGTGAGATTTCTCTATTTGGGATGCTGAGGTAGAAATATGATGCACAGTGCAAGTCTGAGTCTGACTCAGATAAAAATAAAAACTGCAAATACACTTGTGAGTATACTGCCATAGATCTGTTTTATTTCTTTTGGCTTTAGATCAAATAATCACAGTGAATAAAGGATTTTTTTTTTCAGCAGCAATTATGGTGACTTCATTGTAGAATTTATGAAACTACCAGAGCAAATTCTTTAGTCAGTCATATAAATCTCTGCAAGGGCTGAGACAAGAGAAGCCAAATTCATCAAGCTAAAGCCTCATGATGCATATTTCTTTCTCCAATAGTTTTCAAAGGTCTTCTGCAGTGCCACAGGAATATCAAGTATGTAAGTTAAAAAATAAAGAAAATTCAGCCAAAGGCAGGGGGGTGAGAGTGGTGGGTGGTAGCTAATGGCAGAATCAAAGCATGGACCTATATTGAAACAAAGACTGGAGACAGACAGGAGCGTGTTGTTCAAGCTGGAGTTGCCCAGAGATGCACGCCAATAAAATCAGCATTTACACACATCTAATTGCAAACACTGGTACCCTCTTCAATAATTCATCACTATGTCTCAAAATTACTGCACGTGATCTGAATAATTTAGTTATTTTCTTTTTTGTTTTCACTGTATCTTCAGTGCAAGTACCCTCATTTTCAATGGTGTCCATCCAAAGGAGCTTATTGATAAGAACTTTCTCTTTATAGATCACTGTTCGTCATCCACAAATATATTTAACACAAAAGTTGTTAAAGTGCCTATGACACAACACCAACACATACTTTGATTAAAAGTTGTTTCTGTTTTCACTGACTTTGACGTGGTTTTTTTACACAAACCTTCCTTCTGAGCCAAGTGTCTTTGAAAGATTTTAACACAGGAATAAGACTTAGGTGTTTAGAGATTTCCCACTGATTTTTTCTTCAGAATTGAGTAATTCAGTAGTAGATCCATTTAATTCTTCACCTGTCATTTCTTTTCAAAATATGAAAGCATTTTGAATGTGTTTTGTTTATCAATGTATTTTGTTTTCTTGGTTTTCATTGCAATTGTTGTTTTAGTTTGCTTGATTTTTTACTGCCATATTTTCCTTCTAATATATACTTTAAAAATAGTGGTAGTGAATTTTCCACTGACTTCCCTAACAGTCTAATAGCTATTCCCATATTTTACTGTAATTTTAAAGACAAAAAAACTTACTTTTAAGGAGCTGGTGTATTTAAAACTTTCTAGTCTGTTGACAATTTAGATAGCTTGAGAAATACTATGTTTGTTTCACTTATTGTCATATTTCTTGATAAATGTAATGTGAATAAATCTTAGATGAGGATTAGAATTTTGGACATTTCAAAAAACTTCATATAAAAACACTGCTGCGATTCTGCTGTGACTCAATTATCTCTCTTTTTTTTTTTTGTCTGGAAGATGCATTGTTTTGGGGAATTTAGAGGCTTTACTTGGTTTGATTTTTGTTTGTTTGCTTGTTTGGGAGTTTTATCTTTTTTTCCGGAAAATACTATTTTATTTCACCCCACTTGTAAAAGATCTCTTTTTTTGGAAGAAAAACATTCCTCACCTCCCTGCTTTCCCAGAGGAATCTGAATGTCCAATCTTTGCCAAATTTGTACCGTCATTTTTTTTAAACTTCAAATTAATAAGAATAGATGAAGCCCTCAGAGAGTAAATAAATACCTTGATCCTTCCTATTTCATAAATAGTCCTCCCGCATAGCATTAAAATATATCCTAAGTGGGTTTTTGCCACAGTGAGACCTGTTAACCTGTTAAACTCTTGCAACACATAAAAATTTACTACCTCTTCAAACATCCAATAATTTTTAAAACCACATGTAAATAAAGCCTTTTCATAATATGAGGTTGCTGCAGGACAATTGTTTCCTCTTTTAAAAGGATCAGTCAATGTAACCCTACAATCCAATGCTATAATGTCTTCTTCAGAATAAGAAGGGACAAAAAATATGTCTAAGAGCCTTGCCTTTCCTTTGCCACATATGTGGCCTTTCCAGCTGTCTTTCAGACAAGAGAACCTTATTCCAGATATTTCCTCGGAGCATGTAGGAACTAATTGGACCTTTAAAAGTTAATAAACCTCCTTTGAAGACTTGTACAAATCACTGTACATGCTCTTACAGTCTCTTCTTGTGATTAAGGTTATATTTAAAATATTTGTTCATGAGGACCACGGACTCATAAAAGTGCCTTCAGTTAAAGAAATATGAACTAACATGTGGTCTCATCACTTAAATTCTTCCTGCTGTTTTTTTCTTGCATAGACTGAAATTTAATTTCTCCTCCAGTGAAGATCTGGCTGTAAAAGCCTAAGAAACTCCAAGGTTTATAATATTCTAAGAAATTAATAGCTAATAGCTAATTAAATATCAGATATTAATTACTGTTATTTACTGCTAAAACATGATAGTAAATTTAATATGAATTGATGGGAATAACTAGTTCATTGGCTTTATAGCATAGAATCAGTGCTTCTCCTTTGAATACTATTTCAAAGAAGCATATTCACAGTTCAAGAAAATGCTGACATGACCCTCCTCTAGAAAATTCATGCTAAATACTCTAACAGTTTAACACTGAACTCCAGGACCTGAGGAAGTTTGATCAATTTCAGTGACTTATTTTTAATGTTAATTATTATAGGGATCTGATATTAATTACATTCTTTTGACTTAGTTTTAAGAAAAAAAAAGTTAGGATTGTAGTAGCTTGTAAATGATCCTGTTGAATTTCATTTTGAAAGGGAGCCACTATTTCCTAATTGACTGCTATTAGTAAAACAACCAAGGAGAGTTAGAGTTTGTGAAAATACACCTGGATATTTTCCCTAGTCATTACCCTGTTTTCAATAGAAATCCAGGAATTTCAAACTGCTCACAGGTGAGCACCAAAGGAGAATGAAGGATTCTAATCATCCTTTCATATAGATTCCTGAGACATATCACTAGAATTGATTTGAATAATTTTTAATAAATTACATAGATTATAACTGGAGATGTTTGCACAAACCACATGTAACAATTTGAAAGAAGCTTGTCATTATGTGAAAATCTCAAGGTACAGAATAAATCTGAGAAACTTTTGAGTCAACCACTAGGAGGTACATGGGAAATTTTTTTCTTTCAGTTATTATACAAAGAATACAAGAGAAAAGCAGGGCTATTTCAAGGTGAAAGGCTGAAACTTTCAGAACTCAGATAACACAGCTGATGAAGGTAGAATAGCTAGCTGATATGATAAAATAGGACTTTTCAACTGCAGAGAAACACAGAGAACCTATTTGGTATTTGGAGGAGTTGATTTATCTTTTCACATCTGGCTGTGTGGGACACGAGGAGGCCTACCCAAAGGTACTGCATCATGCTGAGAAACAATATAGTTTTAGATAGCTCCAAGTCTTAGAATATCACTGTAGATAAACAGCCCTAAGTGGCTAAACAACAGCCTAACATTTTGCACATTGTTTTACTAAATCCAGTTAGAAGTGCTGGGTACAGACATGGTCCATTCCTGATGAGAACCCTATTGGAAATTGCAACAAACCCAATATAATTTATTTTATGGCCAATTGCAGAAACTTTTTTCCTTTTTCTTTTTTTTTAAGAGTTATGTATTGAAAATAGTTTGCAAGAGCTTTTAGGGAATATTTGGATAATAATGTTTCTTATATGGGTTCCAATGGCAGAATTCTGGTAATGTGTCTTAGGATTATTACATTAATTCAGAAGTGTGATAGAAGTAGCTGAAAAAACATGAATTAATTATGACAAATTTATACTTTATAAATGATACTACAGAAAAAAAGATTCCTTATTTCTCATGAAACATGAATAAGAAGAAATAGCTGAATTTTGAATAAATTATAAGGTATATAATTTATACAACTGCAGCATTGTTTTTCCCTTTAGAAAAAAAATAATATTTTTTTACAAATGTTGTCTGATTTCCCTATCCACAAGCCAAAATTCATGACAGGAAACATGGAAGTAGCTGTCAGATTTGATGAGTTATTCTGTTTGGAAGCAGCTGATGTTGAGAGAAAAATTTGATTCCAGGCAGAAGAGAATAAGAAAAGGTTCTTGAACTCGAAGGATGTAGAAGAGTTGTGAAAAATCTAAAAGTGCTTTTTTTTTCTAAGACTGTAAGCAACAGCCACAGCCCTTGTATTCACCATCACTCCCTCTCTGCTCCTCTATTTCCAAAAGAGAGAAATATTTATATGAGACTGAAAGAATAGATATTTTAACCATGTCCCAGATCCAAACAATAAATGTACGAGGCTGTGGTCCTTTTCACATAGATTGTGTGGCCTAGATATAGCTTCACACATCACAGTGATCACAACCATTGTTCTCACAGAGAACAATATTCCAAATCAGCATAGTTCCTCTCTTGAAATGAAAATATTTGCTTTGTTTTGAAGGTTCACTGTAACATGAATTTTAAAGATAATATAAATTCAGAATTTAGTTTAGATATAATTTCCATTTATTTTTTTCAGTTTTGCCTACAATGCACTCATGCTCCAATATACCTGCAGATGAGATTTTCTAGAAATAACCTGTTAATCTATATATTAGCTCTGTGAATTTCAGCTGATTATTTGTCCTGTTTTCCTTCCTAGACTGTCCACTTTTCATTTAAACATACAAATGCTTAACTGTCTTTTACACAGGAAACATTTTACCAAAGCTGTGTGACTTGCCTACAATGTTATTTATTTGGAATTAGTTACCAAAGAGGTTAGGTGCCTTATTTTCAGAAGCAAATAATGCACACACAGCTGTGTAGCTCTTTAGACTCTCATTATACATATATTCAGATCACTATATTATTTTAAAACCAGGCTGAGCAGTGAATAAGGAACTAAATGTCTCATCTTCTCATGACAAAGACTGTAATGAGAACTGAGAGAAGGACAGCTTGACTCCCTACCTGTGACAACTACAGGGAGAGCAGGAAATGTCAGGAACAAAAGCTTATGGCTTTAGGTTTATAGTCAGGATGGATGGAAGTCAGGTGCTACACTGAATTGTATCCTCACCATCACAGAAATGCATTTCAAAACAAATTTGAGACCTAACCCTAAAGAAGAAAGTAGCTGAATAAATTTCAGGAACATTCTTACAGATAATATAGATTACATCACAGTTCTTAACTCATGGAGAGAGCCACTCTAATCAAATCAAGACACTGTTACTTTCTTGTCCTTACTTCTGACCAGAGGTGAAGGTCAATAGTAGGATAAACAGAAGAAAAAAAGGTACATGAAAAAGCCATGCAGTGAAATACATTTTCTGGATTAAACACAGACCTTCTTTACATTGTGAAATCTGTTCTCAACTGTATGCTTTGCTAATCTTTATACCTAACATATATAAATTAATTTTGTGAGAGCATTAAAATTAAATTGATTTAATTTTCTGGTTTCCTAATGACTTTAATTGTTTTTATTACTAAGTTTAAAATTCCTGAAATCAGTCTTGTCTTTGTTCTTCTCCTTATTATTAAATGAAGATTTTTAATTTACAATAAATAATTTCCTTCTAAGCGTTAGGCTGATGATAAATCAAAAATTAAAATTATTAAAGAAATTAATTTATTTTTATTTTTTTCTACTTATATCTTCAAACATTATGGATAATCCTGTTTCTTCACTCTCACTGCAAAGCAAAAGAATTCCTTGCTAAAGTACCAGCAATGTTACAAAGCTTTCAAGTGTGATAATGAAATAGGACTGTTATGCCATTTATCACAAAGAAGTAGAAAAAGACTAATAGACAGCAAAACTAGAGACACTGTGATATCTTTGCAACAATGCTGATGAAATCTCCAGCTTTCTAAGTTGTTGGAGGGCAGTGATGTGTCAGAGTTAAAGCAAAAGGAGCTGCTTTATGCATGATCCCTTCATTGCAGGCAACTTCAAATCTTCCTCTTCTTTAGTTCCTAACACAATTGGTTTGAGCTTCTGTTGCCTTGGGTCTGTTGAAAGCAAGCCATGAAGAAATCTCCATGTGATTTTTACAGCAGGAGTCGGGAAAAACTGCTTAAATTGTAACTGGGTGTAAAACAATGTAGACAATGTTCTTTCATCTATTATGAAGAGCTGCCCTGTATAACTAAACCTATACGAATATATACTAAGCCTATACAAATAGGCTACCCTGTCTCCATTTCTCTGCCCAGTCCTGATGATAATTTGGAATATAGGTTTTGAGACAAATGCCAGAAGAGATTTAGAAATTAAATCCAAGCTGTTGTTTTCTCCAAGAAAGCAGTGACGAAATGCCCACTCTTTATAGATGTCCCACTGGGCTTTCATCCAAGGGCTGCCCCATATCTGCTACAACCAGTTTGCCCTCTAGCAGAAGCAACCTGCCAGGAGTGGAGCAGTCATACAAATAAATGCACTGCAAGATACATTTAGAAGAAAGGTGGAGTTCCTTTCCCACCCCACTCCTTACCCTGAATACCTTAGAAGGGAGATCAAGAGTCAATAGTGGGAAATCACACTGAAAGACACAGGAGAAACAAACTGGTTAACAGTGTTTCTCAGTAACTGCCTTTCCCCATTAAGATAGTTTCCAATAAAAAAATAAAATACTTGCTTCCAATAAACCAACTGGTAAGTTGCTTTCCAATTAACTGCTCTGCTTTCATTTTTTTTGTTGAAAAGTATCAGCTATTACTTCCTACATATTTTGAACAAGAGTGTTGCACAGTCCGCCATTAAGACTTTTTTTTCAAAAAGATATGTCTCTGTATCATCTCTGACATTTAAGCTGTCTAGAGGACTGCTTTAAGTTATGCTGGGAAATACTTCTCTATCTCCACATGGGAATACAATTCAAGCTGAGTTTGAAGAATCTTCCACATCTTCTGTGGGCTGTACTCCATATCAATATCATAAAAGAAGGATTTGTGAACTCTTAAAACAAATAGGGATTTATAAATAAAGATTTCATACTTAGGAGAACAGCTGATTTCCTTTCCTGTGATTGAGCAGCAATACCTTTTAGGCATAGAGGTTTGAGCAAAATGGGCATTAATGTGACTGACTTGTTAAAATACATTCTACATAGATATTAAATTTAAAAATTTCCTTGAAATATTATATTGAAGAGCATTCACTTTTTTTTTTGTTTTCCAGACAATTTTGTACTTTTTTTTTTCAACATTTTTCATGCTCATTATGTGGCTAAATTTAAATCCTAACAATATTGCAATAGTTAACAGTTTTTGAGTATGGGAAAGGGAATGCAAGAGAGGGAGCTTATGCTTTTCCAGATTTTGACATCTTCAAGTTGAGTTATCTGGCCCCATAATTAATTTTTTCACCTTTTGTAAACATAACAGATATCAAATTAATTCTACAGCAGAAGTTGCTTAATGAAGAAATCTGTGTCTCAATAATTGCAAAAGATTACATCTCTCAATAAATAAGTAATAATAGGTAAATTCTCCACATTAGGTAGGTGGAGAATACATGACAGATGATTTGGTCTCATTAAATTTTACTGTATAAAAAATGTAACTTTTTACCCCATGGTGTGCTTGATTTGTAGAAACACCTGCCTTGCACCCTGCACAGAATAAATGATGTTTCCTTTCTAAACTGGATTCTGTGTCTCTGTTTAGAGAAATCCTAAAATCTGGAACAATTTTGGGTAGCTAACATACACATTTTTCCCTCCTTTGTCTACTGGACAATCCCTCTGCTCTTCCAACCATAGAACAAGGTGCTCTGTACCTGAAGGTAAGTCTAGATTGGATATATTAGGTTATTTGATGAGATTTGTTTTAGTTTTGAAATTGAACTTTTTCCTAGAAGTTAGGGTTTTGTGAATTCCAGTCTTATTTCCTCCAGTAATACATTATATATATATATCTACATATAATTACAAAAAAAGTCTGTTCTTCTGTCACCTAGAGCAACAAAATGATCTTGTCAAATCACACAAGCCAAATCCACGAAGTGACCAGGACAATGCTTATATTTAAGCTACAAGTAAGGTCTTGTCTTGCAGCTTATTCAAGCTGATGGTATATTCAATCACTTAATGTTCTTTTTAATTTCCTCATTTTAAATAAACAGTGGAAACTATTTAAAGGGTTTTATTGCACTCTTCTGGCTTTCCCACTGTAGGTCATCACTGTCGGAGACTAAATGTTACAATTTATAGCTTAAACATCTTCGTGAAGGAACTTTGCCTATTATAGAAAACTGTATTACAAAAGCTGCAGAGACCACCACACCCCAAATACACCTTCTGACCTCCACTACTCATTGATGAAGATAAGAATACATTCACACAGGGATCAAGTTTAGCACCTTTGGGTGGAGACCAGAGCCCCAGGGCTATCAGCTGCCAGGCTCACACCGAAGGTGGTGGGGGAAGGAGAGGTTTTTGGGTGTGTAGTGAAAAAGCCTCTGGTCCGAGGCAGTTCACGCCCACCCTCTGCTGTGCAGACCAGCTCAGCTGTGAGGCCCCTTCAGCCCAGGAAAAGCCACATCCACATGAAGGACAGCGGAGGGGGTGTCATGGCCCATCAAAGGCCAGCCCCCCCAAGGGGTCCCCAGACCCTGCACCAGAGCACTGCAAATGATGCAACAGATCCACAGTGTTGCAAGGAGAGGGGCAAACTTGCCCTCCCCAAAGGAGGCACCTGGGNTTCTCTTTGCCTCTTTTACTATTAAATAAAACATATCAAATTTTTGGCACAAACATCTAACCTTATTTGGTTTTAATCCCATTTTTGGGTATATTTCAAGCCTTTCTGGGTCCAATTTCTGTTTTATTCACAGACCCTTACTTTCCTTGGTTCATAACAACCACTGACATTACCTGTGTAGCAAATGTCAGCAGAAGGGTGAAGACCCTTTAACTTTGCAGTACCAGACAGCTGGGTTAATTCCTACTTCAACAGAATACAACTTTGTTTTATCCTAGACAGGAGGCTGACCCAACTGGAGTTATTTTTGTCCTCCTAGATTCTAACAAAATTTCTCTTCATATACACAAGCCACGTGCTTCTTATCAGACAAGCAAACATGCAATAAGGATTTTCTCTGTAATTATGTAACAAAGAAATTACTTTTCTTGCCAATCCAAACCAGATCAATCAAAATGACATAAAGAAAACAGGAGTGGTAGTTTAAAAATCTCTAGCAAATCCTTATCAACTTTTCAGACTCCTAAACTGTCTTCAAATGAGGCAGTCACCAAGATTATATTCTCAGAACATAAATGCCACTGGGCTTATCTTTAGGTAATCTTAAATTATATATATAGATATACATATACGTATATGATACATTATGTATACTATTTGAAATTATACTGATATTGACAATCAAGTTACACTTTGAGATGATGGCCGTAATATAGACATGAAGTGTGCTGACTTCTACCCAGTGCCTTGGCCAATCACTAACTCTTTCTCTTTTGGTAGATATCCTTTGGAGTATTTAATAGTTAATGAATAATACTAAAATATGTGATACAGTACCCTAGACATTTCTTTTCTCAACTATTAAATTCTTTCCAGCATTCACAAAGCCACTTTTGTAATCTGAAAATTGGAATATTTGAGAGGATCTCAAGTGATCTGAAAGATTAGAGCACTATGATCAGCAGATTCTCTCACATATTTCAGAATTTAGTAATAACTTTTCCTTTCCATTGTAAATATTGTTTTATTTAGAATTATTTTATTGCTGTGTATTTAAATAGAGTATTTTTATTTTTGTCTAAGTATTCTCATTCCCTTAACAACCTAACCAAAAAAATTTCTTGAGTGATTTACTTTATCCCAATTTTAAATGTTTCTTCTCACACTTCAGTATCACTCATTCTTCAGTTTTCTTTTCCCATTTCCTGTCAGTTTCCTTTAGATCTGTTCCAGTCCAACCACATCATCAGACTTACTCCTTCGCTACCTTAATTTTCCTGTAGTAGTCATTAATTGATCATAGAATCATGGAATCATAGAGTGGTTTGGATTGGAAGGAACCTTAAAGCTCATCTCATCCCACCCCCTGCCAAGAGCAGGGACACCTTCCAGCAGACCAGGTTGCTCTACACCCCATCCAACCTGTCCTGCCAGGGATGGGACAGCCTCTGGGCAACCTGTGCCAGGGCCTCATCACCATCACAGGAAGCAATTTCTTCCTAATAACTAACCTGTTCTCCACAGCAAAGGAAATATTACACACTTTGGGACTTAGCCAGATCAATGAAAAAATGATTCATATTCAGAATTAGT
This sequence comes from Nicator chloris, assembly GCA_013400495.1. Classification (NCBI taxonomy): domain Eukaryota; kingdom Metazoa; phylum Chordata; class Aves; order Passeriformes; family Pycnonotidae; genus Nicator; species Nicator chloris. Next base: position 24,147 of record WAAE01015426.1, read on the forward strand.
ATTCACTAAATTATATCTTTAGCATACAGTACAGGTACAAACCTTGTTCTTCAGGAATATATTAGTCAGCAGTTGTGAGTATTAATAATCCTTAGAGATGTACACATAAGAAAAAAATGCTGATAATGCTGTTATATAACTTGTTCTTACCTTGCATCAGGTAAACAGTTAAATGTAAAATATAATCAGGAAATATTTTCACATTTTCTCTAGCTGTGACTTTCAGTGTTGAGTAGTTTTCAACCTCCCTACAATTAGGATATAAGGAGATGGGCCACACAGGCACAGTGCGAAGCCGGAGGCAAGCCAGATTGCTACTTAAAATTTCTATGTGCCTTTTAGACTATACTCAAGCCAGGGACTATCTGAGCAAGACGTCAGATTAGGGAGATGTGTACCTGTGATGCATCTTGCAGGAGATATTTCACACAGGGGAGGCAGAGCAGGGCACTGGAGCACCATCACATTAGCTCCCCAAAGTCGGAGAAGATATTACTGATTCTATACCAGTGCCACAAACAGCAGCAGCTATGGCAAAGACTGAGTTCTGCGCGTTTTCTGTACAACTGTTTGCAGTTACAGAGACACGTGTCCCTGTGATGCCAAGCACTGAAGCCTTCTGTGTTCACAAGTTCAGTTTTGGTATCTAGCTGTTTTTTGTAAAGATTTGTTTTCCTTACATATTTAATCAGACATAAATTGTTATGGATCATGCTGCTACATTATAACTTTATTAGCCGTTGGAGGTTTGTTCCAGAAAAAAAGGCAAACCAGGTTTATCATCCTGCCTGGAGGACAAAAATAGCTGCACGTAATGAAACTGTCAAGAGCGGTGAGAGAGCACTGGGGTCAGGATAACTAACCCTCAACAGCTGTTGAAACACTCTCCACATGTGTACTAACAGTATGCCAAAATGCCAAACACCATGCAGGAATGACAATAAATAGGGTTACCTGTCAGCATTTTAATTTTCATGTCTATCATGGCCTTTCTGCTCCTTTTCATACAAAAAGATTCTAGTCAGGTGTTTCTTCTTAAACAGAACATATATGAGACCTTACTGAAAAAAAATTTCTAAATATTTAATGTTTCTTACAACAGAATAATCAGGTTGTATAACTTCAGATTATTTCCCATTAAGTTACAGAACAGATATTTGGTTATTATGGTGATGAGCAAAATATGATTTCTTAATTTTTTTAACTGTCCTGGAGGGTTTTCTCTAGCATTATAAAAAAAAGTTTAATGCTGTTACATGCAGAAAAGTTCTGTCTGTTTTAGCAGGTTGTTATATTTCAGGAAGGTGAACATACGCATAAACACCATCTGAAGTCAATGGAACATGGGTGTGTTCTGAGAATGCAGAAAATTTCTATAGCATTTTTGAGATAAGCAAATAACTAAGGCAAGTGATTCTTTTGTAGCTTATTCTAAATAAGCTTATTTAAGGTCAGTTTGTAAAGTCACTAATGAAAATGTGACTAACAATAGTGTGTTGTTTTTAAATTCAGAAGAGGCAGTGCTATATTGAGAACATTAATTTGGGAAAGTACTTAAATTTTTGGAAGTTCTTGGGAAATTTTAAATGGTTCCTGGCCATAAAGTGAATGGTTTAGCGAGAGTATATTTAAGTTCATTGGGACCAGTAAAGAAAAGCAGTAAGACTTTAAAAAACAGTAAGTGTAAATTCTAAAATAGACAAATAGTGTTATTGGGAGTAAAACTACATCATTTTGCCCTCAGGGAACAGAAAACTTGAGATGTAGGAGAAACTAGAGAAAGAAGAATATAGTTTGGCTTTAAATCCAACCTAATGTGATTTAAAAAATAATATTTAAAAATTAATTTGATTTCCATGTGGGTTGAATAAAAAATGACTTTTGATTGAGCAAAAACAACCTGGGTAAAACTGACAGAGTTTATTCCCCCGGAAAACACTTCCATAAAACATAGAAGGGAGAGTTTGAAAATAAATCCAGTGTGTATTAAATATGTATAATATGTTACATTTAAAACTCTGATATTAATGTCTGCAATCTTATTCATTAGTATGATGCAAAAATGAATTTTAAAATGACTTGTGTTGTAGAGGAAAGCAGACAAAAAGCCAGGTTATACATGACTGGTACAGTTTCAAAAGCAATGGTATTATTATCTAAATTGGACTGTCTAGTCTTCTAAGAAAAAAAAATAAAAGAGAAAAGAAGCACTATAAAATGTTACAGCAACAATTTTGCAACAAAATCTTAAAAATTAAATATTCTTTTTCATTTAATTCATGACCTGCAGTCCTTCCTCTATGCGGAAGAAAAAGAAAAATAGCATTCAGAAACATATTTTGTTCTTAATATGCTAATTTTGTATTTAGGCAATCTTGAAAGTTAACTCTTTGCTAAAAGTTAAAATTTAAGAAAAAGTTAGTTCTCTTAAATTGGTCTTATCTTTATCCTCTAAATTTCCTTTACTCCTTTATTCCTGGCTCTCTTCTTTACTGAACTCATATTACAGAATGTCACGACTTGTGTGACTAGAACTAGGTTGTGTAGGGAACAGAAACACCTTTCTCTCAGTTCTGTTTTCTCTAATAGTGTGTCTCTTCTCTGGCACCCTATCAAACATTTTTGTTGGGTTTATTTTTTAAGTGATATTTGTTTTCTGAGGCTGACAAGTGTAGAAGCATGAATCTTTCTTGACTGGAATCTGTCTTCTAGCTGAAAATCATTCTGGAATACCCAAAGGATAGACTTTGGTATTATGGACACTTCAGGAAGAGTTTTCAGTAAGACTTTGGGCAAAATTCTGAGGGGTTTTTCTCTTGTTAAATATAGATTCATCAGATAAAACAGAGGTGTGACAGCATGAATATGCAGCAGAATCTGGGCATAGAACACATATGTCAGCAGAAAATTTCTCCACGCATTCCATTTTGCGGCCAGGTAAGCACATTTAGTACATAATGATGAATAGTATTTGTAAGTCTTTGAGAAATCCACAAGCATTTGAATCTCTATGCTGCTACAATACTCTGACCTTTAAAGCCACTAAACCTTAGCTCCCCTGGAGCACAGAAGACAAAAACAGGCACTGCCTGCAGGGAGCCAGTGACAAACATTTTTATCAGGATTTAATTAGTTTTATTTAATTTAATTTTTCTCATTGCACATCAAGTCTCAACACACTTTTCATATCATACTGTATTGAAGGACTAGGATTTCATGAGCTCAACAGATTTTTGTGGGGCAGTACATCACCCAGTGGCAGTAGGAAATTAGGAAAAGCATCTGAAGCAAAGTATTATGTAAAGGTTATTTTAAATAAGCAATTAAACAGTTGATATATGGATTTTCACTGTTATTCTTCATGTCGCCATACTGACACCAGAGCTAACCTCACTTCTCAATTAGCGTATCTAACATGACTCTTAAAAGCTGTGTCAGCAATGCAGGAAAATATAAAGCAGAATAATGCTAAGAACTGTATCTTTTATCGCCACTGTAGGGTCACATCACTAGAATCAATGAAAGTCAGTATGATCAAGCTCTCATGTCTGTGCAGTAAAAAAATTATACTGCCACAGGAAAATCTGTGCAAAAACTGTGGGAAGATATTTTATTTGGCCTGCTTTTTTCCTGAAGAACAGTGACAGACTGAGGCTATACTGGAGCTAATTCAAATCTAAACCGTTTTCATATATCTATTTCTTACACAAACAATACACTGTTAAGAACTTCAGGTTTCTTTACAGTTATACACAAAATGCTTATCAATAATGTCTACTGTAGCCTGATATTAAAGGTCCAAATGTGCTTGCTAGGATATAGGCTTGAAGTATTGCCAGTTGATTACAGTTATAGGTTCTCCAGGTAAACACACTTCATGCTCTGTATACTCCTTCCCTGGACACTCCTGTAGATTCTCCATCCCTGTCTTATTTGTAAACAGTGTCATGGCTCTCGTCTTTTCTCACACTGGCAACTATCCTGCTGAGACAAAATTCAACTAGAGTTAGATGAGTCATGGCAAAAATTGAAATTCAGGCATTATCATACACATATAGAGACCTATGCTGAAGATAATCAAAGTGGAAAAACACCCAAAGGACTTTGGCTGTATTCAATTAAAACTTAATTATAACTAATTGAGTACCCCTAAAAAAGTTTCAGTTCACTAAGGATGAACAAACATGTCTGCTGATGAAGTCTGTCTTTATTATTGCCATGATCTCTTTCTAGCACAGTGGTCCTTGGCAGGCTGCTGTTGTGACTGCTTCTCCATCCATGCACCATTTAAATAAATAGTTTCCCAGAAAAAATAAAATGTTCATCATTTCATGGCACTGTGACAAAATATTACACCTAGTCTTTGTTTTTATAGTACGTATATCAAATAAAACTAGTGGAACCAGGAGTGAAACCAGGCTGAACACAAATGAAAGTCTCTTTGCACAGCCAGAAGCATGATGCCAATTTATTCCCCATAAAGGATGCTAGTGAACAAAATTTCCAGGAAAGCCTAAGCAAGTTCAAAGAATGGAAATCCAATGGGCTTTACAGCAGTAAAACGTATGAGAGAAGTCATGTTAGGATCATACATCCTCTCAGATGAATGCAGCTATAGCCTGGGAAAACACTACATGTGGGGCAGAGCACCAGCTCCTTTTGCTTTTTGGACTAGTTGTTTGTTATGGCTATTTAAAAGAGCTTGTAGACCTCTGTTTCTGCATGCAGCATAAGGAATAAATTGTGATGAGCTTTCACTTAAGTGGAACTAACAGGCAGATTCTTTGTAAATATTAACATCATTTGTGTTTGAAGTTGAGAAATCATGAGTCATAAATTAAAAGTGTCAGATCTTCACAAAAGAAAATCTTCTTCAAAATGCTTTGTGATTTTCTTCTACCAGAAGGTAGAAGTCTGGACTCCTATATTACAAAATTCAACTGAAAAGAAAAACTGCTACAATTAGGATTCTCAGAAAATACAGAAGTTTTGTAAAATAAATGGAACTCAGAAATTGCTGCTACAAGTTAGGCAGGGAAACACATTTTGAGATGCTCTGAGTCATGCTAATGGCAATGTTATCTAATGATTTACAACAGCACAGGAAAACAACATTAATGAAGATCATCATTTAATATGGCACACAGCTTCCCATGCAAAGTACATATCAGCTAGAGACTTGAAAATTTATTGGTATTGGTCTTTCTTAATATATTTTTTAAAGTCTTCCCTTTCTGACATTTTTAAATGCAGAGACTTAGGAGCCTTTCCAGCATTATTTAAAATTATTTAAATCTATAGATAAGATTAATTCCCTGATGTTTGTTTATATCAGAAGTATTTGTACTCAGTTAATAGTTATTCTTTCCTTAAAATATCTTATGAATTTGAAACTTTGGTCCTCCAGGTCTTTGACCATAGAAATAAATTTTAAAATAATTTAAAATCAGCACAATGGGAAGAATAACATATTTATAGAGGAAAACAGAAGCAAGGGAAGAAAAAAAGCTTTCAGAAGAGGATTAGAAAAGGACTACACTTAACCTTCCTAAAACAGAATTTTATTTATAAAATTTTAGCTGGTAGTTGTCATAATATGTTCTACATCTATATGTGTATCTTCTTCAGCATTACAGAATGAGGTAGTATGAAACTGATAGGATGTCTTCTTCAAGTGATATGTAAAGAAATCTTTACTAGACAGACACTAAAAACTGGTATTTCAATAATTTCCAAGGAAATTTTACTTTAAAAACTCTAAAAAGTCTCAAAGTATAATGGGAAAAGACACATGGGTCAAACAACCCAAAATTTACCTACTTTTTCTCTCTGATTTTCTGATTCATGTTTTTTTAGTCAGCTTTCAGTACCTTTTTAACTACAAAAAAGATTCCATCCTCACATGTGCTTGAAGTTCTGTGGTTCAAACCATTTTGTAGCAGCCATAAATGTTATTGAACAATAGGTTTAGAGGCTTGCACTGTGATCCATTTTCTATAGTTGCTCTTAAGCACATGCCTGTGTGCAAATAGCTATGCTGTTCTGTTATTGATGGGATTAATTTCACAACATTTTCTGTAACTGTTGTGATTTCATTTGACCTTTAATTTTATGAGTATTTTAATTCACAGGTTTAATAATGTCTGCTTATTTTATAACCAGTGTGTACTAGACAGTATCTGTTCCCAAATTGTATCAACCAAACTAAGTAGGGTTATTACAGTAGCATCTTGGTTTGGTAACTTTTTTTTTAATTTGTAGTTACTTTGGGAAAGCATTGAAAGCAATATTAGTTTAATAAGAGCTAAATTTCTTCTTCAAACTTTTAAACCCCTCAGATTTTAATATTACCTTGCAGTTGTTATCAGCCAATGAATCATACTGAAATAATTGAAGTAGTGCAGTAAAAACTAAAATTTTGAAAGAAAGTTTCATCTTAAAGTGATGAAAAATATTTCTCAGTTAAAATTTCAAAAATCATTCATCCACTGAGACAGACAGATGGGCAGATGGATATTATATTATGCACTGGGACTTCCATTAAATCCATATTACTTTATGAAGGAAAACCACTGTTACCCAGATGATTTTTTATTCTATTAACTAGAGCTTGATTTTATTCCTTTATATTGGCTTTAAAAAGAACCAAGACTAGACCCTCTTCATACTAGACAGAAATTTAACTTCAAGTAGACAGGTCATACAAAAAGTAGCTTCCAAATAATTTTTAATCAGCATAATTATTTCTCCAGATCTGTCCATTTTGGCATGTTATTTATTTGCATCATTTTTCCCAACAAAAAGATATCAGACCTGATATGATCTGTAATTAATTTTTTAAAATCCTAAGCAATTGTTTTAAAATAAAACTATCAAAAAATCTTTAAAACCTTAAAACACTTAAAAGCCTT